>JAWLRI010000274.1:4665793-4679522 GCA_034781795.1 Crypturellus tataupa
TTTTATTTGCATATATCTGTATGCCTCTCTGATCCTTGGGAGCCCTACAGACATTTGGGTAGCAGATATTCTAAGAACGAGCTAATGTTTCTTTTTTTTCATTTTTTTTTTTTTTTTTTTTTTTTTTTTTTTTTTTTTTTTTTTTGGCCAGGTAACTTGCCCTGCTTTTATTGTTGGTTTTAACAGAAGAAACAACAAAGCAGTGATTGTCCTTAACTCATAGGGTAAGAAAATAAAGGAAACACTTCTTTCCTTTCCAGTATCGTGTAAATAGTGTGCAACCAAGAAAAATCCCTGCTGCCTATAATGTCAGGCTTTCCTGTCCCTATTCTTTTATCATGGAAAATACCAACCTAGGCTCATTCTGTTTCATCTGTCTCATTAATATTGAATACACGGTGCTTTAGTATGGCAGCTGAAGCAAAGCAGGGAATTTAAGCTAATATCTGACAACAGCAAGCTGAGATTAAACGACATTTGAGGGCAATCTGGTGGATAAAAAGTAATTGGCATTTTCCAATAGTGTTTGACCTAATTTGTGGTTCGTTCCTCCCCTGCCCCCTCAGCCTCCTTTTGGAGGCTGCGGTTGGTTTTTCATGGGAATGGCTGAGTGCTTGGTACTGGGCAGCACTTTGAAGGTGCTGGAGTGAGGGATGCTGAGCACCTTTGGGAGCTGGATGTAAGGGGCTGAGGCTGGCGAATGAGATGCCCCCCTGCAGGGAGCAGCGGCGCTGCCTCCGTGAGTAGGGTGCTCTTGTTTCCCAAATACCGAAATGAGTCCAAAACTGGAGCCTGGATGTGACCCTCCTCCGTTGCTTCGAGGGAGCTCTTGCGCAGTGCTCATGACTGGTAGCAATCCAGGTAACTGTTTATTTATGCAAGTGGAAATGGCTTTTTCCTATACTGCCTGTAGTTATGTAATGATTTGTTAGTGGGTAAATACACAAGCTGCCCGGGCATGCGGCAGCAGAGCTGGGGTGGTCAGCGTGTCCTCGGGGCTTCTGCCCCCATGTGCTGGGAGCTCTCAGGCAATTGGCATCATCTCGGTTTGCTCCCTATCTTTCTCTCTGTGTAAAACAACTCCTGTTTCCCATCCTTGTTCTGCAAGGGGCAAAGTTAGATAAGATAGATAAATAACCCAGCCCAAGTTGCCTATACATCTCTGGTTAGGTTGAGCCTGACCTTGTGCTGTCTTGTGACAAGAAGCATTACCAGCGTAAATGCTTTTCATTTTTTAAAAAAGCAACTATTAGAATAAGGTAATATGCAAGTAATATTTTTAGGTGGATTTAGCAAGTGCTTTTGGGAAGGAACTGGGCCTTGCAAGTGAGCAGCCCCATGGCCCTGTTTTCCCTGGGCTTATGTAAATGCAACTGAGTGTAATTGTGAGTGCTCCTAACCCCACAAGTTTCTCCTCCTGTAAACCAGAACATTTGCACATCAAAGTTAGAGGTGTTTTGGCTTTTTGTTCAAACAAAAACATGATTTCAAATTGTAGCCTGGTGTGTGACTGGTGTCGAGAGCCATATTTCCCCCAGGTTTTGGCTTTGCCAGGGCTGGAGCTCAGAAGAGCAGCTTTTCCATGGGATGTGCATTAGTTGTTTTCGGTATAACCTAAGGAAAGGAATGTTTGTATAGCCTGACCAAGAAACCTGATGCTTTCTTCTTGTGCCATATGCCAAGAAATTGCAAGTATAAATCCGGGCAGTGTAGCTTGCCTGTAGTGATGGGAAGTGTCAAGATTGTGTAGGCTAAAAGCTAACTGATGTTTTGTAATTAAATTGGTGTTTGGTCCTCACTGAAAAACCCTGGTCAGAAGTCCTGGGGAGAAGCACAAGCAGATGCTGTACCTTTTCTCCAGCCAAGCTCACTGTAGCAACTGCATGTTGTTAGTGCTGAAATAGCCCGAATAGGAAATAACATAGCTACTAGAAGCTCTTCAGGGCAGTGAACCCGGTATTTCCATTCTGTTTGAGGAGCATTGCACCCTAGGGCCCTAGCTTGTGTCCTTGCCTCGAAGGCCTTGGAGGGTGCTGGGAGGATGGAGCTGGCTGGGTGGGTGCTGCCTCCAGGCTCTCCAGGAGCAGGACTCCCATGAGCCACGCAGAGGCTGCTGCATCTCCGTCTTTGGCAGCGTTAAGCAGCAATGCACAGCAGCATATCACTCACTTCTACATCTCTCCAAGGAACTGGAGCCAAGGGCAGGAGCTTGCAGTGTATATGGGAAATCATGCCCTGGTTTGGGACTAGGCAGGGCTCCAGCACCGGCAGTTGTAGAGCATGTCAGAGCAGGGAGCTCGGAGCTGACCTTGCCACGTCCTCTGCACAAAACATTTGCTCAGATCAGGCTGAGTTTGCCGGTGGGTATGTTTGTCTTCCCAAATCCTTAGCTCTGAGGTTGTGACTGGATTAACCTGCTCTTTTGGGTCTTTAAGCCTTGCTTGTGGAAGGAGGAAGGCTGGTGCAGCAGAGCCTGCTCGCTTTGCGGCACCCCTGCTCATCTGCCCCAGGCTCTCTGGCCCCACAGCCGACTCGCGCTCAGCTCTTCCATGCTGTGTGCTGGAGTCGGCCAAGCTAAGCAGTTCACCTCCTTGTTTAGAGATAGCTGACCTGCTCTGCTGCCTATACATGTGCTTCCAGGAAGGGGTGGGCAGGGGGGAAATGGGAATTGCAGCCCAACCTGGAAGATGGGATCTCATGCAGGCAGCTGATGACCTGTGTGGGTCTATAACCAGTGCAGTTGTGTGCTGACCCAGGGTGCTCTGCCTTTGCAAATGGGCTGCAGGGAAGCAGTCTGCCTGGAGCTGCCTCGGTGCTGTCCCACGGAGGTGGTAGGAAGGGGTTGAGCAGTCCCAAGCAGTAAGTCACACTTCTTGGGGGTGACACCCTTTTGGGGGGAAGAGAGGATCAGCTAAGTTTCTGAATAAAGTGCATTTATACAAATCTGCAGCATAAGGTAACCACAGAAGATGCAAGAGAATGGCAAATCCTCTTGCTTATTAATTCTGAACAACACGCTTGAAGAATGGAATATTCTGCCCTTCCAAAAGCTGTCCTTGAGCAAAGTATTTCCACAAAGCAGAGTGGAATATTTATTGTTTGTACTTGTATGAGGCTACAAGACTTTGAATTCTAACAACTATGTGCTCAATTTGAGTAGCTGAGAAAAGAGGCTGAGCAGCTGGACTGTTCAGATGGACAGTATGTTGGAGAAGCACTTCTCTGTTTTGGGGAATAAATGAAAAATATTAAAATCTGGATTTCAGATGATGTTCTTCTGTTACAAGTAGTGGTGTGAATTACTGTAGCACAAGTTAGGACGGCAGAAATTAAGGGTAACTCTAGATTTCACCAAGTTTTGTTTTCCTTTAAAGCACAAACAAATATGCCTGGGGTGGATGATCAAAGCGGAGCACGGTGGCAAACAGGAATTGGTCTGCGGGGGACAGGGCTCGTTTTAGTTTAACCTTTTAGCAGGGCTCTATCGACTGCTAATGGATGTCACAGCAGCCTGCGTGTGGAATAATTTATGAATTTGGAAGAATGATTCCCTCAAGTGGGGTGACTTGCAAACCTCCACCCATAGGCTGCAGGGCAGTGGGAGTGCTGCAGGCCAAGTCACATTGCCGGGTATTCCTCTGCCCCCCTCCAGTGTCACCCTTAGTGCCTGCGACCTGCCCCGCTGCAGAGCAATGCCAGGCCCTGGCAGGACTCCCCTGGGGAGACCAGTAAGCAGGAGAGTGTTCAAGCTGAGTGTTCTTCACACATCAAACAAGACACGGCAAACAGCAGGTTGCTTTATCTCGCAGTGCGTAGGTGCTGTTGCAGACCTCCTGCCTGGCTCCTGTGCTTGGAGTTGGGCACCTCTGCTGCAGCCCTGCCTCGGCACCAGGCTCAAGGCAGCTGGGAGACCAGCAGTACTTGTGTGCCTGTTCGCACCTCTTTGGCCTCTTGCCCGTAATTAAACTGGCGCGACACAACCTGGGAGTGGGCAGGGATACCCAGAGCTAATGGGCCAGCTCCCCAAGGCGCTGGGAAGCTTGGTATGCGGACGGGGAGTGAGCTGGGGGTGATTTGTTGGGCCGGGTTGGTGCCTGCCTCCACTAATTGTCCTTCATTAGCTCTATGCGGCAGCTCTGTGACAGAGCTAAGAACAGTATTCAAGTCTGGTGGTTTCCAGTGGGGCTGTCTTTAATAACACAGTGTATCCTGCTGCCTGAGGAGCACTGGGGATGACAGGGACCCTTCTATGAGGGCTCTGAGTCCCACTGTGTGATTGTCGCCGTGACAAGTAGCTGCAGGGTGGCCCTGGGCAGCTACCAGGAGCCTCACTGGAGCCGATGAGTGTGACTTGATGCATTTTTGCCCCTAATGACTCTAGCTGTGGTTGTAGAACAGAGCAGAACTTGTGTGGCTGCCTTTGCTGGGGTGTTTTGGTGGTGATGGACATGGAGCCTGGGAACACGTTGCAATGGGGTCTCCTGAGCATCATAAGCCTGCTGGGTGGAGGTGGTGCAGCCTGCCAAGGGGAGGCTGAAACAGCTGCCAGGTCTGGCCTTGGGCTACTGGAAGAGATGGATGTTTTGGGAGATAGATACGGAGATATATATATATATATATTAATGGATGCAGAGTGGACTTTGTTCATGGAGTGGTGTGTACCTGACAGGACTGAGCCCTTTAAAGCTGTTAGTAGATTTCTGGATCGAGCTCTGAGAATTATTTTCATAAGTAAGAATAGGATGTTATAGTTGCAGGATGTGTTTAATTAGAGCCTGGAACATGTCCATTAATGTGGGGTTGTTTATAGAAATACTATTAATATTTCCCTTTGGGAGTTTTGCTTTTCTACACATTGTTCAAAATAACACCTTGCATTAATAAAACTTAAATGAGAATTAGAAGAAAAATATTTTTCTCTCTCCTCTTTGCTTATGCTATGCAGTTATATTAGATTCCCATGGGGCTGGTATTTTGGGGTGTGCGTATATGTTTTCCTACAGTAACAGCGGAAAGGGACAGAAAAGAACAAAGCAAAAACAACAAAAAAAGTGCTTATGAAAACATACTGGTTGGCTGGAGCTTCAGGGCTTGGTAGCATCTCAAACTACTTGCATCAGGGCAAATGTGGGACCTTGGGGTTTGTTAATTTATATTCAATTTCATGTTGGACTATCTTGAAGCAAATTCTTCTTTGTTTTCTCCCTTCCCAACCCGAAGCATTTCGTGTGTTTGTTTGAGAGTTGCTGATGCCTAGATAGTGTTTGTGGGGGAATTCGGCATGAAGAGCCTCCTCTCCTAGTGAGTGAGCTTCCTCCCCTCAAGTCCAGATACACTTTTTGGGATCTTGACGGAGAGCTCCAGCAACACCGCTGACCTTTGGACTTGTGCAAGCAGGCAAAGGGAGGTGGTAAATACAGTATTGCCCTCAGCAAACTCGGTCTCTAGTGAATTTTGGTGTCTATCAGATCTGACACAGTAGTGCCGCTCTGTGAGACTCTCCTGGACGTTTTCTTCCCTCTTTGCTTATACCAAACCCTCTCGGAATCAGTAATTGCAGTCTTGGCACTGACTTTATGGGCAGCATGCTGTCCTACAGTCACCACGAGTGACTCCATAGACTTGCACCAAGGTGAGGTGGATGTGAGGAGAAGGAGACTGGAGGGTGATGGGTGTCTTGGTGCTTGAGCCTCCGAGGCCTATGCTTGCCCGTGAATGGAAGCACCTTTTTTTGGAGAGCAGTTGCTCCCCCTTATTGAAGAGATAAACTTGTGAAAAGCGCCATGGGCCCAACTTTCTCATGCAGCGTCTTGTGCTGGCTCCATCCCTTGCTCTCAGTGCAGACTTGCCACCCCTCATGGATCTGGCCGCAGGGTAGAAGCTGTGCTTGAACAGCTTGGGAAGCTGATGCATCTCAAGAGCTGTGACATGGCCTCATTGCTGTTATCATCTATTTGCAATTGCACTGGTGAAACCATTTTATTCCCGAAGTATTCCTGCTGCAGTAACTGAGGTGCCTGGGATAGAACCTTTTCAGGCAAGGCTAATGGTAGGTGTCATCCTCTCCTGCACTCGGTGCTGCCACCTGCGGAAGGCTGGACGTTCCCAACGGCCCCTTTCCCTGCTGGAAAGCCTTGCCTTCTTCAGAGGCCAGGCTTCTACAGGGAGCAAGGAAACTGCCTTGCTCTCAGCCTGCTTCAAGTGGTCTAAGTGGTGTTTCTGTGCAGGATAAAAAACCTCTGCTTTCCTGGCGCCTTCAGAGGGGGCATGACTGTGGATGACCTGCAGCCGGTGAACACGAGAGGAGACCGGCAGTGGCTGCAGGAGCCTCTTGCTGGGCCTGCACTGTTTGAATCCCTTGAATTGCTGTGTTGGTGCGGGAAAGCGAGGCAGCAGCAGGGTCTGCAAAGCCTTCTTCTGCCTGATATGCTCCATGTGGGAGGTAGCCACCACGGTTTGTGCTGCTGGTGCTTGCTTGCAGGCATGGGCTCCTCCTGAGTTAATTTGCACTGAAGTCGGTGGTCTCTAGGCTCGGTTATGTGCCGTCGCGTGGTCTCAAGTCTCTACCTTGTTTCTTGGTGCGAACTGCTTGGTAGAACATCTCTGTGGCTCTAGCTAGTTCCTCCTGCCTGAGCAAACAGTTTGTAAGCAACGGTTTGTCATGAGAACTGGCTTGAAAGTCAAGATGAGCTAGCATGAAAGGAAAACTTTCCCCCTGTTTTTGGCAGCATCAACTCCAGTGCAGTAAAACAGATGCAGGGCAGAGTAGGACTCTGCAAGTGTAGGGTGCTTGGTGTACATCTCTAGACTAAAACGTCAGTCTTTGCTGCAATCCATAACCTGGCACTGAGAAGCCTTTCCTTGGTTTCCCTTGCTACTTGAGAGCTACTCCCTTCTTCTGGTGCTGCGAATGCTCATTTAGCTGTCTCCTTTGCAATGCACTTACAGAGCTCCAACGTTGTTGAGTGTTTGCTGGGTGCTTGCTGGTGTCCTGTCCAGAGATGCTATGGGATTTGGCTGATCCCCAGGCTGCAGCGGAAGTCGAGTGCTTGGGCGATCCTCCCCTGGTGTGAGTGATGGATGTGGTGGCCACTGTGGGAACATTCCTGTCTGCGGCGGGCGCGCGGCAAGAATGTTGTCTCGCACTACCCGGCAAGGCCAGAAATACAGAGTATGGGCAGCAAAACCTGGCGCCGGATGGCCTCGTCCTCACCTTTCCTCGTGACACCAGGGTTAGGACGGTGTTGCAGACCTAGAGCACATCTGCTTTCCTCTGGCTGGGGAATGTTTTTTGGCAGGACAGGGTGCAGTCCCTCAAGGGAACCACAAAAATTTGGAATTGGTGAAGTGGAAGGAAGGATTTTAGCTAAAATGGGGAGTAACTCCTTGAAGCTCTGTCATATTTGTCAAAAACTCTGCATTGGCTTTCCCAAATAATGGCAGGACAGCACAGGTACTCAGGAATGAGGAATCTTGTTGCTATTCAGTCAGTTCAGAGTGTGAAGTCTGCTAAGTAATGCTGCAGAGCTGCTTGTCAACTAAATTCAATAAAACCTGACCTTTTCCTCTCATGCCAGTTGGGTTCAGCTGAATGCTACTTTGAGTCCTGATGAAAGTCCAGAACTGCACGCTAAGGCCAGCGCTGTTATTTGTGAATGTATATTCTCCTTGGTTGCTGACCTTTATCATCAATGACGAATGCTTTTGTGGTGGCCTAAAGAGCCCGGCCTGCCGTGAGGGGCTTAAACACACTCCCTTTTTTTTGTAAAGCCTATGGCCTGCAGCTTGGCACTCAGGAATCACCTTTCCTTAGAAACAGGATCATTACTCAAATATGTGCAAAGCTGTTTTTTCCTCATATAGCTACATTCCTTATGTAGCCGTAGGAGCCATGGGAAGGGGCTCCCAAGGGCACTTCCCCGCTTCCTTCAGGCTTTCTGGTAACCTCAAGACAAGATCCCAATGTGCTCATTGGGTATCAGCCTTGTTGAGCGTGGAGAGAATTGCTGCCGTGAATCTCAACTCTTGGGCCCCGGCTCGAGATGACCACTGAACAGATGACCTAAAGGCACAAGCCTTATACATGCGGGTGAACCATCCTGGCTGTGGTGCTGGGCTGAAGGGGTGTGAAATGTGCCCTTGGTGTGGAGTTGCGATTTCAGGAAAGAAAGCATAGTGTTAAGGGCTTGCATGCTGGCCTGAAACAAGGCTGCCTTGTTGGAGCCTGACAGGCTAGCCCTGAGCTGCTCTCCTTGCTAGAAATGCCTGTTTTGTGGGCTTGTGCTCGCATGCTGCCTGACCTGCGCTTGACGGGCACCTGGAGAGGCTTTGTGGAAGCCTTGGCAGGGGCAAAGGCTGCGGTCCTGCATGGGCTGCTGCTGCTACCAGGCTGTACCCTGCAGCGCTCTCCTGGAGGGCTGCCCGGCTTCCTGCCCCTGCCGTGCGCATCCCGTATCGCGCTGTGGCTTCAGCTGGGGGCTCTGCGAAGGGCTGCAGCCGCTTATTGAGCAGCCTGCGATGCTGCTGTTCCGAGTGCAGGACTGTGCAATACAGATGGAAGTGGTGGTTGCTGAGGCTTTTGTTTGACTTCTCATTTTCCTCTCTGCTGTCTCTGGGCTGAAATCTGTACCTGAGGTAATGTCAGACTGTGTAGCATGAAGAGTGAGGGGAAAAACTGCAAAAACTGTATTTTTAAGGACTGCCTAACAGCAATCTACCTCTCCATCCTCTAGCTAACTTCTGTCTGCCTAAACTGAGCACTTACTCTTTAACCAAGTCTCACAACAACTCAGTTTTTCCCCAGTATTGCTCTTCTCTAGCCAATGTGAACTGGGCAGCTGTCGGCTTTGCTCACTGCTCCAGGACAGCAGAGGGATGCTGGAGGGGATGTATTTACCCTTCCCAAACATGCGGCACCTCGGAAGACAAGAAGAGGTAACAAACAGCAGGCAGTTATGGGACATGAGCAGCGGGACGTTGTGCCCGGGGGAGCCTGGCACTGAGCGCTAGTGACTCTGGGTTTTGTTTCATCAGCTTCACACAAGGGTTCAGAAAGGTCTGCTGACAGTGGAGAGAGGGGCTGGCTGGAGCCAAGAGCATCTGGTTCTCATTGGGCTCTTTGCATGGTCTTGGTTCTTGTTTGTCGTGCTGTTTCTTCCCCCCTTCCTCTTTCCCTCCCTTCCTCTCTCCCTCTTTTCCCCTCCTCCCTTTGGCGGGTTTACAAGCCTGGCTGGAATGCACATATGGTCCTTATCATCCCCCCGGGCCAGCTTTTTTGCTGGTTAGCAATTTGTGACATCAGGGGCTGTTAGAGGCATTAGTCACTTTGACTCCAAATAGAAAGGTTGGTGGTTTTAGGAAACCTCCAGAGGAAAAAGTCTTTCATGTCAATCCTTGGCATAAGGGGTTGAGCTTATGCTGCCCTTTAGCCAAGCGCTTTGCCTGGGACACAACTGCTTCTTCGCCCTCTCTGCAGCCCCTTCCGAACTGTCAGATTTTGGTGGTTTCCCCTTTCATTTCCCCAGCAGTTTGGCTGTTTCATGCTAACTGAAGCGTGTCCAGGCTTACCCAGCCTCGAGGGCACCTCCCACCGGGCCCCAGGCATCCCTGGGGCTGGCCTTGCGGCAGCCTCCTTTAGCCTACACCCTCCTCAGATGGCAGCTCCCATAGGAACGGGGGCAGAGGGAGCCCCACACCTCCCTGGCTGCTGCTGGGGCATTGGTGGCCAAATTGCTTCCTGCCTTCCTCCCACAAGCTAACTTTTTCCAATCCCTGTGTTTCAGGATTAGGAAGGAGAAGCCAGTGTGTTTAGAGCCTCTTTGAGTTCCTCAGGACGTGCGTGGTTACTGAGAGTGGAGCCAGCGCTGGCATAACACTTGGCCAGCATTGCTCGCTTGCTCGGAGAGGGGAGACCTGGTTCTTTGCTCCTGCTGCTGGCATTGCTGGAGGACTAGGGTGGGAGACTTCCCAAATGAGCCTTGCTCTCTAAAGGAGCTGCAGTCGCTGCCAGCTTTCATCCAGGAAGAGTAAGACAGGCCAGCGAGGTCGCCCCGCGGGCCGTAGGCAGCGAGATGAGTCACAGCTCTGCTCCGTGGGCTGGTTGGCCATCCAGCCCGCCTAGCTCTGCAGTGAGTGTTCAGGGCTTACCCAGGAATCTGCAGCATGATGATGAGCTTCTTGCAAAGACTCTGCTCTCACCATCGCGGAGGAGACCTCCCAGGCATCAAGTAGCTTGCAGAGACATCTGCCCGAGTCTGCAGCTGAAGCACGGAGACAGGAACTCCCCCTCCTCTGCGGTGTTGTTGATGGTTATCCTGACAAAAGCCAGTTCTTCCTTTCTTTATTAACTGATAGATTGCTGTGGGCTGTCCTGTGTGGGGGTGAGAATGCTACTGAAGGGAGAGGACTTGTTCTTTCTTAGTTAGAAGTTTTGCCCCGTATTATTATACCTGAGTTCTCTTATCCAGGAATTAAGGATTTGACCTTCATTTATGTAAATTTTTTTGAGCAAAGTGAGGTGGTTTGTGGGTACCAGCTCAAGTAAATGGAGCTCTCAGCTTTGGCTTAGGGCTTGGCTTTTTGTGCCCCATTGGCAGGGGCCCTGGTGTTCAGGGTTAATGCAGAGAAAAGGTAGGACATATCCAGCTCTTGCTTGGCTGCTCTTCATCTCCATGCTCATTGCTGTCACTGGACCATCATGCTGTCTGTGGGAAGACTGAAGTAACTATGAAATCCTTTAATTTGGGTTCAGCATCTAAGATTTCCCCGGAAAGAGGGCAATGCGTGCCTAGTAAGTGAGCAAAAGTGTAGCTGGCCTCAATGCTGACAACAGTAAAAGCTTTCAGAATTTCTTGAAGGTTGGTCTGAAATCATGTGGCCTCAAATAACTAAACATTTGCTTCATATTTGTGGCTTAGCTCAATATTTTGCATACCAGCTTTTTTTCCCTCCTCACTTTGCGTCTCGTTTTTGTTTTCTTTAACTCTTGTGAGGCCGTGTGAAGCTGACCCCCAGCCGCCGGGCGCAGGGGAACAGAGCGACGCGCGGGGATGACTTGGCTGGTGGTCTCAAAGCAGGGCGGACTCAGTGGGATCTTGCTTGGGCTGAGGGACTAGGGGCCACTGTGGCTCTGGACAAGGAGAGCGCAGGGCAGTAAATGCAGATGCCTCCACGGAGCCTCTCTCCCTTCCTGAGAGCTGGGGGAGTTGAGCTACCAGCTGCCTTGGGAACTGTGAGGATGAGGCTCTGCTTTACGCTGCTTTTCTGAATACCTTTATTTCTACATCCTGATGTGTACACAGCCACATTGTTGCTGATGCTGCGTGGAAAATAAGTTTGCGCTTGGTTCTCTTCCTGCTAGCTCTACCAGGCTGAGGAGGAGCGGTGCGATTCTCTCCCTGCACGTGCCTTGTCAGCCCAATAGTTCTGTAGAGCTGCCCTGAACTGCATCCAGGCAAACCTGCTGCTGCAGCTGGGCATCCCTTACAGCACTGCTTGGCCTGTGAAACCTTTACCTTGAGGAGCTGAAGAAGGACTGATCTGAAGCAGGCTTGAATGTGCTTGCGAACTCCAAACTCTCTCTATTCTTAAGAGCTTGGAAAATGGAAGTCCTGGCAATAGTCCATGGCAGATCCTTGCTCCTAGTTGTGCCTCTGGATCTCGAGGCTTCTCTGGGCTTGCCCCTTCCTGGATGGGCTGTTGGTTATTTTCCAGAGAAATTCAGTGGTCAACATCTTGTCCAAGTAAACATGTGTGTACTTATCTGTGTTACTTTGCAGCTGTCAGGGTTAGCATTCAGCCTGCAGTCACTTCCCCCTTGTATAAACGGTGCCCGAGAAGGAAGGAAAGGTTCATCTTGTAATTCAGGGGCTCCCTAAGGGAGAAATGATGCTGCCTAAGTCTGCAAAGAGAAGTTGAAGACTGCTCTTGAGATATCTTTAAACTCTTGTTTTTGGAGGCTGTCTATGAACAAACTTTTACGTTGTGAGCCTGAGGTTGCTGCTTCCGTCCGTTGTGAACCATCTGAGCACGAACAAGGCCTCCCTAGGGCTGGCAGTGACTGCTGGTGAGCTGTTCCAGTCCCCAGGGATGCTGAAGGATCCACAGCAGATGAAGCACCTGAGCAGCACAGCCTGCTTCTCCAGGAGCAGAGCCCTGGCCGGAGGACTGAGTCGGTGCTGGGGGGTTGCTGGCATGATGTTCATCTGGCTCCCTGCCTTGCTGGGCACACACAAGGGCAGGAGCTGTTGCCATTTGTCAACCTTTGACCAGCACCCAGTTCTTACGGGGCTGGCTCTCCTAAGACCAAAAACCAACCCGCGAGCTCTTGGCTTGTTGCAGCGCTTGATGACCCGAGCAGGGTGTCTGCCTGACTTAGCCTCCTGCTGTTTTCCTAACATTTCTGTCTTGCCAGGCTGTGTGCATGAATCACTTTCCCCTTCTGCTAATTATACACCCAGCAGTTGCAGTTGGTGCTCTCCTGCAGAGGTTTCCTTTCCATGCTGCTAAAACCCGAGCCCACAAGCTATTCCGAGTTGGGAACGGTGTTTTGGTCCTTGCTGCAGGTGCCTGCTGTGGCCGCTTCCAGTTTATTAGCTCAGCCTCCATTGCAAGAGAGGAGAGAAACAAATTGAGTGGGTACTTTCAGGTGGTCTGTCTGGCCGTACTTGATCCGTGGCTGCGGTATCCGTTGAGCAGGGCTGTGCCCTTATGGATGGACTTTGGGGGTTCAGGGCAGCAGTTGGGGTCCCTCAGCTGCTGTGGGGACACTGCTATGGGTGGAAGCTGCCCCTTGCAGCCCTCCTGCCCGGGGAGGAGCAGCCTGTGTCACGACTGGGTCTCTCCCCAAAACTGCAGACTCCTCGAGCCTGGCTGGGTGCACTGGAGCTGCCTGCGTGGTATTTGCAAACTCTAGTCCCTTCTTGTCCTGCCTTGTCCAAGGTTTTGGTGGTCCAGACGCTCTGCAGCGCAGCTTGCGCAAAATGTGTGGAGTTGAAAACTGGAGGGATGCTGGGTTTATTCCTTCCAGTGAGGGGAAAAAAGAATTTCAGAAAAATAAATAACAAACAAGGGAAAACAAATGAAAAACCTGCGCAGCAAAAAATAGCTGGCACAGATACAAGGTATGACTGCAACTCCTGTTCCTGCTGAGTAACTGATGATGAGGCAAATACTTGCCTACCTAAAATAGCTAAGGGAAAGAGTTACTGGTGCTGCACCGAGGGAAGCTGAACACCCACTGCTTTCTGCAGGGCTTGACTCATGGGTGCCTCGCGCTTTCTGGGGTGTTCTCTGAGCTCCCTTTGGTTAATCATAAGCCTAAGCCTGCTGATATTTGAAAAATACTAGTATCACAAAGAGCTTAACTCATGTCATGCACAAATTCAAGGATCCCTGTTGGTGATTTTTGCAGGAAAAGCCCTGTCATGTGTAAATGAAGGTGCTAGTCTTTGGGGCTGTATTTTTTTTTTACCCAAAAGGTAAAAAGGGTAGCATCCCTTCCTCACCTTGCCCTCCCAACACGCCATGGTGCTAAAAATCCTTCTAGTACATGGAGGGTGAAAGCTCAGGAGTCTGATTTACTGATGTAAGGCCAAGGAAGGTGTTTAGCCAGCCCAAGAGGCATTACTCAAGTGCTGTAAGCAGTGTCCTGCTGTGGACCGAGCAAAGCACCGCTTTGTGGGCAATGCTCTGCTGTGTCCTGGGGCTAGGCCCAGCACTGCTCCCTGGC
>JAWLRI010000274.1:4690717-4704114 GCA_034781795.1 Crypturellus tataupa
TCTCCTTATTGAGCAGTGCAGCCTAATCTGTACTCAGGGTTTTCCTAGGCCCTAGCCAGGCACTTTGGAAGGGCTTATACATGTGCTCAAAGTCAGAGAATGAAATTGAAGACTGAATTTTAAGATGATTCTGTTGTAAGCCTGAATCTGCTGCAATGAGTCTGGTCCTTGATTTTGTTCAGTATCTAAAGAAGCCTCCTGCCCTATTCCCAGGTGAAAAGATCTTTGTGTGTTCACATTTCATGAGCATTTCCTTGGTTCAGTGTCTGGTCAGCTGGAATTGTGCGATGGCCAGCGTGGTGCAAAGCAGCTCTGGGGCAGCCTCTCCTTGGAGTATTTCAGGAGGGATGTGGAGCGCATGTCAGTTTGGGATGCTAACTCCAAGACTGGAGCCCATCTGTCAGGTTTTATTCCCCAGCTGAAAAGAATAGCCCTGTGCAAGACGAGGCACTGCTTTGGCTTCAATGCGTTTATGATGTTCACTACCCTGGTTTTTAATGCGTCCCTTAGATGCGTGTCCATGCCAGTGGATGAAGCAGCACATTTCTCGCGTTTCAGTGAAGTTTTCATTAAAAAAATGCACTTTTAGAAAAGCATGCTGGGGAAATAGTTATCATTCCCACACTATCATTATGTCTGAAACATCCAAAACCATTTAAGGAATAAAATGAAAAGGAATTTGGCATCCAGGCTTCCTTATGAGACTCTGAAAATCTCAGTGGTGCGTGGACAACATGTTTTGTGTCTCAAATTTTTTGCTGCAGTATCTTGGTATTTTTGATATAATGCAACATGAAGAAGTAAAAGGGGAATAAAGGAATGAAAGAACCTGATGATGTGGTTATTCAGAGGAGGCTTAGCCTCCCCTGACAGTTAAAGGAGAAAGACATCTCCCAAGGAGGCTTTATCTAAAGAAAACTCCTGATCTGAATTCATTAGCTGTGATTTGTGAACATGAATCTTGCTCTGTGACAGTGTTGTGCTTAATAAACCTTCCCAAAGCCAGATTTCTTGCTCTGATGTGCCAGTCTCTGCTCTGCACATCCTTTACTTCAAACGAAGACATTCGGAACAAACAGTGGGTGAGGGAAGGAGGTGGGAGCCGAGCAGATGAGCAGGCTGGGTTAGCATCGCCCATTGCCATAGGCACTTAGCCAGCAGCTGTTGGTTTGGGTGACCTGTCATCCTGTCTGCTAAGTGATTGCCAGCGTTTTTAACCGCGTGCTCGTTTTGACTCCCTGGTTTGTTTCCCCACTGTTGCCATCTAGCAAGCTAAGGCTTGTTTTGGTGGAGGTGCTCGTACTTCTGCTGCAACTGAGGACCTCTGGTGACGCTGTGTGACAGGAGAATGTGCTAAGATCCCCGAAGGCTGGAAGCTCATTAGCATGCACAAAGCAGCTTTGATTGTTTTCTTTGTATATTTTGGACAGCCTCCAAGAGACTTACGAAGCAAAGAGGAATGAATTCCTGGGTGAACTCCAGAAGAAGGAGGATGAAATGAGGCAGATGTTTGTCATGCGAGTCAAGGAAAAGGAAGCAGAGTTGAAAGAAGCAGAGAAAGATGTGAGTATGTCGTAACAGAGGCGTGTGTATGAGAGTGTGGGCTTGGGGGTTTTCTAGGAGAGTCCTGCAAAGGTGACACCCACTTTCCCATGCTGAGTCTGAAAAGGGGCTTGCCTGGCATGAACAATTTCAAGGAGAAGATGCAGATTCTTTTCCTAGCTCTACCACAAACTTGTGGCCTGACAGTATTGTGCAAGTCTTCTGCCCTGGTTCTCTGCCCCTGAAACGGGGCAGGAGTACTGGCTGGCCTGGGGCAGTCAGAGGGAGATCAAGACCTTAGAGCAGCAAGTGCTGCAGTGTGACAGCAGCAGCTGCTGCAGTGTCATCCCACGGATACACCAGCGTACCTGCTGGAGTCCTGTCTGCTCCCTCATCTTTGCTTTCCCACCTGCAGAAGACAGGGGGGCTGCTTCTCTGAGTAATGTTGAGCTGTAGTGGATTTCTGGCTGGGCTGATGCCAGAGATGCCCTTCTCAGTGTCTCCTTTCTAGAGGCTCTCAGCAAGTAGATGAAGTTTCCTTGGGTTTCCTGGAGGGAACAGTCATAGTGGTGTGTAACAGAGCTATTCATGAGTACTGTCCACATGTCATTTACTTAGTTCGTGTAGTCATAGTGCCTTGCCTTGCTCACTGGGTACACTAGGTACAAAGCCAGGCAGGGTGGGGTGGGGGATTTGGCAGTGCCTGGAGACCTGTGATATCCCAACAGCTTAACTCCCCTCTGTATGCACTGCTGCAGGGCTACTCTTGCAAGATTGATCATGCTCGTGATAACCTAACTGGCACATTATTAGTGCAGTGAGGCCTCAGGCCACTGGGATCGCTCCAGGCATCGTTGCCAGTAGTTGGAATAAAAAGTCCTTCTCTTGCCCTCCAATTCTTGTTGTCTTTGTCTGAACAGCTCCATGAAAAGTTTGACCATCTAAAGAGGACTCACCAAGAAGAGAAGAAGAAGGTAGAAGACAAAAAGAAGGAGCTTGAGGAAGAGCTGAACAACTTCCAAAAGAAGAAGGCAGCAGCTCAACTATTACAGTCACAGGCTCAGCAGGCAGGTTCTCAACAAACCAAGAAAGACAAGGACAAGAAAAAGTAAGCGTCTGTCACCTGCATCCTTTGTAGGATCTATTACAACTTTCCCTCTATCTTGCTGCATGTCTGTATTTGCTTTTCCCCATTACCAGACTGGAAACCGGGCTTTTACCAGCCTGATCAAATAAAATATTTTTTTCTAAAGGGTGGGCCAGGGACAAGATGTTAATTTGTCTTTAGAAGAACACCTTTTATGTCAAAGCCTAACTGGTATGGGAGAGCAATCCAGATGGTAGAGGTTTGACCTCTGATGTGTCCAGCAGCTCCTAGGAGGTTCTGGACTCAGATTTATCTGCCTGAGCCAAAACTCAAAAGTGATCTCTACTCATCCTTCCTTTTATCCAAAGGTAGTCTCCACTTTCTGTTCCATAAGGTAATGGCTATAAGTAGAAGTAGATGAGAAACCAAAAACGCCATGTTATTTTTACATGGAGAATTGTAGTGCCAAAAGTGAATACTTGGAAGCTTGCTTTAAAGATAAAAGCTTTGTTTTTGTTCCTTTTAAAAGCAACAAAAACTATGGTACCATAACTACAAGTAAATGGCATTTGTGTTTTTATCAAGATGATATAATAAGCTAAGAAACCCATACCTTTTAGTAAAGATAATGGCATTATTTTCTACTATTTTATATTTGTACGCTAGGAGTATAATACTATGTCCTCCAGTACTCTGTGAGATCCAGCACTGTTGGTAGGAACGAGGTGTATCTGCATGCAGAAGCCGTCCTGTGGTCAACATTAGCGAGGGGGTTTTCACATGTGCTCGGCCTGCACCAGCTCTGCTGCCCTGAGCCTCAAGGAACGTTGCCATTGATCTGGGTGCGGGGTTAAGCCCCTAGAGAGCACTGCTGCAAACCTTGCCCTAAAGCTGCCCGAATCCTCGTTAGTGTAACCCCCTTGTGCAGCCCGTGCAGTGGAGCAGCCTGTGTCTGGCTTGAGGGCAGGGAGGCAGTGCCCGTAGCGAAGGGGCTGAGGCCTCCCGCCGTAATCTCTGTCCACGCTTTCTGCAGCCAGTGAGGGGGGTGCTCTCCCAAGTCCTTTCTGGGTCATCTGTGATAACAGTGCCAATCTATAACTGCAATCAGGAAGGCTGTAAAGTGGGTAATACAGTCACAGCTCACTGGAAAATGCCTTTTTTTTTTTTTTTTTTAATCCACACACAAAAAAGCAGTCCACACTTCTGTATTGGCAGATAGTGAAACAAAGCACTTCCGAGTCAATTCGGACAGAGTATCCTTCATAGTTAACACTAAGCCATGGCTGTCGAAAGAACCAAAATGCTCGCAGGAGTGTGGCCTAGCCACCTCTGTGTCTCCTGCTAGCCTGGGAGCTTGGGCCAGGTCTGAGCTCTCTCCAGCATAAGCCTCGGAGGCTCCACCATTCTGCAGATATATTGGTATATTTTTGTACTTGAGGATGTTACTCTGACACTTGCTGCACATCTCCTGTTTCTACTGTTGGATCGATGCCCGTCATTCATTGCTGCCCTGGCCCCAGATCCCTAGGGGAAGGAGGGCAGGGCCAAGGGCTAGTTCCTCAGCTGATGTAAATTGTTGTAGCTCCTATGGAGCTGTGCTGCTTTATGCTCTCTGAGAACCTGGCCCTGGGCTCCCGCTGGAAGAGCTAGAGTGCTTGCTCGCTGCATGCTCAGCTTGGTTAAAGACAGGGTTGCAGGCACCGGTCACAGTGTCACGGCAGAACCGGTAAGTGTCAGGCAGCCAATGTCCGAATGTGCTGAGATCCCCTTCCCGATGATGCCTGTAAATAGGTTAGGCTGAAACACTGCTCTTTTCTCAAATGTGGCAGCCCATTTCCCAAAAGTAACAGGCAACTTTGAAAACTCTTTTTTCTCATCTCTTAGAGTTGCTAGCTTAATATTTATGAGCTCTGTGATAGATTTCTTGGCCCCTTAGACGTGCGACCAGAGCAATATTTCAGTGATGTGGGGAGTTCCGTAGCTGTTGGTAGTTGGTGTTAGCTGCTAGTCGCTTCTGTGGAGTGGGCTGGCCCGTGGCAGCGCTGTGGGGGTGACGTGGATGTTTCCAGCGGCCGCGACAAACAACACAGTTTCTGCTTTGCCGATGCATTCACAGAAATCCAGTCATGAGGAACGTGCACGTGTTTAAGTAGTGTGTCCTTTCAGTGTCGCTCCACACCAGGTGTTGTAACTGCTTAAATTGTTCTCTAGTGTCTGAACTACTAACGGAGGCTTTAAAGGGAAATGCTGATGCTTCCGCACTGTAGCGCGCCTTGGCTTCTCTGAAGGCTTTGCGTTTCTCCCTGCGCTCTAACAAAAAGCTGCAGCTCTAGGTAAGGCTTTGGAGCTCTCTCTGGTGCCCTGGACTGTGGCGGTGCTCGTGCAGCTGCCAGAGGAAACCCCTGCTGTGCTCTGAGCATGATCCTCGCAGCCTCCCCAGAACGTGACTCGCGGGAATGCTCCTTTCCCAGCGTAGGCTCGGATTTCTCTAACTTGGACAACGGAGACTCTCCTCAGTCTTGTGCAAGCTGGAGGGAAGGCCTGGGGCCAATTTGCTGCTGGCTTAACTCCAGGAGGGAGAACTTTGGCCCTCCTGATTTCCAGACAGTCCCTGTAGGAACAAGGAGTTGTCTTTTTCTACCTTTTTTCTTTTTTTTCCTATTCCATTTTCCAGATAGATTCCCTGTAGTTTGTGCTTTTTTTTATTTTTTTTTGTCTAAATGATTGCAGCTCTGGCCTGATGCCAGGCACACATGCTGGCTTGGAGACAGCAGATACTTGTGTACGCTGGAGCATGTGTATGTAACGTTGTCCTTCAAGCTGAATCTGAGATTGACCCAGTTATCCAGCCGCTGCAGTAACCTTGGGGTGGGACTGTGCTTCAGGCTTCCACCCCCTGTTTTAAGAGGAGCAGCAAACAGCGTTTTGGTGCTCGGCTGCCGTTTGGTAGATGACCACGTGCACACCTCAACGTGTGCCTTGGTGTTGCACGCTCTTCCTCAACCCACCCGGGAGCCAGGACCATCTGTTTGGGCTCCACTTCTGTTCCCTTTAAGCTGCTTCTGAAAACCAGATGTCAAACTTGCTTCCAGTTCCCTTCCAATACAAGTAATTTTCCATCCAATGTCTGGCTGTCTTGGCCATGCTTAATCTCAAAGCAGATCCCTGAACTACAGCATGAAGCAAATGTGTTTTGGGGCTTGCTGCAGCACCCCAGTAAAAGAGGGTTTTGTTCATGCCTGAAGGATCCACACTGGGTCTAAAAAAGGGTGTTTGAGGTGCCAAGAGATGCCAGGTGCCAGCTTGGAGCTCCCCGCAGCGCGGGGAAGCGGGAAGGGCTGCACACCCGTCCGTGCTGGGGAGCTCAACTCGGCCACCGGTGCTCATACGCTCCGTGGAGAGACAGCAGCCAAATAAAACCCGTAACCTTTGGCTAACTGAAGTTGTCGGTGGTTCAATTCTTCCCACTTGGTTTTGCTTTTTGCTTTTGCTTGTCACGTAGGCTAGCCTTGACCCAGGTCTTGAGGTTCAATTTCTTTTTAATTCCGTAATCCATCTGCATGCCCACCCACCAGAGCGGGTTGCTGGTGTTGGCTCTCCCAGCTTTCCTTAATTTATTTTTTTTTCATTTGGGGTTCTATTATTGCTAACTTTTTTTTTGTTTTTTGTTCTTTTTTTTAACTTGCAGCGCAAGCTTCACATAAAGCCTGTCAAGCCAAGGATGTTCCTGCATTCACCTGCTTTTGCAGTAATGTGTCTCTGCCATCTGTTTTTTTTTTTTTTTCTTTTCATATTTTTTTAACACAATAACTATTAACTCATCTAATACCATAGTGGGAAGAAGGGTTGGGTACAGGACTGCGTGCAACTGCAGATTCAGGGATGGGTGGCCTGGGAAGGTAACGATACGGTGCATTTTTTTCCGGTCAAAACCAGCAGCAGTAAATGGCCCTGGATTTGAATCGGGAGCGAGGCTTGGACATCAGCGAGCGCCGCTGACTGGATCAGGTCCTCAACGTTGCTGATACCGTCCTGCCTACCCTCCCCGGAGGGCCGGCCGCAGCGCCCTGCACCGAGCGGTGCCCGGCGCCCGCAGCAACCAGCCTCGGGGAGCTCCTGCGCCCCAGGCTGCAGCACTGGGCCCGCGTGTCCCTGCGGTAGCTGCCGCGTTAGAGCAGAGCGAGTCCCGCTGTGGCAAGGGGAGGGAGGGTGGGCCTGGGTGTAGATAACCAAGTGTAACTGACCTTGCATGCCGTGACATTTGCATGATTTTTGTTGTCTTTTTTTTAATTATTGTTTTTGTTGTCCGACTAGTTGGCCTGGGTTTGTGTCATGTACTGGGATATATTTGCGGTCACCCTTGCAGTTATGTGTAGTTGCTGCTTGCTGGCACCAGGTGTCAGATGCCCCTGACCCCAGCAGCCTCGTCAGGAATCAAAACATGCTGGCAAGAGGGTGCTGGACTCTCCGCGGCCTCTTGCTGCTGTCAGGGGCACTCCTGGGTGCACTTGAACACCACCTTGCTCAGTTGCAGGATCCAGACGGTGCCGCAGAGTCTCCATGCACCTTCACCAGCGGTTGGGAGATAGAACAGTTGATTTAGGACCCCATCCCTGGAGCTGCCATTGCTTCCAGGGCAGCAATTTGCTCGTTAGGTCCTGCTTGCCTACGAGGGCCACCGCAGTGCATCGGAAAGGTAACGGCTCAAGCCCCAGGGTAGCTTTCACAGCAGGGGAAACTTGGGATGAGCGCTCCCCCCATGCTAGCAAGCATTAAGGAACATCCCAAGGTTCGTTACCACCTGAGAGTGACTTGGACTCCTCCTGGGAACTGGGTAGAGCAGACAAGTAGGGAGAGACAGCGCTTGGACACGAGCTCCCCTCTGGTCCTGGGGCTGGGGTCCCTCCGGGGATGTACAAGCGAGATCTAGCACGAGCCAGGTGTAAAAATACATCTGCCAACTTAATTTGTATTTTCTGTGCCCTTGCATTCAGCCAGAGCCTTTCTTCTTCCCATAAAGTGGTGAGATGTCTTTGCCCTATGACTTTGGGGTTTCTTGCTCTGCTGCCAGCATTGCCACTGCTCCTGGCTGGGGAGCCTCCTGTTTCTTCCTTTAAGCACTCTGACAAGTCACTCGCTTCCCCTGCATCTCTCGCACTCCAGTTCTCTGCTCATTTTGGGGTTGGGGTTTCTTGCCTCTGAATGTTAGCAAAGGGCAGAATTACCACTTTTTTTGAAGGGTCAGGTTGACAAAAGGGTTTAGGGTCCTTTTAACCTTTGCTACCTAAGCATGGATTTTGGGAAGACCATGTCTAAATATGCTTCCTTGGACAGATGGCAAAAATCAGTCAGGGATATATAAGCCAGAAATAAAACATCTGAGGATTATTTCTTCCTCTCTTTTTAGTGCATCTCCTGGTTCTACATATGTCAGGTTGAACAGTGAGGGATTGGGCTTTGTTTTGTTTAAAGAGGTTGCTTAGAAAAACAAAACAAACCACAGTTTGCATTAAGAATGGCCACGGTTCTTGCGGCTTCTGGCAAAGCCAACCTCCAAATGGTGAGTTCTGGGGAAGAAGGCAGGTTCCTGGCAGGGGTTTGGACAGTCCCACTGGACACGCACCCCTCGGGCCGAAGGTTTGTGGCTGGCTTCGCCTCAGCTGTCTCTATGCATGACCATGGCTTAATTACTAGTGTTTTGTGCCAAGGAGAAAACTTAGTTTTAACGTTTATTCGTCCCGCTTCATTTAACAGCCCTGCCAAGCGATGGTTGGTGGGGGAAATCCGCTGAGGGCAGCTATTTTTGTTTTTTGACAGAAAACTCTGGCCAAATGCATTAATGTAGTTCTGGTTGGGTTTTGTCCTCTAGCAAATGCAAGCTGTTTTGGAGGGGCTGGGAGGAAAGTGGTAACTTGCCATGATATGGGATTGTTTTGTTTTGTTTTTGCCAAAGGACGTGTTAGGGACCTTTTTTTTTCTGCTCCCCTGAGCCCTATTTAGCTTGCTCCTGTTGCACCTCTTCCTTTATACACGCCTTTTTTCACAGTAATCCCTGGCTCTGCATGGAGTAAATGATTCCCTCAAATGTAGCTGGACGTGCTTTCCCCTGCGCACGTGAGTAGCAAGAGCCACGCTTCCTGCTCACTGCTGTATGAGCAAATCAGCTGTGTTGTCTTGTTTAAGTCCACTGACTTGCGAGTGGCGCTGTTTAAAAACCGTTTGAAAACTTCCTATAATAACCAGAATGTGATATTTGGGAAGGAAGCCAAAGGGGGCTTAGCAAGCCGGGGTGGACAGACTGCCGTGCGGTCGGGAGCCTCGCTTGGCGGCACCGCGGGCCTGAGCGTGCGCTGGCCCGTGGTGCTGCCCACAGCGCCGGCCCGTAGCGCCGCGCCGCCCCGGCAAGCTGCATTTCCAACCCGAGCAGAGGGTACACGAGCAGGAAAACCAGGGGTTCAAGGCATCCAGGGGGTTGAGCAGAGTCTCTCCTTAGGCACAGTCGCTCCTGTAACACGAGCAGCTCCTCTCCTACTGCATCCCACTACAGCTACAACCCATTTTGCTTCTCCTTATTTTCTTTTTTTTAAAGAAGTTCAGGTGCAAATGGAAATGTCTTTTTGTGTGAATCATATCAGACCTGTCCATTCGCATCTGATCACGATTTGCCTTTCTAAGATGTTAGAAATGCTTCTTCCCGTCTCTTCTCCAAGGACCCTGGTTGCATTTGCAGTGTATAATATCTCTTAACTTTCTAGTCGGCGTGTATCAGCATGGGACTATACAAGTATGAAGGGTTTTTTAATTAATGGAAAAATAAAGCTGTGAACAGCAGTAGAAATATTGTATTTGTATACATTTTTAATATCCTGATTGCCTTAAACTCTAGATGTAGAACTTTATTACCTTGCTATTTGAAAATAACCCATGTTTGTAACTAAATTGTGTAACCTACATACAGTGTTAATGCAAAATGATATGTATGCATCTGTTAGATATTGTCACTTTATTTGATGTTAAAGTATTTTCTTTTTTTTTTTTTTTGAATTACAAATTGAATAATAACCTTATAGCATAAGCTCAGTTATTTCTTGTACATGCGTTAGGTTACGTATTCTACAAATAGTGCCAACACTTGAAGTGGGGAGAGGAAATATATTTTTACCCAAACGCTTTGGTCTTCGAGTGGCCTTTTGTGACTTGGTGCTCCTGTCGTGGTGGGGAGCGAGGGGAGGGGAGAGCTTTGTTGCTGACCTCCCCACTGTGTGCGGGCGCTGCACGGGGTCCCTCCGTTGCGCTTGTTGCTGTCGCCGGCGTTGCTGCTCTGCTGCCCACTGCCCTCGGCTTGTGCTAAGCCTTCCTGCTGCACTCTCTCCCTTATGGCTTATTTCCTTTGATATGTTGCTCCTTTTATTTGCTTCCCCCTCTCCCCTCCCATTTTTTTTTTTTAATTTCAATTCTGAATCTCTCTCTTTTTTTTTTTTCTTTTCTCTTTTCTGTAGCTTCTTCTTTATGTAACGTCATCTTGCCAAAGCCCCCACACCCTCTCTCCTCTGGGACAGTAACGTGCCGGAAGAGCCGCCGGCGCGGAGAAGAGCCATCTCATTCCTCCATCACGTCCGCCCTTCTCTCCTCCCCTTTCTGTTTCTCACCTGTGGGTCTGCGGGTGCGCTGTGCTCTGTGTCTCGGTGAGGGCTCTGGCTGCAGCGTCGCGGTCACCAAAAGTGACGGAGCTGAAGGCCGGCGGGGCCGTAATCCAGGATGCTGCTCTGGGAGCTGTTGTTGTTTCCCCTCCTCCTGTTTTCTCTCCTTTTGCTCTAAAGTGCCTGGGATGCTGATGGCCAAGAGGTTGACTGGCGGACTGTGGATCTGGGTGAGTGTGTGTAACCAGAGGACTTGGTTTCTGACTCTGCTTTGGACACGGCGACTTCAGCACAAGCACGTCCTGAAACTGCTCTAGCGCTGAGAAAACGGGTCTGGCAGCCTGGGTGACCTGTTGTTTTTGGTGTGAAGTTGCACAAAGCGAGGACGGCTGCTCTTACCTACTGTTTGTACTCTTGGAATTGGTTCTGGATGGTCAAGGCTTTATTTTCTCCCAGTTCGTTGACCTCTGTATGAGCAAAGTTGGGGTGTCAATCTCACGCGATTGAGCTGCATTGATCTGATTTGATGAAAGGCTTCTTTGCATTCTGAGAAAGCTCCATTATTTTATTTTATTTTATTTAAGGAACTTTTTACTTGAATGCAGGGCACTTAACTTGGTAGCTTGTTTACTTTGCAAGTGAATTCAGTCAAGAGGATCGAAGAGTGCCAAACTGTTGTTGAAAGGTAAAAACAAAAACAAACCTTGTAAACTTGGTACGCAGTGACCTCTAGCTGGATCTGTCGGGCTGGAAGGGGCAGACAGATCCCTGTGAATGTTCTTCCAATAGAGCAATGCACTTTCTTTTTTAAAAACAAAAACCAAAAAACAGCTACTTTTTTTTTTTTTTTTTAATCTCCTCATGCAGTGATCTTAATCAAGGTCTTTCAAGTACAATGACCAAGGTACTATTAAATAATGTAGGTTTTTCCCTCAGTCTGCATCTAACATGCAAGTTGTTGGCGACCTGAGTTTGAAATTTTTGCCTTTTTTTTTTTTTTTTTTTTTTCCTTCCAGAAGCACAACATTTTTCAGCACTGTTCAGAGACAAGAGACTTGAAGCTCTGTCCCTGTAGGTAGCCATCTTCCTAAAGTGTCAGAAAACCTGTTTGTTCGGGAAGCATTTCCAGGCGGCTGGGTGGATCTATAGATAATGATCTGACTACTTTGTGTAACACTGTGAAAACCTACCTGGCGCGTAAACGGAGTGGCCGGCCACGGCCTCACTGGCAGGGCCAGGATATTAGCGCAGATGTAGCAGTGTCAGGAGCAAAAAGTTGTGCTCGTGGCTCAAATGCGCTCCAGCGACACCCGCTCCCCTCCTGCTCTCCAGCCTCACGGCGTTCCGTGCAAGATGGGCCCATCTGACAAACCCCTCAAATGCAGCTTGGTGAGAAGGAAACTGAGCAGCTCCTGCCCCATGGTCTGTGGCCCTGAAGGTATTGCTGGATCCAGCCCTTCCTGCATTAATTCTTCCCTTTTCCTGCAGAAATCTGGGGGTGCTTTTGCAGGTATGCTGCTTACACAAGTGAATTCTTTTTATTCCGGGTCCTCTGTAAGTGCCACAGGTATCCAGCAAGAAGCAAGGCTTGAACTCCGCGTTTGCCCAAATCAATGGTAAAGGCCGCAGCAAAGCAGCTGGAGAGGCTGCTGCGGGGCTGGCACGTGTCGCTCCGGCCCGGGGCTGTGAGTATCTGAGCTCGTGTGCAGCCCGGTTTGCTGAGGGAAAAAAAACACCTTGACCATTAAAACACCTGGTTTCTGAGCGCTGCATCTCTGTGTTTCAGTGTTGGCGCCGGGCCGCAGCATCGGGGGCCTTCCCCACAGGCGCTTGCCCGGGGCCAGCCCACTCTCTGGACAGGTCCTGCGGGGTCCTGCGCCGTGAGACTTCCCGGCGCCCCTGCGGCCAGTGCCTTGTTGAGGGGACTCCTCATTTCCCTTCCTTGGCCTTCTAGGCTCTTGATCTTGATTTTGCAGTGTAGGTTCATCTGGTGGTGGGAGTCCAGCCTTGCCCCTAGCAAGGCGACGCAGCAGCCTCTCGCCAGTGCAGTCACTTCTGACTGCTCGCACTCCTGAAGGGGGAAACTGCTGTTGTGTTGGGCTCTCCCATGCCCTGGTTTTGAGGGCAGCTTAGCGCATGGGCTCCACTGCGGCTACTAGGCAGTGTTTATTGCAAGCAAGTGGAAGGTAACATGTTGTTTTTGTTTCTTTATCCCACACCAAAAAGAGGGTATTAAGTGCTTCTTGTCCTGTCATCTTCCCTGTGTAGTTATGCCCTGTGACTTTCTGAAACTGCCTCTGTTAAGCTAGAAAGTGACAGCTGAGATTGCAGGTCAGCAACAGGGAAGAAGCATCTGACAGGCTTGGATGGGCCCAGGATTCTCTGAGGGACTGGATGGTGCCCAAGCTTGAGAAGTTTTTTCCACCCTTAAAGGCTCTCCTGTACCTGAGAGGCTGTTTTGTGTCAGCTGGAGGAGTCAGGACACGAGGACTAACCAGTAGTGCAGAAGCATCAGCAAAGCCCAAAGTGGGGCTAAACCCTTCAGTTGACTTGTAAGCTCCAGATAGTTTACGATTTTTAAGTTTTGTGTGTATGTGTCTGTGTGTCTCTATTTTATGTATATTTAAAGAGAGAGAAAGGGAAACAGAGAAAAAATGCCGCTGCTTAAACAAACCACATTTATTTTGCAGCTCTGAGTCTTGCTGCGCTCGTGCGCTGAGTCCTGCTTGCAGCACTGGCCTTCATGTCTCCAGAAGGACATAGTGGAGTTAGAGAAGGGCGCTATAAAGATAAATGGGATGGAGCAGCAGCTGACCAGGTGAGGCCAAAATGGTTAGAGAGGGTGGGTTTGGAGAGAAGGCGAGAGGACCAGCTCTGCTGTGCGCCCGAGGTTGCCGTGGGTGTCCTCTAGAGGTCCCTTCCAGCCTGAAATTGTCTGAGATTCTGGGCTGAGCTCCAACTCCACAAAATAGGTCAGCATCTGCCACTGCTATTTATTAGTTACCAATTCGGCGCTGCTAGAACCAACAGCGCTCATTGAGCCAGAAGGAAGTTGGCTCAGAGCAGTAAGTCTTCCACAGAGCAGGTAGTGAATGTCTGGAATTTGTTGCACAGCGTTGTGCAGGGAG
>JAWLRI010000274.1:4712218-4732013 GCA_034781795.1 Crypturellus tataupa
ATTCTCACTATTCAGCACAGGAGGAGCGCAGGGCTCGTCACCGCGTGACGAGCAAGCCTGCCTTGGGCCTCAGCCCCTGGGCTGTGCGCAGGGCAGGTCGGTGTCAAGCGGTTCCTCCCTGTGCTGTCTCCAGCTGCGCCCTTCCTGCTCTTCCCTTTCCCTAACACACCTCGCCTGGGCCTGTCCTCCAGCACGTCTCTCCTTCCAGCTAGTTCAGTGCTAGCAAGTGCTCCCAGCAATTCCAGGTGATCCAAGCGAGACCAAGTACTGCTGCAGTTAAACACTAGAGCAATGAAGGGAGGCCCAGGACTTTCTGGCTTTCTGTGTGAGAGGGCACTAGGCGCTGCTTGCTAACTGTGGGCTAGCGAACATTTCCTCTAGCTTTATGACTCAATTTTGTTCAAGTCAGAGCTTTCTTTTCATCTAAGACATAACTGCTTTAAATTCTCCATTTAGATTCTTCTTTAATTAAGCTACAGTTGGATATAGCTTAAGAAACAAGTATTTTGGTAGGGTTAATTGAACCTTCAAGCCAGGTTTCGAGAGAGCGTGCAGTTCAAAAGGCAGGGCGCTCTTTTCCCCTAGGTTAATAGCTGTTTGAGCTAATGAGCTGCAGTACGTGAAGGAAACAAGGCAGAATAGGAGAGGGAGAAAATATTCTTGGCAGGTAAAAGCGCTGGGTTAGTTTCCCAGGAGAGGCCAACCAACATGTTCTCATTAAAGCAAAGGCTACTTTCACCAGGGGAAAAAAATGACTAAAGAAAGAAACTACCCACAGAAGTGCCTGGGGGCAGCGTGTCACCACAGCAAGCGGGGTGGCTGGCGGCCTCAGGGCCTGGAATTGAGGTTTAGAGTAACAGAGGTGACCTCCTGCGTACGCTCGAGAAAGGCAGAGGGTGGAGGGGCAGAGGTGGCCAGCGAGCACTTTGCAGCAGTCACGCGAGCAGCGTTACGCACAGGAGCGGGAAGGATGGTCACTGGCATTCTGTGAGTGGGCAGTAGAGGTCCGTTTCAGTTTACGTATCTGTAAATATTTACCTTTACTGTGGCTAAAAACCTGTCCAAAAGACTGATGGCCAGGGCGAGCGTTTCTGGATAAAGGTGGAACTGGTATTTGAGCTTGGCCAGCCACTGAATGACCTCATCCCTCTGCTTTGGAGAAATGGCTACATCCTGTTGGAGAGAAAAACAAACCGTTCTTAAACATGGGCTTAGGCAGCTTGGAAAACACCAAACATTTTCACCTCTGCAGAGTTAGCACTGACACTAAGGCTGTTTCAGAAACAGCTGCTCTGAACCCACCTGAGGAAACTGAGGACCTGGCCAGGCCCCTCACTTACACAGTCTCTAACCTCGCCTCAGATTTCCTCCTGACACTGTTAAATGGCTGTGGGGTCTAGCAGCACATCTGAAGCCACGTAAGACATGTTAGGGTAGTCTGGGGTCTTTCCCTCCAGCTCCACAAGATAAGAAATTACTACAAGATAATAAATAACTGCATTTGCAGGGGAGAAAATGATCAAGAATACGGGGGACATCTCTTGCCTTTCCTACTCCTGTGAGTTCTCACTACTCTGAGTGGCTGTTTGTGTCTCTTGGCTGCAGAGCTGCAAAACAGGCCCTTGGCACCGTGTTGGAGATGGGATTCGCCTCCACCCCTGGCAGTGTCCGGATTGTTGGATCAGTGACAGCTGGAGGCAGGTGATACGGTCACTGCTGTGGGAAATAATCCAACCACTCCTGTCAAATTTACTATCCCACGGGACAGCCAACTTTCTTTACAGAAGTCCCTCTTCCAACATCACTTGTAAGTGTTGCAGCCCTGGAGAAGAGGAGGGAGACTGCCCTGCAGTGTCTCAGGTGCTGACCCAGTCCCCCTCCAGCTTAGCTTGGAGATGTTTATTGACCTTCCTTGACAGGGCACCACTCAGATGCAAAAGCCAGGCCTGAACAAAGCAGCTGTGCTGCAGGAGCCAGGCAGGTGCCCAGCCCCCGTCAGACAGCAGATGGGAGGAAAAATGAGTCAGTATTTTGAGAAGGAGAGGTTTATTTCTCTTTAAAATTGTAGGTTTTTTTTTTTTTTTTTTTTAAGCTCAGAACATCTTAAAAATAGAAGATTCCAAACAGAGCTCACAATAAACCTTTTCAGCAGCCAAGGAAACTGTGGACCAGGGCTAAGCAGGTACAATTTCAATTCAAAAGGCTTCTTTATTTCCTTTTCACCCAAGTCACCGCTATTGATCTGTTTGGACAACAGTTGAATTTCAGCTGCAAATACAAACCAATCATTGACATAAATGCTCAGCCTGTCCTGTGCTCTGAACTATTTCCAGCTTCTGCAGAGCCCTTCAGGCCAGGCATCCCTCTGGTCTCACTTCAGCCAGGATTATTCGAGGTGATTAGCGAGGACGTGTCAGCAAGTGAGAACTGAAACCTGCTGGTGGCTGCACAGCTAGTTACGTTTCGTCACCGACATGGGTCCCGCTGCAGCGCAGCTACCCCTAGAAAAGGTAACACAGGAGGGCTGCTGTAGCTGTGACTACCTAAAACCACAACATTTTGTAATCAAAAAGCTGTTTTTTTCCAGCTGTGACATTTGGTCTTATAAAAACTACTACTTCTGCCTGCAGAACAAGGGGAAGCTGCTTGAATACTAGAAATTATCTGGGGGGAGAAGCACGGTGCACAGTATGGTAAGTCACGGCTGTCCTTATAGAGACGCTTCCTGCGCCGGGAGGCAAGCGCCACGCAGCAAACTAAGAAACACTGTCAGGAAGGGGAGGAGCAACCATAAAGCTGAACTTCCTTGTGGCCTTATTCACTGCGTTTATTTTTAAATGGAAGGAGAAAAAGATGCACAAAAGGACTCAGAACCACAGATAGGCTGGGCCAATTTTGCAGCCTCATGTAGAGAAAAACTTGGTGCTTTATCTAAATCCCTGCAAAATAAAGGCTCCCTAGGCAGCATAGAGCACTGAGTTCCCTGAATATGAAGGTCAAGTCATTTTTAGGCATGTGCAAAGCTTCAAAATAAATGTGGGCTTCTGAAGAGCTCCAGTGGGGAAGGAAAGAAGCAAGAGGAGGATCTTCCGCCCTTCCCTGCAAGAGCCCCAGTGCCGTGAAGGTTCTGTGCTTCACTCCCTGCTTGCAGCTATAGGGATACTGCGGGCAGGACTGCCCCAGCCAGAAGGTTTACGAGCAGGTAGGTTTTAGCCTGCAAATCCCGCTGCCGTTGGCAGGCGAGGCAGGGAACCTGCTACCCCAGCGCAGCAGCCTCTTGTCCCTCTGCCTCGAGGCCGCGTGTGTGCCAGCCTAGCTCTGTGAATAATGCAACGCGGTAAAATTAATTAAGCAGCCAGGTCATCCTTCCTCGAGTTACATAAAATTAAAAGCAAAAATGAGACACGAAAGTGAAGCGTCCCTCTGGGCTGCAAAAGTTGCTCTTGGGTTGGCAAGTGCCTTCCGGCCGCGGAGCAGCGGCGTTTGTGCCGCTGCGAGTGTCTCCGCGCCAGGGGAGATAACAGCCTCGTGGCGGCCTGTGCCCTTGAGGACCATCCACCCCTCAGGCGGGCGCTTCTCCCACTTCTTTTCAGAGCAGAGCAGGGCCGGACCTGCAGATCTGCCTGTCCCCCACGGGGATGTGCAGACACGGGCACGACTCGCGCCGTGAACAAAGCGGACGCGATCCCAGCCCTTCACCCAAGGCCCGGATACGTGGGCTCCCAAGGCGCTGAGCTCCAGGTCCACCTCGAAATGGGAACGTGGAGGGCGAGCACGGCCCCAGCAGATTCCCAGGACCGCTAACGCTATTCAAAACCCGTCTCTGAGTGACAGGCCTGTGTTTTCTTCTCAAGAAAAAAAGTGGGATGCCAATTCCTGTTTTTTTGGAGCACTTGATGCATTTTGTGTTGGCCCAAACATAAACTCCGCTGTTTTGCTGGAGGTACAGAACCAAACTGAATGTGTTTAAGACAAAACTGGGAAGCAAATGGGATGTCAGCTTCTGCCTGTTCCTTGCGCAAGGCGCGGGTGCGTCGCACTGAGCTCCTCCTTGCAGTCCCTTGGTGCGTTATGGGGAAAGACGCTGCCTTTTCCTTATGCCAGATAAGGTGCATGCGCGCGCGGTGGGACCGCACAGGGCTCCGCGCGTCGGGAGAGCTGAACGGGCCGAGCTCACCGCGTTTCGCAACGCTGGAAGCGGCAGCCTCTGAGTCACCCTCGGCACAGAGCGGGCACCAGACGGTTACTAGACATCCCCAAGGTCATGCAGGGAGACAGGGTTAAAAACTGGGCACGGACTGAGGTTTCCCGATTCCTCGTGATTTATACAGAACAAATGAGGAGACAGAGAAGGGGAGTGAGAACAAGCAGAGAAAGGGGAAATAGTAGGTGTGACACTGTAGTGTCTACTAAAATATACAGTAAAAATCTTGACTTAAACATGTCTCTATTGCAAAGTTACTTGGTAACGTGCGAAAATAAACCTTTGACTGGTCTTTGCTGCTTGATTTCTTACACCTTAATCACAGGAGAACTTCCTGAATGTCACCTGCATGTTGTGTGACCCCGAGGTAAAAAAGCAACTCTAATGAAACCAAGGGGGCTCCAGGAGAAGCCCAGGTATTTTACCAGCCTGAAAGCCCCTGTGACATGTGGCTTTGGTTTATTTATAAACATCTGGAGCCGGTGCCATCAGGCCAGAAAGCCCCAACCAATTCTGCACCGTATGCTAAAAAGTACAGGGCCTTCCTGTTTCTCTACTTTGGAATTTCTTCCTTCCCTTCAAAGATCTGACACAAACAGATTTAGAAAGGGCATTTATATGTTGTTTTTAAACATTAGGATTAAAAATGTCTCCAAGAATCACACTGAAAATTTCACTCCTGAAAAATAGTTAAGGTGCATTTCTCCTCTGACCATGAGCTTTTTTGCACACACACTTCTCACTTGCAAACCAGATTACCTCATTGAAACAGATTTTTAAGTCAGTCTATCTTTATAGCAAGGAATGGAAAATTACTCTTGCTTCAGGTTGCCAGATCTGATACCCAGAATGATGCAGATTTCCCGACTGTCTTGGGGAATAAACAGCAATTTCATACAGGGGAGGTTTTAGGCTACTCAATCTGTTTTCAAAAGAAGCAAATGCATGTTGTGGAATACGATTATCTTTCCGGTATTTGAGAAAAACGGGGTGGTTCACATTGAACTATACAACTGCTACTTTGCAAAAGTTAATCCTGCAGAACTGAAAGAAAACATGACAGATTGGAAGTCATGCTATGAGCACAGGAAGAGAAAGAAATGCTGCAGAGCGTTATAGCCCCAGCGCCAGCCCGGCTGTGCCAGGCAGCGTTTCCCGTGCGCCGGCAGCTGTGTTTATGCTCTCTTTTAAATGCGACCTTTGCACGTCGTACACATATGCACATAGAGACTTCAACCCAATGCAATGATGTTTTACTGCTAGATAATTTTTAATACTGTGACATTTTAGCTGATAAAATCAACATCTTGAATTTATATGTAAGAAAATGCAAAAAAAAAAAAAAAGTTTTAAAGGCAACACAGTTTTGCAGTTGAAATCTCATGAAGCCCCAGGAGAAAAACTCTCATGGTGATAAACATGGAGGAGTGGGAATCTCAACTTTATTATCACAGTAAAGAGGGAGAGGGGGGAAGATAACCTTTATTATTATGGCAAAATTGCACACTAAAAACACAAGCTTGATATCTGTCCAGGCCAGAACAGAGCAGTTTTACTGAGCACACATTTTACAATGGATCAGCCATCAGACTACTCCATACTCGATCCTACTGTGACTTCTTGCAGAAGGCAACAGATTTGCCTCCCCAGTTTGATATCTGGCAGATTGCCAAAAGTCAAATTAACTTCCCTGACTATTTTATTGCTAAGGACAAAATCTTGCAAGATGCTGCGAAACCGCCACTGTGGCGACGTCCAGGCCCCTTGACGCCGTGCCAGGTAAAGCCTGTCTCTCTTTGCCATGGGAAGGGGAGCACAGAGGTCCCTGGCAGAAAGACAAGGGCTCTTTGTCACAGAGAGGACAACTTACGCTGCCTTGACAACTCAAACAGGGCACAGGGGAACCTCGTCTTCAAGGGGCAACAATCCCATTTCACAAGGGTGGGACTGCTGCCGAGAAGGGCTGGGGGTGGCGTCTTCTTGGCCACTCAGAATCAAGCTCACAAAGGCAAAAACACAGGAGCTTTGTCACTGGGAAATCTTAAGACAAGAATCCGGGTTGGTTGCACTTTCCGAATCCCTCACCTATCTCGTTATACTGTAATCCTATCTCTCGACATTATAATCACTCACCCCGGGGACACTGCCAGCACAGAAGAGCAGACTGGTCTGCCATAAACAAGGGTCTTAAAACGCAGGCGGACTCAACTCAGCCACAGTCACGATACACTTGCCACCTGCAACAAGCAGGTTCTTACTCGGATACCTTAAAGCGGACTAACCAAACTGCTATGGAGCCTTTCCTACAGACCAGGGGCAAGGCGACCCCGCTCCCCACCGCACCAGGCCAGGAGAGCGCCCAGCTCTGCAGTGAAATCAGGCTTTCTCAGTGACCGCGCCAGGCCACGGGGAGGCCTCAGCTGAGCTACGCTGGCAGTGACGCTTCAGGTGGGAAGATGCTGCGTGTGGAAAGCAACTAGCGTTTCAATAGTGGTATTAATAAACTTAATGTAACAACATTAAGCTGCTTTTCAAAACTGTGGCACAGCGAGTGCCCTCCAGAAATGTTAGTTATCCATGCAATTCTTAAAATTAATTTAATTAAAGCAATAGAAGTATGCGCTTTTACAAGAAACAGCAGAGACTTAACACTCTATTCTGTACGGTGTGTTTCATACTCCCGATTGCAGGCGTGTTCCTCAAATAAAACATTAGCTACTTCAAATGGTAATTGCCCAGCTCCCAAACAGAAGGTGACTTCTCAGGTAACAGCTTCGGTTGTTCACATAAAACTAACTGGCAAAAACCCTCATGCCTTTGACACAATCTTGACTAAGATAAAAGAAGCAAAGAAAGACACTTTACCTGATTGGGCTGAATTTTCGGCACATGTGCTTTCCACATTTGAGCTTCTCTAGAGATTGCCGTCTCCAGAAGGAGAGACAACCTCTGGCTCTCCAGGGGTCCCGGGAACTTCATGGTGACCCTTGGATCCACCTGCCACCCAACTGGATACAGCTACCTGCAAGACCAAAAGACAACCGAGTGAGATGCCGGCCGTGTCCAGCAGCGCAGAGGCGACTAAAGGTGTTGAGGAATGATACAATCTGCCCTTGGCAAACCTATCCGAGGAAGCCCAAACTCTTCAGCTCAAATTCCGATAAGGCTGGACCAAAACGGTCTGCAGATCTCCAACCCCCACGTTGCCAGCCAGTGGGTTTATGCTTCACAGTTATTCAGGCAATTAGACTCGACTATCCCCATTTCAGCAGCACGTTAAGATATTTAATGAAAAATACCTTTAGAGAGAAATATAAAGGGAATTTTAATACGTAGGCGGCCTTGGTCTAAGTCCTACGGAAGTTAAAGCCAACGTACCTGCCACTTCATCTCAAACAATTGTTGAAAACCCCAAGCTCCGAGCACGCCTGCCGCTAGCCTGACCCCAGCAGCTTCCTCGTAACAGGAAGTTCTGTGCAAAACAGGAGAACGTTTGCTTGGGAATTCAAATGATTTACAAGGTCACGTCCCACAGAAAGGGCAGCGTTTTCCCTCTCCACAGGATGGTTTGTAATTTCTCACGGAAGCTGCAGCCCATTTCACCTGCCACGCGCAGGTGAAGGGTAATCTTGAGTCTAATCTCCCTGAAAATATGTTTGAAGCAGAGAATTAAGAGGGCACTTAGCTTTAAATAGAAAATGTATCTTAAAGGGGGTGAAAAGCAGCAAGCCCAACAGCCTTCATAAGGCTGATCATTACAAGCTGCATGAGCAATGGAGAAATTTTCTACAAGCCAACAGTATTTAGAGAAGCTTGCAAAGTGATGACAAAAAGAAAGAAATCTAAAACAAAATATCTTGCTATACAGGAAACTACAAAAAGCTTCCCCTGAACCTCATATAGTCTCAAGAACGACTCAAGATACTTCTGAAGCTGAGATTAAAAGCAAAACAGAGAAACAATTTTTTAAAACCTACAGATTCCTTAAAACACCTTTAATAGGAGAAGATGATCTGATTGAAAAGGTTATTCAAACTGTTCTAATACTGCCTCCCATTCTTCTGGCCGCATGCATATTTCTTAACAGTATTAAATCACTCGGCCAAAACAATTCAGCCCTGAAGCATAAATCCATGGGAAAGTATTTAAACTTTCAGTTCCTTTTGTGTCCTCTGGTGAAATCTGACACAGGTGGATATTGGCCAAATCCTGGCCAGGCTATTTCATAAAGACTAGCTTGTTGATAGCAGTGTTCATGTTATAATTGCAGGATATAAAGCAGCATGTTGAACCAGAGAAAATAAACATCAACTGCACAGTGAAAACAAAGCGATCCAGCTGAATAAAAATGACAACAGCAACAGCTCTAACCATAGGATGGTCAGAGCATCACCACGGATCTAAAGGAAACTGCAAATATTTTTTATTTTATTAATTTCTAGGAGTTGGTGTTTTTAATGGGCACGATTCACTCAGAACCTGCCTGAGGCATGAAACGGCACTCAGGTCCCACTTCCAGCCAAGGAGATTTTAAGTGGCAAGTAAATGACCAGAAATCCCTCTTTATTAGTTTTGTTTAAGACTCCCAGCCCAGGGAGCTCATGGCCCCAGGGCTGGCACCTGCAGCCCCATCCAAGATGGGCAGGACCAGTTCCCAAAGCCTTGCTCAGCAGCCGCTTCCACAGCCATCAACACTTCCAAAGGGGTGTAAATCCCTGGAAAATCACCATGGCAACGCTCACACCCTGTGCACAGAGGCCAAGAGCTTCCAAGGTGCAGGCAGAGGTGGAGAGCAGAGCGAGGTCCCTGCGGCAGGGACATGCTGAGGAAGGGCCTTTGGGACTGTATCCCGCGGGGATTCGCCGCACTGTTGGGATATTGGACTGGCGGTGCCTGCAACACCCATGCCAGGGAATGCAGCCTGCCTGGCTGGCAAATCAACCCCCACGTATTTATTTATTTATTTGCTCATTTTCCCAGGACTTTATAGTGCAAAAGATGAGGGTTTTCATTTTTTTTGGCATTGTTTAAGTGAGTCTGCGGAACAGCAGCTGCTACATAGGGAGCCCTTCTTTGACCAGGCAGTCCTGGGGTATCGGCTACACTCATGCGTAACTGGGAAAGACAAGGACAGTTGAAGTGTTCAACAAGATGAAATAGAGCACCAAGGAAAACAGCAAAGCCGGGACCGGATCCAAGCTCCAATGAGTGGCTCTGCGCGGCTCCGTGGTCACCCCGGCTGCTCCGAGTGGCCCGAGGCGGTGGGTGCCACCGTGGGCTGCAGCGCGGAGCGCAGGGGCCGCGCGCTCGTGAGCACTTCTCCCAGTATAAAATAACTGATGGTCACCTCTTGTTCTGGCAGGAAAGAGACAAGTAACTAAGCGCATCTCCAACCAAGGAGAATTTCCAGGCCAAGGCAACTCTTCCCACCATACTTCCAGCACAAATGGACCTGGTGGACCTCTGGGCTCACCCTGGTCTTGCTCAACTTTCTGCCCTCAAACGCTGAGCCACAGGGGCAACTCCTGAAGCCTCCCCAGCAAGTAGCATGATTCCCCTCATGCCTTTTTACCATCTCCTCCCCTGACAACCTCCCCAGGGACTTTTTTAAGGCCAGATCTGCCTCCGCTGGTGCTTCTGGTTCCTCCTCTCGCTCTCCAAGCGAGCATCTAAATCGTGTTGTGGGGAAGTGGCTGAGGCCAGAAGGAAATCCCAGGGGGAGAACACCAGCAAAGAGAAACCATCTGGCAGACATTTCCCTCCGCCCCGGCTGCTCTCGCACCCAGCGCAGAGGCTTGAGGCCTCCCTGGGCAGGAGAGGCTCGGCCTGTGCCATGGCCGAGCTGCTGAGCCGGGCGCAGTGAGTGAGGGAGCCCTAAACTCCTCCGCACGGTTCCCTTCTCCGCCACGACACGGGTGCATCCCCTGGTGCATCCCGCAAAAAAAGCAATGGGGGAGCAGCTCCATTTCAAGGTAAGAGGAGGTTTTACCCACGTGGTAAAGGGGGCTAATGCAAAGAGCAGACCGGGCCACCCAGCCTGTCACTTGCAGCTAGAGGCAGGGCTATGGGCAGGTCCTGCAGGCGCACAGGCACTGCAGCCATTGAGCTGGCTGCACCTCAGGCTCTCGGAGCCAAAAAACCAGCCCCGCGAGCCTGGCAGAGCACCCCAGCACAGGAGGTCTCCAAAGCAGGCGGTACCCGCACTGCTCCGAGCAGCGCCGGGCCCAGGAGGTGCCCTCGCTAAGGCGCTCTTAATTAGCAGGTGCACGTGGTGGCATCAGAACCGACTCTAGGAGAGCTGCCAAGGGGGGAGGAGTGGGGAGAAGAGTCTCTCCTTCCTGAGACAGCAAGGCAAAGGAATGAGGGCCAAGGTGCAAGCACCCCCAAAGCCAGCAGAATGACGCGCTCGTTGAGTTTCCCTGGGAGCAGCAGTGCTGCGCGGCCGCCTCCAGCACAGAGGGCGCGCCGGGCAGCGCGCCAAGCGTTCCCGAGGGCTGCAGCTCCTTTGCATCTGCATTTACATAGCTCCTAATCAGATAAATGCATGCCATTTTAAAAAGAAATTACAGCGTGCTCTACATGCACGGTGCTTCGCTGAACACTCGGGGCCCCTGGGGAGCAGGAGCTGCTGGGGAGGGACCAGACCCTTGCTCAGCCCGAGATGCTGAGGAAGGAGCAGTGCAGAAGGGCAGCGTTGAGGTCCCCAGCAGCAGCAGGGACACTTGGAAGGCACCTTTGAAAGCAGCAGCAGCACCCAGAGGGCTGCGCCTGCTCCAATAGCCCTTTGCACACTTGTTTTTTGTGACTACCTGCCCAAGAGACCCGAGGGTGGAGAAACTGCAGCAGCGTGACCAAGTCAGCTCACGCCATCATACACAACCCTCCTCCATCCTTCAGCCTCTTTCTGCCTGATTTATAGTTAAACTTGATCTGCCATTTTTTTCCCCATGGTAAGCTTGGAAATTTTTGGACCGCTCTTCTTGAACTTCCCTAATCCATCCGGTGTAAGATCAACCGGCCACTCTCAGATTTCCTAGACAACTGCTACCAAGTCAGGGAAGGGAAGCGAGGAGCAGGCCAAGGCAACGCATCAGCTTGGTTGGGAGGTCCCCTGCGAGCCAGATCACATGCTGCAGGTTGAATCTTGCTCTGCAATTACACAGCCAAAGCTCTGCTGCGAGCGTTTCACTACAAGGTGCACAGCAATTACTGGAGATTTCTGAGACCCTGCTTATCCTTTTAAAATACTCTGACTCGGGCCATGAACAGTTCATCTCATGAAAGTCTCCCTTTTTTGATCTAAACTGCTAGTAAACTTTACTTAAAAAGCTGCTTTCAGTTTCCCTACACAAGTTTTACAGTGCAATGGCTGCAGGCTACATAGTTTAACAAAGCAGTGTCAGGTTTGCAGGAATCCGGGCAGGCAGCCACTTAGGCAGAAGCATCTCTTAGTTTGGGGGAGTGCATTTGTGGAGGACGTAATTTTTTAGACTTGGTACTCACTTGCAGAGACAATATAAAGTGGCTCTTGCAGACAAAAGACATAGTTATGGGAGCGTAGGATCCACCAGCAAAACAAGTTTCTGAAGTTCCTGTTTCTCGCTTGCTTCCAGCTGCAGTTCAGCTAGGCCAGTCAGACTGCGCTGTAAACAGGATCACCAAAATTGTCCCATGTCTCAGTAAAAAATCCCTTTGTTTTACTTCTTTTTTAATGCAGATCATTTCATTAAAAAAAAAAATCTAGGCTTAGAGAAGGTTTAATAATTGTTATCTTCATCTTGTACACAAATCCAAGGGGATATCCTCAGCAAGAAGGGTAATTTCGATAGCATTTAACCACCACCCGCATTTCTGCGGACCTGGTTAAGTATTTGCAGCGAGCAGCAGCCAAATCTGCTTCGGCTTTAGCAGGCAAAAATATAATCTTACGGATGACCTGAAAACAGATTTCTCTGGGTGGGGGAGGAAGACAAAGCAGGAGGGAGAGGAAGGAGACTGGATTCCTGCGAGCTCCAGACGGCCATCTGTGATTTGAAACGATCCAAATGTAGCCTGCACGGTTAGAAGAAACGGTCTAACTGCAAACTGGGATTAGGAATTTCAAAGCTGTGGGCGGGGGTGGGATGGAGGTTAATTTTAGTATCTGGGGCTTTCTGCTGGTTTAACTCTTTCCACTCCCCGGGAAGGCGGTCCAGAAATCCAGTCCTGGCAGATAAACGTCTATTGCACTACTTAAACCTGAGATTCTTCTTAGAATAAAAAAAAAGATGCAACAGATGCAATGCAGAAGAAATGGATTTTTCTCCTCAGATTTAAGCAATGTATTAAATCAGCAGGCTTAAAATTCCAAGGCAGTTTCTATACTCTTTCTGTGCCATATAATTCCAAGAGGACATTTTTTTTTTGCTGTTTTAGACGTTAAAAATTCCCAAGGATGCCTCACCACTGAAAATAAGCATCTACTTTTCTGTCTGTTCACCTCACCACAGCACAAACTAATGCAGTAGTGATAAGCAGAGGACTGGCAGGGGTTAAGATCAACATTCACTAATCTGGAGTTATAGGAAGGAAATCATGGTGCAGCCTTGGGAGGGGATATGATACAGCCTGACAGAGCTGTGAGACAATGTATGATCTTGATCAAGTTAAGTAATTGAGGATACTGGTGAAAAGAAAAAAAAATGTTTGCATAGTTTCAAATTTTAAGATATAAATAATTAGGTGGATTAGAAGCAACGAATGATAATAATAGCATTAAAAATAAGGCCTTTACCCATGAGAAATCTAAATGCATGAAACATAAACACTCTTCAGGTAAACATCCAGTACCACATCCTTAGCAAGCAGCACATTTAACTTGTGCCTCAACAGCCAACAGGCCTAAATTTGAGAAGAGGGAGTTTTATTTAGGCTGCAAATGGAAGCGGGCCCTCGCCATGTGTCCGCATGACTCACGCAGCTCTACCTCCCACAACCTGCTCCAAAGGAAGCCTGTGAGATATTTTGGCAGTATCTTTCAAGCAAGCGCATGTACATCACACGCTCACCACTTCTCCTCCAGCAGGATTTTTTTTTCCCGGGAGTGCAAATAAAGCTGACCTCATTTCAGAGACACTATCACAAATTTAAGAAGTTTTCCAAACATTAGAGGGGAAGCTGCCAGTTCAAAATGCAAGTGCGCGACCGCAGGAAGGGGATGAACAGTGATGTTTTCATGGGAGGAAAGGGGGTGTTTTTAAATCTGTCATGAACAACAGAAGCCCCAGGTACCACTTGCAGACTACAGGGGAGGAAGAGCCTCCTTTTCACTCTGGAGAGAGTTGCACCATGATCAGCTGCAGTGGGAGCTTCCCACCACTCTCTTCTATCTTCCTTCTGCTCCACCAAGAGGAGGAGGCCAATCCCCCGCACTCTTTCCATGGAGAATAAGGGGTGGCAGAAGGGAAAAGGCACAAGAAATGCACACTGAAAAGCAGTGAAACTCTTTTTTTTCCACATTACTGCTCTGCGTATTGCAGCGAGGGGCTCTTTGGGCATACAGAGACCAAAGAGAGGACTCCAAAATAAGGGTGCAGCTGGGACTGCTGAGGGCTGCAAGCATTTGGCAAACATACTACAAAGCTGTTTATGAACAACCAGGGCTCACATGCAGTGCGTGGCTTCAGACTCCAAAACAACCGGCAACGTTCCCCCAGGATTATTTGCAAGTGCAAGCGTGAGAACTCAAGTTTTGCCTGTTCAGAAAGCAAAAGCCCAGGCTGTTTCTGCCACACGAGCGTACACTCTTGTCAGATAATGTGGGAATAGAGACAATCGTCTTCAGTTTCTCACAGTGCTCCTTAGTGATGTGAGCAGATAGAGTGAATGTCCTTCCCTGCCAGAGGGACGCACGGATCCGTGCCCACCCTCTTCCCTGGGTGATGTGGAGGAGCTGCTGGAATCGCAGCTCCTTTCCCTGTCAAGGCAGTGTGTGGCAACCTACCGAGGAAAGCATGGATAAAAGGTAAGCTCAGAATCCAGCCCTAGGAGACCAGCTCCAGCTGCACAATGTATGCGTTTGATGCGAGCAGCAGATGAAACTCAATATATTTTAATGAGTTCTGCTTTGAGATTTTGGTTTATTTGAACCTAAAAAAATCAAAGGAAGCGTTATTAACTGATGGCGGCTGTTTGCTTGCAATGGACTAAATTAAGCAAAAACAAAACCCTCACAAACTGAACCCCCTCCATGGCATTTCATGAATTCTTGCGACAAAAATGCTTATTGTCCCTGCTCTTTCAACACCGTGGACTCGTCACTTGGCTGCTGATAGGTGTGCAAGATGCCTGTTGAAGATGTAAACGCCTCACAAGAGTTATTAAAACCAACCAGGGGACTTGGGCTAGTATTTTGGTAGGAAGCAGGCCTGCTGTTGTTTGGCACCCACATCTCAGTACTCAAAACGGACGAGCTGCCAGGTCAGGAATGTGAGGCTCTGTTGTGCGCACCGGGGAATCGCACCAAGGGCGGACAGTCCTTGCATGGGGCAGTCTGCAAGGGCACCCCAAGGAGATGGCACCACAAACCGTCTGGAGAAAGAGGAGATGGCTGAAGTGCGCCCAGTATTTCCACACAGATCCCAGCCTAAGTACAGGGGAGGTCCAAGGGAGCAATAGCAGAGCCCTGCACCAAATTCTGGGCGCACAGGCATAAAAGGGGCTCAAAGCAGCATGGTTGCAATAGCTCGGCTGCAGCCTCTACAAATGCTAAAAGCAGAGCAGGGAGATTTAAAAAAATAAATAAATAAATAAAAAGGAAGGAACCAAAACAAAACAAAGCTGGCATTATGTAATGTCTCGCTGCTAGGCTCCTAAGAGGAAAAGCAACACACACAGAGGCTGATTCACTTCTCCCCTCGCCCATGTAACTAACTTGTTCTAAATCGACAGTGACTTGAACGAAGGCACTCCGAGGAAAATCAAGCTCACAAAGTATGAGCCTGAGCAACATTTTCATAAAGTACTGCCAGAGGCTTTCGTGCACATAAAAGCTAATTCTCCACAGGCGAGGGCCAGCGGGCCTTCAGGCTCCGAACCATCATGCACCACTTTTTTGCAGTAATTTAATCACTCCAGCCAAAGAAATACAATGCCTCTACGGGCAAAAACACAGGAGCAGAATCCAGCAATGGTTCTTTTTGTCTTTCGGCGTTAGTCAGTCATTAACATAAATGAACTGCAACAAAATCAAACAAGTTTTTACACAGTTTAACATCCACATCCAAGAAAAAAAACAATGCAACTACAATGGCTTGATTCCTCTTGACATCAACAAAGCAGGATTTTATCTGAAAGCAGGGATGATCACCAAGGCCAATATTTTGCTCTACAGACTCTGATTGGCTTCGAGTTAAATTATCAGTGACTACAGCTAATATCAGGATGCCTCGTAAGGCACTAAAAAGAGATAATTAGGAGGAAATGAGAAATTATGTGCTGTTCAAACAATAGATCAATTATGAGGCATAGCGCAGTAGCTGCAGAGCTGCATTCTTAGGCTCTGAGGGTACAGGCTCCTCTTTTGCACCAAGCAGGGAGAACCCGCAGTTTTAAAGCTTCATTATCCTCCAGGAACAGCAGCCTGCTCCCTAATTAGTTTCTTGTTGAGACAATGTGGAAGAGGACGTAATTCCAGCTGTCCACAAAAACAGGGTGGCACAAGCACCGTCCTGTCTTTTCCCCATGTACTCATCTCTCCCAACCGAGTGGTACCAATATTAGAGCCTTGATGCCCCCAGCTCTGGACAACTTAGGCACAAGAAGCCAAATAAATCGAGGGAAGGGAACCTTGGGAGGTGGCGGTGCCAGTAATAAAGCTGCAAATTCTACAAATACGATCCCCAAGGGCTCTGCTCATAATGGCAAAGTCGGAATTCCCCTTGTGCTGCTTCTGCAAAGCTCTCCCTTGCTCCTACCAGTGCCAGCACAGATACATACTTCTCCAAAGAGATGTAGCTCACTTCAGTAAATGGAGACGGAGCTGCGTTTAATGGTAATATTGCTTTACAGCACTTGCTTCCTTAAAGGAGGGAGGTTTTTCAACTACATGGCTGCAGGTACAAGCAGTTTAGACCCAGGATTTGCAGTCAAATGCTGATTTTGACTAGAAAGACAAAGGGTGAAGATTCTGGGGAGCCAAGTTCTTGTTTATTGGAACTGAAGTCAGCAGCTACCCCAGCCAAGAATCAGAATCTTCCTGTATATGGCTAAAAAAGAAAAAAAAAAAAAGCCGAAAAGGCACAGGGGCCTCTGGCAAGCGGGTTCACCCAGCACCTCCCATCATCATCCAGGTAAAGAAAATGTTTGATGTCTGGGCTGATGTGCAAAATAAGAGTATCTGCAGTAACTTGTTATTCGTGAGTGAGCTTTTAGACCAGCTCATTACATACCAAATGCACCTACCTACCGTGGTTAATAAAACAGCGTTGATAATGTTTGCAGTTAGCAAACATGAAGGAAGGGAAAAATTCAGGCCACATTTGCCTCACACTGAGACATACATCTCAGTGACTTCACCTTGCTTTTTTGACATGAAAATATGTGGGTTTGGACTCAGTTGTGAAAAAAAAAAATGCTCTCTACTTGCAGTTAACCCAAATCCCCCTTGAAAGCCATCCCCTTGATGCCTACCTGGGTTTCTCGCGTAGTAGGAGTGTTGCAGTGATGGTACCTCCATTTGTATCATCTCTAGCACCCCTGCAAATTATGGAAACTAAGGAAAACTGTCACAGTGTGTTGCTGGGCAGCTGAACTCCAGATACCCATTTTGCATCTTTCACAAGAGGACGTTCGGACTGCATGACCATGTTAGGTTCTTCCCAGAGATTCAGGACTTCTACTCACGCCTTGCTCCCTGCGTGAACAGCAGAGTCCGAAGGGGCAAAATCCCACGTGCAGTTTTCCTGGAGCCGCTACCTTTGTGGCTAGTCCTGCACAGCTTTTAATAAACCTCTCTCCAGCAGGCTTCGTGCCTACAGCGAGCTGAGAAATAAACTGCAGGCTGCAAACACTCCACAATTACTCTTATGCTTCGAGCATCGTTATACAACAACTCATTAGCAAAGGAAGAAAATACAGATAGTTTGTATGAATAAACTAACAGCTTAAACCGTGAAATAAATATGACTTATGACACTGGAGTATGGATTTTAATATCTCTGCTGCATTTGTCAGCCTCACATAAAATTTCCTTCCCTATTTACTTGAAAAGCTTGAAAGATAATTCCCCAACTATTCTCCTCATACGCAAAGTGATTTTTGCAGGCCTCCAAGTTTCTCCAAGTAAGTTCTCTTCTGCCTTGAGTTTTAATACTAGGCTGAAAACATAGGTGCAGAAATAGGTGAAACACTGGATTTGAGTAAAATGAACCTGATCCCTGCAGCAAACCTTGGAAGCAAACAGAGGGGAAAGAGAGGGTCTCCAGCTCAATTTTTCTGTTTCCTGGTACTTCCATGACACTGGCCAGTGCCGAGCGGGTGAGAGCACCTGATGCCTGAGGGTTTTTCCCTCTGCTCGTGTGCTGGGTGAGTGATTTGCTACCGAGTCTTTGCGAGGGAGCAAAGCTCCTGTTTTCTGAACCTGTATAATGAGGTAGACAAGACCAAGCGAGGCACCCGTTACAAAACGCTCTGAAATCTCTACCTAGGGCTACTAATAAAAGCACCCACTCTCTAATTAAGCATTTCTTGCCTACAGAGTGTCTGTAGGAAAGCTTCGGCAGCATGGGCCAGCAGAGAAACGTACTGTAACTCCTGGAAACCACAGCCCCTGTAGAAGGCTGCGCATTTGTTCCGGCTTTGCGTGTTGCGGGGTCTGGGTATTCTGATCCACGAGTTTGAAACATCTTCTCTATAGAAACCAATCACATTTTTTAAACTGAAATTTCAGCAAAACAGAGGAAAGAAGGACAACTGAAACGTAGGGTTACAAGCACAAAGAATTGCTCCTGGAGGTTTAAAAGACTCTCGCTAGAGATACAGGAAAATGAATCCATATAGCAGAGCAGATACTTCTCTCAGTCTGCCAGGATAAACAGATGATCTGTATCAGCCTGAGAGTTGCATCAGAACGTTATCTCCTAAGAAGTGGCACATGAAAATAAGAAAAATAAACCCAAAATACGCATGCTGCTAAGAAGCCTGTTGGGTGCGAGGTCACGGTTAGTCGCCACCTTCACCAGTGCATTGCCACGGATATTACAGGAAACCATCTTCCACAGAGGCACGGAGAGGAGGCGGGAGCCAGGCTCTCACCTGCTCGAGGCTCAGTACAAAGCAAGCACTTTTCTCCAGGCAGCCTCTCTCCCGTAAACCCAAGGTGTGTCTCCTTGGAGGGTTCCAATTCCCCCCGGGGGGCCCTGCAAGAGGCCTCGCAGTGTGAAACACCCACGGGAACACATGCACACCTGGAAGAGCGCAAAACGCGCAGCCTGGGAAGACCTCCACTGAGCAGCACCTCCGGAGGAAAGGCCGCTTAACGGCATTTCACCTGAAATATATATATATATATACCACATCATGCAAGGACAAAAGGAATCTCACGGTGCTTTTAAAGGAGCACCTTGAGAAGCAAAACACACGACTTGGGAGAACATTCCAAGCAAGCTCTAAGCAGCGGAGAAGGGTAACTGGAAGTCCATATCCACCACGTGCAAGTTTAACTCTCCTGCTGGGGAGAAGCCAAAAGACCAGGTCCCGTACCAAGGTCTGTGCAGGCGGAGGTGCACGAGACCCACAGGCCGTCCCCGCGCGTGCAAGGCAGCCAGGCTACCTTAGGGACAAACCTTAGTTGCTTGCAGGGATCCAAGCCAAAGCCTCGAGACAAGAAGAAGGGCAGCAGGGAGAGGGGCCGCAGCCACCTCAGTCACCCCATGGCACGGAGGAGGCGAGACTCACCCTGGCAAGGGGGGCTTCACAGTCATACAAGGCATTTTGCTCACTGTGGCTATTTTATTTGGTCAATAAAGGTGTCTCTCCCCTCTGTCTTTAGAAGGAGCTGTGGTGCGCAGGCCATCACCGCCAGCCATGGGAAGAAAGGACGTTTGCCCAAGCAGGGCTGCACACAAAGGCTCGTGCTGAAAAGCACTCCTCAAACGGCAGCTCGACGGCGTCCGTCCGCTAACAGCTTTATTGTTAGGAGGAGGAGGAAAACACGGGACGGCTTCTGCACGGCGCCAAAAGGGGACAGGTCCTTCTGTGCGGCACAGACAAGTTTTCCGGAGGCTTTTCGGCACCTCGCTGCGGCGGCCCCGCTTGTTCAGCGCGTCCCCCTGGAGACAGCTCGGCAGAAACCGCCGCTCTTGCCCCACGGGCGGGCATGGGGGTGAGCAAAGGCGGCAGGGCGAAGCGCTCAGCGCGTCTGCGTTCCCGTCACCCAGGACGGACACCAAACCCACGCTCCGTGACCAAGCGCCTCGCCGCGCCGCCCGTGGGCGCCACACAATGCGCGGGCAACAACGGGCGCGCGGGCAGCGAGCGCGCCAGGCGCCGCACAACAGCCCCCCGCCACCGCCACCGCCACCGCCACCGCCGCGTCCCCCCGCGCAGCGAGTC
>JAWLRI010000274.1:4732920-4744665 GCA_034781795.1 Crypturellus tataupa
GTTGGTGGACAGCTCCCGGGAGACGTTGGGGCGGCCGTTAGAGGCCACGAGCCGTTTGTGCCCGTGAGCGTCGGGCCCGCAGGGCCTGCGCGGCCGCCTCCTGCTGCCGCGGCTGCCGCGGAGCTCCTGGGCGCCGCTGGCGGCCTGTTCCCCTGCGTGGCGAGCGGCGGACAGGTATCGGCCCCCTGGAAAACCCGCGTTCCCTTCCCACGGCGCCCTCCCGCAACACAAAGGCCCGCAAAGGACGTTTTATTTTATTTTATTTTATTTTATTTTATTTTATTTTATTTTATTTTATTTTATTTTATTTTATTTTCATACTTGCAGTTTGTAGCCTCCACCCCACTGACGGCGAAGACGGAGATCCCTGAACTGCTAGCTTACCTGGGACGGCTTTTCCCAGCCTCGTCCTTCCTTGTTTTTCTTTTCCCCGCTGGATTTAAGCACTTAATTTGGGAGCGCTCCGTTTTCTTCAGCTTAGGTCTTCTCTTCTGGCGAGGGGAGCTGCTAGGCTGGCACAGGAACTGTGCAGCTGAAGGAAATAACTTGGAAATTCTGGCACTGCGATGATGTGAATAGCAAAAACCTTGCTGTTACCTCCAGAGACTGGAATTAGCAGATGAAAGCGGGGAGTTCAGAGCAAAGGCAATTCATTTTCTTTAAACTCTTTCCAGTACCTGTAGCTATCAGCAGTTGAGATATAGCGCACAAAGGAGGATTTCCTCTGCAGATAATAAGCACAATGACATAAATCAAGTGGAGAGAGAGAGCACAACAATTTTCTATTAATTTCTTGAGAAATGAACTCCGAATCTTTTTTTTTTTTAACTTCGATGACGTAAGGCTTTTTTAACCCTTTCCCTGGTAACTCTCAGTCCACACCTACAGGCTATTTTTAGTAGAACGACCAAATTTCCCTGTGCACAGGGTGAACTATTTGAATTAAACGTTGCCGTGCTCTGCTCCCCTCCATTTTCCCTCTTTTTTAGTTTGAAAGGGAATATGCCCTTTACAGCTAAGCAGGTGGAAACAGCCAGATTTTTTTTATTATGGTTGTTATTTGGCCATCAGCTCCATCAGAATTTTCCCAAGCTTTCTGAGTTGGAGTCTCATAGGTCTCAGTATGGAGAGGTTAGTCATTGCAGGAACATGTGAAATAACAAAGCCATTATTTTTTCTCTGTTGGCCCACCAGTAGTTTGGATCAGGCAGTGATCCAGTGAGGGTAATTTAGTTGATGCTCCTCGTTGGGAAACTCTTGCTGGAAGTCTGGCACCCTGTGTCACGAGGTTGTTGCACTCTGGTATTTAGCAGTCTGTTTGCCTAAGGGATTTCCATTAGGGCCCTTCCCAGCATGTTTATCAGGGAAGTGCTGGGAGCCCCGGGCCATGAGACACATCCTCACACCATCAGACTTTGGAACTGATGGTTTGGCAGGAACACGGCAACAGAGTTTTGCTGAATATGCCCTCCACTGAATTCATGTGATTGTCCCTTTGTCCTCCCAACAGCAGGAACCGGGAGTTGACGAGTTCACGGGAGTTGACGGCAGCACCCAACTGAGTTTAAAGTAGCACAATCAATGAGTCAAGCTACTCAAGAGATACCCTTTCCCCAGGGAAATGCTGGAGATGGAGGAGCGAGTCACCTGGCACAGGAGGGACCACAGAGTCACCCATTTTAGCACGGTGGGGAATTGGAAGGAAAGTCTTGCAGGACATTTCCAGCCTCTGCGGGAGGTGCCCAAGGTCTAGGCGTGATGGCCGAGGGGCCAAAATACCTGCATGGTTGTGTGTGCTCCAAGGAGGACACAGCGTGTGCCTAGAGCAGCTGAGGGCTGTGGTGGGTGAGCTGCCGCTAAGTGACCACCGAGGCCAAGGGATTGAGAAGGAGCAGAGACACCAGCCAGAACTCTGGGTTTGGGCTCACACTGCAGGTGGAAAGAAAATGTCTCAAGACAACAGTGTTGGCATAGGTAATACCTGCTATAAACTGTCAGGGTGTGTAGGGGCTGGCATCAGCTCATTGCTCTGGTCAAAGTGTCCCCATCTGTGTCCCAAGACACAGTGACTGCACACGGGTGTAACAACTGGCCACTGCCTCAATGCAGGCTAGACACGAGGAGGTGATAGGCCAGTAAATACTAGAGCGGTGAGAGACCCATGTTAGTGGAAATGAGAAAATAACACACTTGGAGCAGCTGTAGCACCCATTTTCTTGCTGATGCAGTTCCTGATTTTTTCCACTGCTGAGTGGAAGGTAGGAAAAGGGCACTGCTAGACTCGCAGCCAAATTCCAGTGCATGGAAAAGGAAAGGACATTTATCTTTGCAACAGACATTTCTGCTTAAACACCCTTCAGAAGGAAAAACAGATGGTCTTGTGGTTTGGCTCTGAGCTATGCTTTGAAGACCCAAGTGCTATTTACTGCATGACTTTTGACCAGCCTGTTAAACTCACAGATGCAAAGGTTAATACTAATTTTCATATCCACCCAAATTATGTTCACACAAAGCCCAACGCAGGCAAGCAAATTTGATGAGTTCAAACAGGAGTACTTTCAGCAACTTCAGAAGAGGGCAGAATTTACCTCCTGTCAGATTGGTGGTGAGGCTAAATTATAGTATTTTGTAAAGCATTTGGATATCCTCAGGGAGTACAGAAATGCAAACTTGTAATAATAATTGGTGTTTAACTGGATGAGTTCAGTGTAGCATGGCAGAATAAGTCTAATAATTGCTGTGCTTGTGCTTGGACTCTTGAATGTTAATAACTAGAGCTCTATTAATATCTCTGTTACAACCTTGAGGTCTTAAAAAAAAAAAAAGTTGCAGTCACCCCAAAAAAGGCACTACTTGACACAATGTAGGCCTAAAGGACACACAACTTTAAAGAAAAATGCATGAAAAACTCCTGTTATTTTTTCCCAATCTGATCGTAGGCAGAATTTGATAATCAGGAAAGCTCTAAAGTCACATTCATCATGAAAGAGGAAGGAGCATCTGTGCTGGCTGTCCCAAAGGCAGGCTGAGCTTGGTCTGCTGTTGGAGAAAAACCCTTGCAGAGCAATCAGACGGTGTAATAAGATGCTAATATTACTGCAGAAATAACGTTATAACATCTTGAGGCTTATTAAAGACTTTTTCTTTTTTTTGAGGAAACTCCTGGAATGAGGCATTCTGTCCATAAGCCATATTTAAAAGCTGTAAAAACAAGTTACCTACCTTTTTCTTTGCCTAGAAGCATAGTTTGTCAGACAGTATTGTGGAATTCTGGGAAAAGTAACAGAAGGAAATAAGAATTCCCTCCAAAATAATTTTGAGTGAAATGAGCTCTCAGACGTTACCCAGCTTCCACAGAGTTAGTATTCATCAGCACACAGGAGTTCTCAGAAAAGAATGAAATGGGTTTGAACGCTGAACTGTCTTTGACCTCTATGAAAAGTGAACTGTCCAAGTTCACTAATTATTTTTGAAGATCTTATCCTTTCTCTGCAAGGAATCAGTCAACTAAAGTTTAATTTTCCAAGTAAGCAGTGTGGCAGTCAGTACATACAAATTTTAAGACTAAGCGTGCACATTTTTATGTTCTACCTTATTAGTACATTCGCTGTGCTTGTTCTTACAGGCAGTAATGAATAATCCTTTGAAAAAAAAATATATTCTAGTATTCCTGAAGTATGTGGCAAAGGAAAAAAAAGAAACCATCGCCCTCTCATGCAGGGATAAGTAAGTAGTTTTTCAGATATGCAGCCACTTGCCTTTTTGATTGCGAGGCCCAAGAACAGTGCATTAAAACAAGTCTGTCAACATTAGAAATCTTCCTAAGCTGGATTGCTAGAGTGACACATAAAGTGTAACATCTCAGTAGCCTCTTAGCACTTCATAGCAATTAAGACTGTGGTTCCAACAGTCTCTCACAATTTCTTCCTATCAGCAGGAATATAAACTTTACTAGGAAAACAAATCTTGCTGAGCTGAAGAAGCTGAAGAAGATTTCCCTGCTATCTCTTCCTGCCACAGAGCTGAAACTTGTGCTTTCATTCAGAACAGTGAAATATGTGTTTGTGCTTAGCAGATGAAGTGTCTCTTTCACATCCAGTTATTTGGAGGGGAGAAATGCAGGCAGTAAATTACATTTTTTGCCTCATTTATGCTTATTGAATAAACAGACCCAGATTATGTAATTTTCTCCAGCAAAGTATGTATTTCTGTGTCTTGCTTTACCATTTGGAAAATGTTTGAATCTATCCCATTTAACTTGATTTGTTATTGTAAAACTTTGAGACAGTGTCTCTCACCCTAGGAATTTCACCTGTAAATCACCTGTTCTTTCTAAAAAAATCTATGATTAGTCAGAAATGCGCGTTGCAGCATGTGAGAAAGCCAACAGCACACAGGACTGTATGTTTAGTACAACATTGTTAGTTCTGGGCTGGCAGCATGCAAGATAGAATGGAACAGCTACCTAACAGTAGTATTTTATTTATATAAAATATAAATATATAAATAATTTATATAATACATAGTGTATATAAAAATATGTACATATATATTTTAAAATATATTTTTTGCAACAGAAGGAAAAACTGTAGCATGACTGAGGTGCAGAATACTGCAGCACAATGCATGAGAATCTGAGTCCTACAAAGGTTGTCTCATGCTCAGCTTAAATGCTGAAACTGTGTAGGACAAAATCTTGCCTTCCAAATGTGGATGAGAATGGAGAATTTTGATCACCTGTATTCACCAAAGCTCCTTCAGAGAGAAAGAAGCTTGTAGATTGGAAAGGTGACATCCATTCCCACTTGCTAAAATTCACGTGGCACATGCAAAGGAGCGTTCCTTGTTTCCTGTTCTAACTCCTGAATTGTGGCTGTCTGGCACTTGCACCACTGAAGGAGATGGGAGCTGTGCTGTGGATTGCAGTGCCAGCAGGAGGAAAGCAGACACAGATTAGGTTAGGTGCCAGTGGATTTTCTGTACGGGCAAGAACTATTCCGGAAGTATTTAAGGGATATGTGATCCCAAATACAAAGCTACACAGTTTGAACCTTATAGTTAGACACAGATATTTTTCAGACAGACACAACTACCTTCTGACTGTACATCTGAGAAAGTAAGTCTGAATTATTTCTGGTATGTATCAAGAGTATTAGTGAAATGAGCCTGGATATGCTAGCTTAAGGTGGAACTTTCTAACTATGCTGGAAATGTTCCTGCAGCTGTTACTCGGAAAACATCTGTGGTGCTGCACATGGAAATTTGTACATCTCTTTTTCATACTAGCACAGAGCAATCAATTCTCAGAATACACATTAGTGGGAAATATGAGAAGGACATTAAACACCAATGAAATTACTAAAAGTGTTAGTAGTAAGGAAGAAAGAAAAAAAACAGTTCATTTCTGGCACAGAAAATGGCATAAGATCAGGAGACTCCTGACACTTGTAGGATTCCAGCGTTAGTTATCTGAGTTAGAGCAACCATCTCAACCAGTTAGCAGATACTTGTTAATGGCTTCAGGAGAGACATTTGGGAGGGCATTGCAGGATTAAAAACTTGATGGAAGTCAACATGGAAGAGTCTTCCATGGAATTGTGGATGCTTTGTGCAAGGCCTCTTTCAGTGTCTTAATGTTAAGTTGTATAAAGTGGATATATGCCGTGTTAAATGTATAAATCAGTCTTAAATATCCATTTCTAGTACTTGTAACTGAATACTTCCTAGTAAGTCATTTCACTCAACACCTGCTTGGTTGTATAGTCCAAAAGGTGACTGCATTTTTCTTCTTGCCTTAGCTTAAAATGACTAATTTAAATTCCATTTTGTGCAGGTTCCGTAAGATTTTGAAAATGTAAATGTCTTCTGAAAGTATAAACAACTACCTTTAAGAAAAAAAAGAAAAACTTTTAAAAGCATTAAGTACAGCATTGCCTAGAATTATCTCATCAATTAAATAAAAGAACCCATTTGAAATAAGTGACAAAAATACATAGTGAGTGAAACACACCTTCCAGTAACAAATCATTATTAAAAGAGAACTTTAAGCAAACTGCTAGTTATGTGGTCACGCTTAGACAAGCACAAGGTTACTGAAACATACAGCTTCCTTTCAGACAATTTAACTTGCATGAAGGCAAATTTTTGCCATAAAAGCATCAAAGCAAGTTGCTCAGGCATTTGCCCTGGTGTCATTCTCTTCTAAAAGATTACTCTTGCTGCACAGCAATGTCAGTGGCATCAGCACTGGGTCTACATTGCCATGTAAATTGAGGTATGTTTTTGATAAGATTATCTAAAAAAAAAGTCAGGGAATCGGGAATATTAATAGATATTAATATCTTAATAGATCTGTAAACACAGTATAGATTTCTGACAATAGCTGTAATGAAAATCAGTGCAACTGAACTGGCTCACAAGAGGAGCTGCAAGGGGAATATATAACTGCAATACAAAGAACATCTAAACCAACCAAGCACAGAAATCACAAAGAATAATTTTGTTTTCTAGACAGGCTGCGAAAGCCACCTCAGACTTGGACACTCCTGTGATGCCCTCCGCCTTCTCAGAGCACAGGCAGTGGAATTTGAACAAGGTGCGGCAGCAATGCCCGCGAGCAGCAACATTTCAAGTGGCAAGAGGTAAAGGCAATCCCCAAGCTCCTTTCCCTCTCACCCCTTCTCAGCCAGGGTTTGCATCTGTGTGGCAGTGTCATTCCCCCTTCCTCTTCTTGTGTCAGAGCCATATTCAGATGTTACAAAAGCAGGTTGCATTGGACAGTGTGCTTGCAAGGCTTGCAATTAGCCCCTGGACACCATGATAAATCTGGCCAGCTTTGTGCAGAGAGAGATGTCGTCATGAGAACACAGGCAGAAAATCAGGCTCTCCCAATAACTCTGCTCCCTCCTTGGCCATTTCCCAGTGCTCTCAGTATTACAGATTTCTGTGGTTTCTACCACACCATACACAGGCTTCTTCTGACAACTAAGATAATAGAGGCCAATGAATGATGTTGTTCCTGAAAAATTAAAAAAAAAAAAAAATCTTTTGCTATAGTGGAAATTCTCAATGAAGACACTGATTTCCTTCAGAATCCAGTTTTTAGGACTCAGCACTTGCTACAGGCAACTTGATTTTTTAGCTGTGTTTTCCAAAAAGCCTGATGCCACTTCCTTGGTGGTTAGCTGTAGTTCAGCATTTTATCCAGGCCCTCTTTGGTTCTGTGACTGAAGTTACACTCAGCACTTCCTCCTGCCCCTGAACCCTGACGCGGCTGTGCTCGTGCAGACGTGCTCGTCCCAGCAAGTGCAGTGTGTGGTATCAGTGTGTTGCAACTTCACAGCAGCATAAATGCATCCACAGCTTTATGTGCACATAAAAAATTCTCATATATATATATATATGCATATATATATGTATGATACGCACTTTATCTATATAGAGAGTTCCACTGGTAGACCTTGTAGCATAAGGTCAGTGAACAATAAACTAAAGTTTATAACAAACAATATACAATACACAATACAATATACAAACAATAACATACATTAAACTAAATTCTGGATGGGCCATTTGTCTAGCCTGAATGGTGTCTGAGGATGCTTTACAAAAAAAAAAAAAAAAGGAAAAAAGAAAAAATACTTTTATTATTTAAAAATTTACCCCTTGCAATACAAAGCAATACACCTGAACAGTACAGCTGCTTAGTGTATGTATATAACAATATATACACAAATTTCTTGTGTAGACTGACTTGCTTTTCCCCTTTGTGACAAGCTTCCTTTTGTCATGGAAATGCCTCCTATCTAGCCACTAACATAGTAGATGTATTTCAGTACTGTTTTGCCATATGCTATACCAGCAACAGTACAAAACAGAACAAAAACAGAACAAAAACACAGTCTCCACTCTAAATTATAGTCCATGCTAAATTTATTTATGTCTCCATTGATACCTGTTTGGATCTTGCCTGCTCAGAATATTCACTGCTAAGTATAGTTCCCATCTCCTGAACAACGAGCTTGGTTTCTTTTTTTTCAGCACCCTCCCTTGCAAATTTCGACAGCTATTTTGCACTTGGGGTGGGGTCACTAAGACACACAGGCTCGGTCATTGCTCAGCTCTAGATTTATTCATGTTCCCAGTGAACCATTTCATCAGCACTGACTGTGTGTTTACATTAATCCTTGATCCGCAAGCCTTGTTTTCCTTCCATCATACAGGAAGAATGAAATAAATCTGAATAATCTGAATTATTTACGAATCCCAAACTTGACCAACTGCCATTAGGGCAAGGTGACAAGTGTGAAATTACATACACCTGTATTAAAGACAGGAGCTAAACCAGAGGGGACATTCACTTGCAGGCTACTAGGGGATCGTGTGTCATTCTCCTGGAGGGGGTTCTGTCAGGGAAACAAGTTTTAAATTCTAGCAGATACACGAATCATTTTATCTCCTAGGCTTTATGCTGTCTCACAAAGGATCTATGCAAAGGCTTCCGTTTTGACAGGTTTTTAGCACCAGGGGCTGGTCCCTCTGCTTTTAAAAGCAACAGGCTCTACAAAGTATTCATTTTATATGGATAAATATATATGTTTGTGTGTATATATATATATGCACACACATAATACAAACATACACATAAATATATATACACATACACACCAGGACTAGTTCTACTCTCCTTAGTCAAACATAAACAACCCAAGCCTCAAATCACGCCGTTCAATTAAAATAAAAACAAATCTTTTTGTATGATGTCTGCTAAGGAGTTATGAAAGAAAGAGTAGGTGGCTCTCAAGGGGGGGAAAGGATACTAGGGCTCATCTCATTTGATTTAGACTCTTGATGTTTGATGTTTTACCCACATTTTCAAATAAGCCAGTGCTAATTCAGGTAATAGCTGTTGCCTCCCACAGCATCACAGAATTACAGAGTTAGGGGAACGCTGGCCAAACTACACAAGTTTTTCTTTCCTCGGGATTGTGGGATGTATGGCATGCTCACATATGACAGTTTTGTCTCAGGGAGAAAGAGAAGTCACAAGCTTGTGACTTTTGTCACCTTTTTTTTTTTTAGCTCGTTTCCTGGTGCCTCTCCCCTCCTTACCAGGATAATGGAGCAGCAATGGGGCACTTAGTTTAATGAGTGACTGTAAAGTGTGCAGTACTCTTTGGTTAAGTGGTACCAAGAAAACAGTTGTTCTCAGGGCGCCCTATTGTTCTTTCTCTTGCAGACCGGGGGCTGTGAGCAAGAAGACTTCATGTTCCTGCTAATTACTGTGTGCCCCTTAATCACCAAGGGTTTTTGTCTGATTTCAGTTTGGAAAGCTGCATACCACAAGGACCAGTCATTATCTCTGCTATCAGCTGCTACTCAATAGGCAGCCATTAGCCAGCCATTGCCGTCCCCAATCCATGCAGACCTGCTAGGGCAAGTTTGGCCAAGCCGTATTAGCAGATTATTTAGCAAGACTCATTAAAAGGCCTGTGCCACTTGGCAGTGTGCTGAAGTGTCACATCTCGCCTGCAGCACGGGCTTGATTTGCCAGGTCCATATAGCACAAGGAGCAGACTCAAGTTTCACTGGTTGCAGTTTCACTGCTCACGAGTGCATCACTAAAATCCACCAGCATAGATAGCTTTTTGCAATCCTACAAAGCCCTACAGCACAGCTCAGGTAATGACAGAGGGAACAAAGGTGGAACAGGGACCCTACTCCAGGTGTAGAAAATGAGCTCTTCGGGTGCAAGACTACACAGAAATAAACCTCTTCTTCCATGCTCACATAACGAACCTTTTCTCCATCAAATTACAGGATATATGAATGGTACATTTCAAAGTGTTCTACTAGGTTTCAGCTGGTTAGTAGAAGACAGTGTACGTTATGTGTTCAAGTAGAGTGCTGAATTAGTGTTTTAAGAATCCAAACGGTATCTGTTTAAAAAAAAATCCTTTCTGGCTTTCCTTTGTATTTAGGTAAGCTGCAACGTATGTTCTGCTCTGTGCTTTTCTTTAGCAGCTTGAAGGAGAACATCATTATATCTATAGTGCAGCTCTGTGGTGCTTCACATGGCAAGACATACTTGAGAACCTGGAGAAAAGAGCATCAAATGCCACAGGAATTTGGATAACGCAGCCTGGACTTAGGAGCCTTATCCTGCGAACGTCACATAGGTGACACTTGCAGACATCAGTTTGGAATCAATACCATTAGCGGTAAGCATTACTTTTAAAACTGGAGCAGAACCACAAGTCCTTATTTTAGAGGCCAGAAATACTCTTATCCCTTGAAATACTGTTCTCAGATAAAAATACCAAAAAAAGAAGGAAAATCAGTAGCCTTGCCAGCTCATTCTCATTGCAGAGATGCTCTATTTAAGCGTGTTCAGATATACTTGACGGCACCTGTGAGAGTGCTGTCCCATGTTAGGAATATTCCAAGGAGAAGCTGTGCATATTTGTGAGAAACTAAGAGAGCTCGTAATCAAAATAAACACAAAGAAATTGTTGGCCGCCATCACTGGGAAAAAAAGGCAGCAACAGTGCCTAGAAATAGAGATTGGCATAGCAACATTGTTGACTGTTTTGTGCAGAAGGAGGCTCATTTTCCCAGACTGCCCCACGTAATAAACGTTTTCTAGCTGTTGAAACTGTGGGACCTCATGAGCTCATAGCGAATGCTGATCTGCTCTCCCCGCCGCGATTGCCACCATACGTTTTTGTCTGCAGCATCTGCACACTGCCATTTTGGTACTCCCTTTTTATGTCCGTGTTGTCCATTTGGGATTGTCGATGAAAAAATATAACTATAATATGGAATGGGTTGTAACGCTTGTATTAAATCCCACAAATCCAGACCAGGATATGTTTTGTGAGATGCCGTTTTATCTTGTCATTAGGACTCGTTTAGGCTGAGATTTGCTGTGACCTCCCCTGCGTCTGTCACTCTGCTGAGGGGTAGATAACGCCAGCTGCTCACGGTTATCTGCCACCTTCTTAAGGGACTGGATTCCCACTGCACATAAATGGAGCGTGATTAAGAGAAGCTCCGAAATGCACACCAACTGTCCAACACCAGACTGTAAGTACAACCGAGTACTCATTTAATGTATAGAGAATTTTTGAGGCAGGCAAGCTGAAAAGCAGCAGGTAGGCTGTGCCGGGTCAATTGAGGCGGGTGTGCGGGGCTACCCTGTTACCTCAGCGGCCGCTCTGAAGCTGCCCCCGGGGGACGGTTGCGCCGTGACCGTTGGGCTCTAACGGTTGCTCCCCTCGCACCAACTGCGCGTGCGCACACCACTCCGCGGCGGTTGCTAAGGCCTGGCGCGGTAGGCGAGGCAGAGGCAGATCTCGGCCGGCCAATCGGCGGCGAGCCGCGCGCCGGCGGCAGCCAATCAGCGCCGGTAAACACCACAGCGCCACGGGCCAGGAGAGGGTGGCGCCGAGGAGGCGCGCGGGCCAATCAGAGCGGGGGAAGCTTCGGGCGGACTTTTCAAAAGGGACGGGAGGCGCCAAGGCCGCCCCGCGCCGCGGGGCCCTTTAAACGCGCGCTGCGGCCCGCGCCCGGTCTCCTGCCGCCTCCGCCCGGGATCGGTCCCGGTGCCGGCGTCCCCAAAGCAGCAGCAGTAGCGGCGGCGCAGCATGGCCGTGGCGCTCCCGCACATCCGGGGCTGCGGCGCCTTCCGCGGGCGGGCGGCGCTGGGCTGTGCTTGAGCGGACTATTTTTCTCGCCCCGCCTCCA
>JAWLRI010000274.1:4746958-4773007 GCA_034781795.1 Crypturellus tataupa
TGTTTTCTTGTGTGTGCTGCCTTATGGCAGGTAATTTCCCCATTAAGGTGGCAGGAAAAAAAAGTCTTAAATGGTAAGGTTACACAAAACATTGTGCTTGTACGGGAGAGAACAACAAAGGGGTGGGAACAAGTTGAGAGGGATAGGACTGGCTAGAACAAGCTTAAGCCAGATCTGCGTAGGCTTTAATTGCGGGTAAATGAGCACTACCGCTTGGAGAAGCGCGGTATTACAGTTCTCTGTGTGTAATATTTTGGTCTTTATGGATGTGGAACAATTTCAAAAGTGGGTGCTCAGCTGTTGAACTCGAGTGTTTTTTAAAAAGTCTGATTTGCTATTTGATAAGCACAGCCCATAAAGAAAAGAAGGCTAGTGCCCCTGAAAGATGGTTTAGATGGTTAAGAACACTAGATGGTTTTACATCAGATTTCTTGGAGATATTAATCCTCATTATTTTATGGATTTTTTTTTTTGTATTCATATTTGTATTCATAGCGGTTCCTCTTACTTTTAGGTGAAACCAAAGCATTTGTCTTGCATTGGAGTCTGTTGTTTCCAGCTGGCTGCCCGAGTAGTTGAAGAAGAATGCAATATTCCTTCTGCTCACGAGATTATCCGGATCAGCCAATGTAAATGCACTGTGTCCGACCTGAAACGGATGGAAAAGATAATTTCAGAGAAGTTGCACTTTGAATTTAAAGCTACTACTGCCTTAACCTTCTTGCACTTGTACCATGCTATTGTACTCTGTCATACCTCAGATAGGTGAGTTTGAATGACAAAAAGGGTTTGTGGTGGTGTTTGATTAAGAGCCAACTGCTTAGTTTTGCCTTTTTGGCATGTGAATGCTTCTTGGTATTAATTCTGCTACTTTTTCTTTGGCATTTTACAGGAAAGAAGTATTGAATCTTGACAAACTGGAAGCACAGTTAAAAGCTTGCAACTGTCGCCTCGTCTTCTCTAAAGCAAAAGTAAGTGAAAATTCGCCTTCTCGGGTGACATCTGAGTAGGCTTTGATTCATATGTGTTAAGTAGTGTTTTTTTTTTTTCCTTCTAGCCATCTGTGTTGGCCTTGTGCCTTCTCACTCTAGAAGTTCAGACTTTGAAATCTGTTGAGATGTTTGAGATCCTTCTGCGTGTTCAAAAGCATTCAAAGGTAAATATTGTAAGCGCATTGTGCAGTTGCTGGGACTGATACAGCTAAGGATGCACCATGTTACGTTTAAGGGAACTTTGCTGTCAGAGTAAAGCTTCTAGAGATACTGTTTGGCAGCAGCTGAAATAGCAATGAAAATAGTCTCCAAATGTGTCTGGAGCTTTTCTAGCTAATGCAGTTTTGTTGGTAAAATGCCAAATGGAAATAACTGGTATTTAATTGAAAATGAGGTCAGTTAGTCATTTCTCATTTGCACGTCTTGGCAACTGTCCAGGATGCAAAAGGATTACGGTTTAAAAATGGTCTTGAATGTATAAAATTGGAGAAGTGTTGTTCCTTAATGGCTACGTAATACATGCTTCAACAAGTAGCTGATTTAACTTGCTCAGTTCCAGCTGCATGTTCTAGAGAAATTTCCAGTCTGCTTAATTTCAATGACTAAGATGTCTGTTGGGCTTGTTCTTTTATTCCCTAGTAACTAGCAGGGAATTTAAAGCTGCTAGCTGCATGTTCTGTCACGTGTGACAGTCGAAAACCACAGACTTGTTACTGTTGTTGAGTCCGACTCGGCAAACCTCATTTGCAGTAGGGGTGCTTCTTTGGGTCAAAGTACATTATTTTTAAGTCATGTCCTTGAAAGTAAAATGGCAGGAGGAGAGGAGCTTTTGAGCCTATGTGTAAGGTAATAAATACACTTGTTGTTTTTTCTTTTCCACTTTGAAGATAAGTGATAGTGACCTACTTTACTGGAGGGAACTGGTCTCGAAATGCCTAGCAGATTATTCGTCTCCTGAATGCTGCAAGCCAGACCATAAAAAGCTAGTTTGGATTGTTTCAAGACGCACGGCCCAGAATCTGCAAAACAGTTACTACAGTGTTCCCGAGTTGCCAACGATACCAGAGGGTGGATGCTTCAATGAAAGTGAGAGGTTGGTAAAACTAATTCACATCTTCTGGAAATACTGTGGCCGTTCTTCAAAACTAGGTTTATTCAATACTCCTTGAGGCAAACTGAAGTTTGCCAAGCTAGAAGCCTTTCAAGAAAATATATCCTAAGCAAAAGAAAATTCTGGGCATTGTTTTTGTGGTGGCTTAACAAGTATCAAGAGAAATGTTTTTGGGGAGGGGTGTAACTCTGGAAGGGTTATGATGCATTGGAAGCTGTTAAAGTAACTTGTATTTGATGTTGGTAGGAAATTGATGATGATTCGGTTGTTAGGAAATTTTTTGGCATTAGGAAAAAGGAAACCCTACCTTGTTATGATTTAAGTGCTAGTGGTGAGGAGTGTTTAGATTTGAAGTACAGTGCTAGGAATCAAAGCTTGCAGAAAAGAACAGTGGTGAGGAATTTGTTGTCACTTTCAGGGGTTTGTGCTTAGTTTAAAATCCCTTTCCTACTTTTTTTTTTTTAGTGAAGACTCCTGTGAAGATATGAGCAGTGGAGAAGAAAGCCTTAGCAGTTCTCCTCCAAGTGATCTGGAAGGCACCTTCTTCTTCGACCTCAAACCTAAAGTGAAGTGGCAAACACTTAACTCTCAGTCTTAAGATTAATACTTGGTAGTTCTAGGTTAAGAATTTGAATGCATCATAATATTTTGGCAATAATAAATGGGGAGGTAAATCTCTATATACTGTCTGTATTAAGGCAAGAGTTGCCATGATTTATCCAAATGCTTAGAATGCCTGCCTTGTGTTGTTCTGACCTTCCGAAGAGAAACTTCCCTTCAGGTCCCAGCTCAGCAAAAAGCTTTGTGTGTAGTAGTGCTGTCAACAAGGACAAATGCTGCAGAGTCCTGCACCGTTGCAGTTTGGGGAACAAGGTCAAATGTGCTGTGCAGTTGGGTTCCTCGTGCTCAGTTGCTAAATGGAAGTCAGCGCCCTGTCTCCATAGCAGTTAAGGCTAACAGGCTACTGAGCTGTATTAGCAAGAGGCTAGCCAGTAATTTGAGCAAAGTAGGGTTTTTTTCCCTTTTACTTGGCCTCTGCTACATCTTGGGAATTCTGTGTGCAGCTTTGGGCCTGCAGGATAGAAAAAAGAGATGTTGATAAACTCAAGTCTGAGAGAGATCTGCTAAGGAATTTGAGGCACATGACCTGTTAGGGGAACCTGGGTTTGTTCAGCCTGTCAAAAAAGGGCCTTAGGGTGGGGTAATGGCAGAGTGTTACTGAGTAGCAGCTCTTCAGTATCTATGAGGAGATCAAGATGAATCCCAAGCTCTTGAGAGGGATGAGTGGTGCTAGTGTGAGAGAAAGTACTTGTAAACTGAAATGGGAGGTTCCCAGTTAAGGGAAGAAATTCTTTGGGAACCGTTGGGCATTGGAATAGGGGACCAGAGGGGATGTGCATTCCCTGTCCTGGGAGGTTGTCAGTCCTTGATGTGAGAAAACCCTGAGCAAACCCTGAGCAAGCTGGTCTGAGCTTAGGATTGATCCTGCTTTGAGGGTTGGACTATAGAGACCTCCTAAGGTCCCCTCCACCCTAAAAGATTCTTTGCTCTTGACTTGGGTGAGTGAGTATTATGGGGATGATGAGCATACACAGAAGTACAGTGCTGAAGTGATGCTTTACTGTCAAATGGGCCTTTCTTGAATACCAAAACTGCTTTTACACTTGTTTTTATGCTGTGCTAATTTTGGGAAGGAATGTCTTAGCTGGTCTTGTTTTGTACTGCAAGGGCATTTTTAAAACCTTATTTTTTCATAAACTTCAGGAATCCCCGTTTTCAAGTATGAATATTCCTAGTAAGAGTATAGACCTGGTAAGAATGGAGGTTTTAATGTTTGTAATACTAGTCTCTTCCTAAAAAAGGATACTGTAAAGTGTGTGATAGGGCTTAATTTCATATTTTCTTTCAGCTAATGAAAATTAGCCTACACTGAAAATGAAGCTTATACTTTGCTTTGTATATTTCAGTGGGTTTAAACTCTTAGTGTTAACATGTCAACCATTCTATTAGAATAGGCTTATTAACATGATAAATTTTGGTAAGTCTACATTCCTTTTAATATTTAACCGCTGTAGCTGATTTGAGTATCTTCATGTTATTGATTGAGTCATAATCAGACTTGTTTGCATGCTTATGTAAAGCAGTTAGTGCAGAAAAAGTTGATATTATGCAGTAATATCAGGTAAATGTGATGTTGAAGTAGTTGATGTAATGTTTTTTTTCCTAATCTTTTTATTGAAGCACATAAACTTTGAGTATGATTGTGTTTCTCCATATTGAAAATATGGCTAGGTAGCAAGTGAAGAAATAGTCACTGAGTATAAAGGTGTGAAGTGTGGTGGTGCCAAAGTAGAAATGAAGGCTGACAAGCTAAGTGTGTTTTCTGTAGATGTGAGCATTGTTTAGAAGGGAATGAGCAGTGCCATAAGTTTGTAACTGTTACATGCTTTCAGTTTTATAAAATTAAAAAAAAGTTTACAAAAATGTATATAAAAATGTAAATTAAAAAAATGTACAGAAAAAATTTAAAACAAAAAAAGATCAGAAAATACTGTATTTTTTTACGTTGTATGTAACTTTTTGTAGTTATGTTGCATGTAGATATTAATTTATTGTGTACTCTGTATGATAATATTGTACACTTTAAGGACTTCTTACTACAAATTTCTGCACCTGGAAACTCTCTGAAACTCTCTTCTGAAACAGAGTACCCTTGTTAGAGGTAACGAACCTACTGAGTTTTGTTTCGGTTGAGAATGACAATAAAGCGGTTGCTGTATTTGTTAACTGGTGTGAGTTCAGGCTGGTTCCTTAAAGTTCTGGCTGCTTCCCTTGGCTGTGGTCTGTATGGTACACGAGCTGTTTTTCAGGTTTGCCAGCAAGTTTTGGTGAACGGACTGCAAAAACAATTTCTGCGTGGCTTTCTGCTGAAGGTGAATCCTGGCTGTTTCTTTGGTATCGATTCTGGAGGGTGGTGTGAGCTGTTCTGTGCTTACAACTGCACACAGCTGCTGCTGAGCTCTGCTCCTGCGCTGTGAATGAGGATTTGGGTTGGTGCGTGTGCACATTGGCAAAGTAAAGCTCCCATAGGTAGCTAAATTACTGGAGAAGTGTTTGGGATTGGGGTGGGCTTCTGTGGGTGTGTGCATTGGGCTGGGAATGAACAGTGACTGACCGCGAACATGAGTGGCAAGAGAAACAGCCTTGTGAGTTCAGTAACTTAAACTCTTCATGGCTTCAGGATACTTTTATTTTTAAGTGCGTGTGCACATTTCCAGGCTTCTCACTTCTCACATAGGACAGGCGAGGGACTGACACCTGATGCTTAAGCAGAATTTCACTGATGTCTCCCAAGTACGTACGTGCCAGTAAAAGTCAATTATACAACGGTTCTGTCCCTGTGTTGAGTGCTCATTGTGATGTTTCAGTGCCATAGTGTGTCTGCTCTCGGTTGTGATGACTTGGACTGTGAAAGCTGTTGAGCTCCTGTCTCAAAGGTGCCCCCTCAGGTCGCTTGACTGCAGCACCCACCTTGCTCTGCGAGTTGGCAGATACTACGTATGCTGTGTAGATGACTTGCCATAAAGGCAGGAAGCCTCAAGAGATGTCCTTAAGTTAACTAACTGCTGGTGAGATTAGTCTGTTTAATAAAGCTTGAGGTGAAGAATTTGGCTGCTTTTAAGTTGGTCCCACCATGAAAACAAACTTGCTTGTGAGAACGGTGTCCGATTAGTGCTGTGGTTTGATGGTTTAGGCTCCGCTTTGATTTTTGACAGGTTAGATCGGTGTGTCTCTCAAAGGAGGTGCTTGTTTTGCTGTGCTTATAGAATGAGGCTTGTGGTGGTGGACTGGTAATAGCAGAGCTCTGCATGCTTTTCAAATGCTGATCTGGGTTTGCTTGCAGCAGAAGCTGAAGAAGCTTTGTGTGTTTGTGGGCTCAGGAGTGGAGGTGTGTGCTCATTCTTGCATCTGTCCTGTCAGTAAGACTGGTTTGGATTGAAGCGGAGGGCTGTGGAAGAATATTTCTGTAGGAAAAAACATTCCCCGGGACTATTCCTAGCAGTACAGTTTGAGAGATCTGGAATGATACCCTGTCTTGTGCCTTCTTCAAAGAAGGAGGGACTGTAGCTATATAATGCGTAGGGTGAGTAGTTCAGGAGCATGACCCATCTTACGCTGGCTGTTGGTGTGTGAGCTCCGGTCTCTGAGCAGACCTGCAGATGTTGTCACTCCGCTTGCCCTCCAGACGGGCTGTCCTGGGGGTGGAGTGGGCCACAGGGCATCCCCAGCAGAGCCACTTCTATTCTCGCGAGCGGTCAGGCCATACTTAAATAGCAATCGCCAGCCTCCAAACAAGAAACGTGAGTTCATCACGCGATGATTATGCAACAACTCGGGTGGAACAAAAACAACTTCCCGTGTAGATGACTCGCTGTGTTCAGGCCTCAATCTTCACCTTCTCCCCATTTGTGTAGGGAGGTAAGTCCATACTGTGCTTCTGTAGGTTGGTCTTTAGAGCAGGTGCTCTCTGTGCGGAGAGAGGCTGCACCCAGCAGTAAAGGTGCTGCTGCCTCGGGAAGAGAGATTTTTCTGGAAGGGACAGAAAAATAAGAGTGTATAAGAACAGCTGAGCAAGGCCCACAGCTGTTTTTGTTTAGTTTACCTGAGTGCTTTCCACACGACAGCAGGACTTGACTTCAGGTCTCTGACAGGTTTCAAGTTTTTGCTCTGAATCCCTGTTGTCTAAAAGATACTCTGGAAAAGACTCAGAGAAAAGCCTAGCATAATGAAACTGCTGTAACTAGCTAACATTACAAAACAGTCAACTGTTGATGCTCAAGGAGAGAGCAAAGTGGTGAAAACTGAGAAGAGCTGTTGGTAGAAATAAAGGTGCAGATTATCAGCTGTGAGAGCTAAGAGAAACTGTGGAATTGACGAGCAAATAGTAATAAAACATTGGGCTGGAAGGTGCTAGACAGCCCTAAGTGTGTTCTGAGTCTGCCACGCATTGTACGAGCAGATAATCACTGTTTATCTTGGAGTAGGTGGTGGAGCTGTGCTGTGCCCTGGCCTCCTCCTGCGGAGCCTCCAAGAGTCTAGCGCAAGGAGTTTGCTAAAGGGAGTAAGTTGCCATAACAACTGAATGAAGTCAATTAGAGTAATAAGCAATTAAAATCTCATCCTTAGTGTTGCATAAACATAGCATTTTGCTCATGAATTATTAGTAATCTTCCCTCTAGACCTGTATGTTCTGTTCCTGATTTGCAATCTCAACAGTTTTTGAATTAATTAAACATTTCATTTCTCTTTCAAAGAGTGCTGGTGGGTTATTTTGGCTGCAGCTAGTACATCTGCATCAGAGAGATGTAAACACTATTAAAACATCTACATGAAGGAAGCGTTCCTGATGGGATTTCCAAAGTACTCGGCAGTGGCTTCATTCCCACCCTGTGAAGTCAACGGGAGAAGAACTGGCCTATGGTGAGAAATCTCGTCCTGGACCTAGAAGGGTAAATTCAACTCCTGTCTGTCTCATGCTTCTTCCCTGACCTTCTGTGAGCTGCTGAATCTCCCTGCCTTTGTTCTCCCTCAGTAAAGCCAAGATAAGAACAGCTCTTGCCTGTCCCTCACGGATGTCGAGAGTAAATAAGCAGGAAACAGACAACTATGTAGCTGTCCTGGGAAGGTGGGGTACACAAGGAAGGGTCCCTGAGAAAGCAGGTAGTGCAGATAGGCTACACATTTCATGTTGATGCTTTCAGGTGCTCTTAGGTAAAGATGTTTCAGGACGGGGATTCAACTCTTACGCTGCTTTTATTTGTACGACAGAACCTGTTTAATGGCCAGTTGGCAGTCTCTGATGTTCGCTCAGTTTCTGCTGCAGGAGGCATTCAGCATTTTGCAGGAAGAGCCACACAGCTGGCAAGATCAGGCAGTGTGTGGTGGCATGGACAGATCCTGTGCAGAGTCTGCAGGGAGACTGTTTCTTAGCAGCCTTGCAGAGGCACCTGGAGCTTTGTGCATGGTGCGGTACACCTGGAAATGTGGACCCGTCGAAGAGAGAGCTGCTGCCACACAAGCTATGCAACAGAAATGCCCTCTGTTTATATTGCAGGGGTCTGTATGCTTGTTCTCTGAAGTAACTGAGTAAAGCTATTTAAAAGCTAAGGTAGACTCTGCACCCTATGTAACGATGGTGCTTTTGAAGGCGTTGTCCAGCTGCGATCTCAAAAGTAGTCTCATACACAGTCAAGGAGCTGGGAATATTGTTTGTCCAAACTTGATTATCAACCCTTCTGGGAAGCAAAAGGATGTGAGCTGATCGCTTGGCTGGGCTTACTGTCCTGCCCAGATTAGCAGACCACAGACCAGTCGCCCTGTGTTTGTGCTGCAGGTGATCAGGAATCAGACGGAGTGCGCGTGCCACCTCCTCGCCTCACGTGTTGGCTGGTGTCACAGGGACAGGAGAGCAAAGCTGTTCCATGACCATGAGAAGCAGCGTGTTGCCTCCTTGCTGTGCCTGGAGAGCAAGGGGAAGCTGCAGGTCCCGCTTGGTGCTCGGGCTCTGTGCTGTCCCTCCCTTGGGCTCCACTGAAATGGGGGGGTCTGGTCTCTCGCTCATAAAGCTGAGTTCACTGTGCAAGTTGGGCTGTTCCTTCTTGCTAAAGGCACCATCCTTTGAATCCAGAGGTCCTCTGTCTCAGGGCTTTTGCTTTTCTAGGTTTTTATTGTTCCATTAAATGCAGCTGTGCTATCTTTAGCCCATTTGGGCAACCTCGAGAAGCCGCACTCTCAAATGCTTTAATTAAACCATGAGACACCTATTTACACTGCTGAAGCAATCCCATGTGGCTCCGTATTAGGAGCTAGCTATTACTCTGTTCTTGGGATGTCTGCTTTGATCAGTTATCTGCACAATCTCCTGTTGCTACTGAAATAGCTGTTGTAGCAGTCATTAAAACCCAAGTTAGGGGCTTACTCTGGCGCCCCAAACTCACTAGTTGCTCATCAGCTCTCAGGGTATTGTCGTGTTTAGCACCAAGCAAGTTAAGGGGATGACGCACAGTGCTGTGATCCGTATGCATAAATGCTGTATGGCTGTTAGTGCCTGTTAAAATCTGGATTTCAGCTTCAATATAAGGAATGTGTGCACCTTATCCTGCCCCAACAGATTGGGATGAGTGCTAGGTTAACCCTGCATGTGGTGAGCGATGCTTTTGCAGGGGTAATAAATAATCCTTTGTAAAAAAACTGAGCTCTGAAGTGCTCTATTGTAACAAATCTGAGTGTGGAAGCACTAGGGAGCAGCATGGTTTTTATCTGAACAGAGTCTTGAAGAGTTTGTGTAGGAAAAGATGCAATTCTCAAGTCAAGATGTTCTCCAAAGACAACATCAAGTGTAAAGACTTGGCATGAAGGTTGAGTTCCAGTCAGTGTCCTGGGATTTTGTTATACGTGTGGATGAATGGAAGAAATCTCGTGGATTTTCTCAAAAATGTAATTAGAAGTAACTAATAACTTGATGCTCTAAGCGGAGGGAAGGCACTTAGACATTTCTTCCAGTTCAGGCACTGAGTTAGGTTTGTTTGGCCCCTCCACAGCAGTGTTCATCTTGACGCTCAGGAGACAAAGAGGAAACAGTAAAAGACTGCTACAAGTGTTGGACCTGGCTTATAATAGACCGACTTGTTTATATACCAATAACATACTGATACAATAACTGCTTGCAGGTAAATTTCTTATATTTGTAAGAAAAGGACCTATATTCTTTGCTGGGACATGTGGCAGCCTACAGACAGGGAAGAGCGGCTCAGGTGGCACAGAAGTGGTGCGGGCCACATTCCCAGCTTTGTCCTGTGTCTTCAAAGTGACTTTTGAGTAGTTGCTATTCCACCCTTAAGGGACCTGGCTAATCATCGTGCCCTGCTTACGAAATGGGCATGATACTATCTCCCTATCTCATGTGCATGGGTTGGCACGTTACTGCACAGAACCTCGTGCTTTCCACTGACTATAGTGCTTATTTCCCTTTGTATATAGTGGTAGTAAAGGTCTCAGCTGGCATCTTCAGATACTGCCAAAGTACAAAAGATATAATTAAAGGCTGTTTTGTTGTCTATAATAATGTCTGGTTTCTTATCCTCTCATCTGCTAGCTGATTTCATAAACAAGACCATATCAGTGGTGGTAGCTCCGCTCTCTCTTCAGATCTGTGATGAATGTGGATTAATTCCTTCCGGAGGAGCGTTTTTCTTTTTTCTTTTAGTTTGCTTTCTACTGGTGTTCTGCTTTCCCAAAGTAACCTGGCAACAATACTTGACTGTGTAGCACCTGAAGTCGGGATTGATCTAGCTTCAAAGCTTTCCATTCGCAGCTCCTAGATCCGTATCGTGGTACTCAGAAAAGCACCCGTGTTCTCCGGCAGGGCCTTCCTTCCCCACCTTCCACCTGGTCCATTAAGGTCCTGCCGGAGGGAGAATTCCAGCTAACGTGAGGATCAGTGCTCACTGCTCGGGTTTGTCAGACAGATGCGGCTACAAAAGACATGAGAAGCTGGACTGATGCTGCCTTTTCTTCCCCACTTCCTTTGTTCAGGGGCTACTTTAGCAGTAGGGACCTGCAGAAGATTAAAACACGAGTTGACTTTAGCCTTAATTAGGATGGATGAAGTGCTCGGTTCAATTAGCTTTCTGTGACACCAGCCTGTCCCCCAGACGCAGCAAGAGCAGGAGGTTGGACCCAAGATGTTTGTACGCTTTGATCTTGCCGGGCCAGATGCACAAGGCAGAAACTGTCAGATCCTCCATGGGCAGCTGAAGAAAAACCCAGCGCGACCCTGTCGGCGGATCAGAGCAGGAGCTGCAGGGAGCAAGGAGCTCCTTCCTCCCCGGCCGGGCCGCTTGCAAGTGTGCGCACGTAGCAGACACGAGCGTTGGTCTGGGCAGTCAGCAGGAAGCAGGAGCAGCCGTTCCCACGCAGAAAGCTGCTGCTTAGCGCCCGCTTTTGGGATGTTCCTTTTCCTAAAGTGACAGCGTCCCAATGGACACGTCCTTCCCGAGCCAATGAGCACTGGTCACGCAGCCGCGTGCATCGCTGCAGTCCCAAGGCCTTGAGCCCCTTCAGAGGGCTCCTGCGGATCTGCGGGTCCCGAGGCTGCGCGTGTGAGCGGGTCAGTGGATGCATCCCGCTCTTCCAAGCTATCGGCGCGTTGGTGGCCTGAAGGGAGCACCAGGTGGTGGCTGCAGCTCAAAGAGCATCGGCCTGAAGCAACAGGGGAGGCAGGGAGAAGCAGGAGCCTCCAAGGTGAATATGTAAAGGACATGAGCAATGTGGAAAGGCCTTTTTAAAAACAAATCGTTAGTCTGGAGATAAATCCTGATATCTGTTCTTTCAAAGTGCTCTTTGGATGAGAAGGAAGCCCAGCAGCCTTACTAGTAACCTGATTAGGAGTCACAGAGACTGCTGTTACAGTTAATAACTTTAGACTGTGGGAAGAAGGAGGGTGAATCGATGCTGCAACCCAAGAAGAGACCTCTTAGCTTCGAGGGATGCCCTGAGGGGAAGCGCTGTCACCAACTGCTGCTTTGGGCCATTTCTGAGCATCCCTTCCACAGTAGCAGGTTGCTCTGCAGATGGGAACAGTGTCCTCCCTCTCCTATCTACATGCCAGGTAAATTCCCAACATCCCTGCCTCCGTGCTCCTTGGAAACCCCTCCTTTGTGTGCCCAGCTCTGCCTCCATCAAAATCCAGCTCTCTAGGGATTATCTGTCGTGCACAAATGCACAGTTCCTGCAAGGAGGGAGATGAGGGTTTTACTTTTAATTCCCTATGTTTGATACCTGATGTTTTCCAGCAGCTGTAGCGGTCAGCCTATAATCAGGATATGGTTATTTACTTAAATAAAAAAGGGCAATAACTAAAGTCTTGATTCTTTACATGAAGTCCTCCTGTGTATATTTATATCCATTTTATTCATGCTTTATCTGGAATATTTCTTTGTAGTGCCCCGTTGGTTGGAGAGGGGCTTGGTGTAACAGAGTTTAACTCTGCGACTCTGTTTAATGGACTTTTCCACTGTTGCTGCGGAAGCCTTGTCTTCTAAATACCCTTACGATTCAACTGCTCCAAAAGGTCCCCTTGAAGTCACGATGCTGAGCTCTTGCTGTAGAGCTTTCAGTTCTCAGAGAGTTAAATCTGCTCCGGTTAAATCTTCTCAGCTTCGCTGGGGTTCAAGCTTTCCCACTGTTTCTTTTAGACCTTTCCAGCGCCGTCTTGAGGTCGCTGGGGTGTGTGAAGTGTTTTGATCTGCACTGGCCGTGGGTGGTGGTTGCTGCTCTGTGATCTGAAATTTTGGAATAATTGCTTTAGTTGCTAACACGGCATAACTCCTTTTTGCAGTCGATGGCAGTTATGACAGTGCTGCGTGTGGTGGTGCTGGTACCTATCCTTCAGCTAGTGTCCGGCACATTTTAGATTATATAAAAGGCAAATGCTTTGTGAAATATATTGCTGCTTCAGAGGTGCTAGGCTGTCAGTTTTGGAGATCCAAGTCCTTTTTTGAACCGCTCGCGCTGGCCGTCGCTGTGGGGCAGTCCCTGCGCTCGCTGCTCATAGAATTCCCATCAGAAGAGGTTTGCAGGGGCTACCAGGGTGCCAGATGGGAGCAATGTTTTTCCACCCGTGTGCAGAGCGCTGGGTTTTCCCACAGCAGATCACTTCCAGCTGTCCTAGCTCTCCTGGAGTGCAGAGATTTGGGAAGTCCTCCATGCGCTCGGGTTAGGCCAGAGGGAAAACTGGATCCAAAGGACCCGATCGACACCCGAGTTGTGCAAATGCTTACGCGAGTGAATTCTTATCTTAGTAGCAGGTTCCTGAAAAACAAACAAGTAACAAGACTGTCCCACGATACCGTGGGCTGAATTACAACCAGGGCAGAATAGTCCTGAACTCCAGGAAGTCTGAAATTCAAATCTGCGCTTTGAGACTGCTCCAGTCTTTGCATTTCCATTTCAGAAGAGAAAATACCCTGCAGGGGGTTGAGCTGGGAGTACCTTGCCAGACGTAGTGTATTAGCAGCAAATTTGGGGTGAAGAGATATACTTCATCTTATCCCTTTGTGATTTTTGCTGATGTCTATTTTACTGTTTTATCTTCAGCCACAAGCCCTTGTAGAACTGACTGCTGGTGCCGATTTTCTTAGTTTTCTGGGTCTGCACAAGGTAAAAACATCAACCATCAGACTGCCATGAGACTGTTGGGTTGAAGGAGTGGGAATATGTTATCCTGAGAAGCACAGGAGCAGCAGGAAGGGCACTGCTAGGCTCTGATCCAGCTCCCATGTGGCACATATGTCCGAGCTGTGGCTGCGCACGCTGCCTTCACCGTGTCCATTGCCTCACATCCCGCTTCCAAAACGGGGTTTGGCACCTGGCAAAACACTCGTTGACTTGAGCAAGGCTGGGAATGGCCACGCGGAGCGGCGCTGAGCTGGCCCCAGCCCCTGTAATGCAGTTGCTGTCGTGCCGGAGGTCTGCGTCCTGCATTGCAGCCTGCTCTACGCTGCCCTAACACGAATAGTCCTGTTCGCTGGCGTGCGCTTTGCCTTGTCCTCAGCCCTCGTCTTCTTCTGTTTGACTCTTCCTAGGCTCATTTTCAACACGTTGCCTTCCCTGGTCTTCGTCAGCCAAAGTCTTACGTGAGCACCAGCCTCTGCTGTGATTTACAGCACCCCATATACAAATTCTCTCCCTGCTTCTGGCACAAGTAAGGCCTGGAAGTCTCCCAGGCATTAAACAATGGGTTTAAATGTGGTTTTGGAAAGGTGCTTAAACGTGATCACTTGTCTGAGCCTCCTGATGGCATCGCCATACCCTCCTGGGAAAAAAACTCAGCACAACTTCCACCTCTAGCAGCAGTTTAAAACTCTCAAGACGTTTTAAGTGGTTAAGGACAGTAGTGTGTTCTTCTCGTCAGAGAGAGACCAAAGGGAGTTGGGAACCAGAACTTAGTGTTTCTGCACCACCCAGGAGTTATAAAATCTTTGGAGGAGGGAGGAATTATTGCCTCCCTCCAGGACTGTCCTTGTTTTTTCCAGTGTACCAATGACTATTAAGATGAACTGAGTGGCAGCTGCTTCTCCTATAGAAGAGCGTTATTAGCGGGTAAGTGGGACAGGAGGGTCATATTTTGCCTTTCCATTTGCTTAAATTGTGAAGAGGGAGGAGGCAGCTGGATATATAAAGGGGGTGGGTTGTGGCTTCCTGTGGCTTTGGCATGATGCCTGAGCTGGAAGTGGAGAGAAGCAAGATGCAGGTTAGGGGAAGTTGCCCTCTGCTTGTTTCGTATGTCGGAAGCTGATAGGAAACCGCAGGAGAAGGTTTTCATGTAGGAAAATTTATAAGAGAGGAAATTGTAGGAAGATAATAAATGTTGTGGGAAGTTATTTCTTAGCTGAGCTCATGCTGGTCCTCTAGAGGATGGGGAAATTAGACCCTTTTCTCAGGGCTCAGCTCCATGAGCACCAGTGGAAAGCAAACCTGCACAGCTGAAAATAACCAAGAAACACAGGGAGAGACTGGGGAGGGCAAAGCCTCCCTGACAGATACATCATCCAGGAGCCAGGGGGTTAAAATACAGCCTGCGGGGCACTTATAGCTTGGCATGCAACCCAAAGTGGGATTTTATTTTATTTTTTTATTATTATTATTATTATTTAGCTGTGGCATTGTTTTTATCAGGAGTGAATGACCAAACCTGACAGCCCACGGATGGAGCGGGTGTCCGTGAACACGGCTAATCCTGCAGCAGGGCTCTCCTGCCCAGGGCTTCCTCGAGTTTCCCTTAGGCACGAGAGCTCTGTGCTGAAAGTCAGTTCCATTTTTCCAGTTCTTGATATCAGTTCTCATCAGCTGTCTGAACTCTTGCTCTGTTTTATTGCTTTATTGCAAGGCTCTTCTGGGTAGCTTGCCACAAAGCGGCTGGGAGTGAGAAATTACCTTTTGCTGCAATTTAGAGCCTCTTAACCACAGGCAGGGAAAAGCAAGCGTGGGGCTGCGTGGTGCTGAATGAAATACAGATAGAAACGTGGCTGCAGAGCCCCTCGGAGCCATGTGAAACGGGTCACTGGCAAAGCAGCAGCTTCATGGAAGCAGCAACTCGTTAGTTGTAGATATTTTTTTGTTTCTTCGAGCACAAATTTAACGTTAAGCTACTTTTTCCCTGGAGGGATTGACATATGCTGAAAAGCTTTGCTGCAAAGGAGGGCCGGAATAGCAGTTCTAGGGACATGCGGATTTTAAATGAAAAGTCTCTGTCTCTGAAAGCAACAGGGATTTACTATGACACGTGGGGATTTCTTGGCATGTGTTCCCATTTTGGTACTGCTTTATGGGAGCAACTTTGTGCACGATGAGGAAAACGTGTCGTACATTTCTGTTGTGCTGCTTGCGGAGCTCCTTTCGCATCCTGCCCTTGCCGTAAGGGTAGAGTGTGTCACCACTATCCTCCCGTTTGGGACATTGTGGGGAATTCTGCGTTACAGAAAAGTCATGTATTCCCTTCCCAGGTCATGCACATTTTCAAGCATACACAATGCTCGGGGCCTGTGAAACAGGCTTGGAAGTGCCTGCAGGCACCTGAGGAAGGCACCGCAGCAGCCTGCATCTCCTTCGACTTCCCCTGTCCAAGCGCCCTCGGCAGCCTACGGAATCCGAAACAGCCCAAATGAAGAGACTCTCGTGTGCAACTGTCCTGCTGAGGGCACGTAGGCTGGCGCCGCGTTCCTGAGCAGAGGGAAACCTCGGGAGGCAGCCCCATCTGCATGCAGAAATGCAGGCACTTACTCATATTCTTGCTCATTTGATGGCTGCTGATTGGGGTCAGTTTATGATATTTAAATGCATCCAGACAGCATGCAGTTTTTCAAGTGCTGTTTCAAGGAGTTTCTGCAGGTTCTGGCTGTTTAATCCAAATAACAGTTTCTGTATGAGTAAGACGACACTTTCATCCCATTTCCAATGCCAATATAAGTCTCCACCTGACCCCACAGTGGGGAGCTTGCAGACAAGAAGGCTCCTCTGAGAGGTAAAAATAGAGGGATTAAGAAGGGAATAAGTGGAGGAAGGGAGGGGGAAAGCAGTATTCCTCTTTCCAAGCCATTTTAAAGTATGGGAAAAGGTGGCAATGTCAGCCTTGGGAGGGCTAGAGCTGTTCACATGGAGCAGTGAGCAAGGTAGACGCTTGCAGCCTTGCAACAGGGGCTGCTGACTTTTTAGGACATGTCTAAATAATTAGAGCTTATGTAGATTCTGGAAAGGGAAGGTAGTTCTCTATCCAGGAAAATGTGTATTCTGGTGTCCTTGCCCCTTGGAATCATCTTGTTGCCATACAAAACTTTCCCTTAATGTCTTTGAACCAACCTGTGTCTTTGTCAGTGGCAATGATGCCTACAGTTATTTTTGGTTCATAATCTGAAGTAACTTCACAACATGCCAATATTGCTGCTGGAAACGTAACCTCCAAAGAGAACTACGCAGTGATGGGTAGAAGCTGCTGACAGGTCTGACTCCTTCCTCCATGAAAAAAAAAAGGGGGAAGGAAGTTTGGTTTTTCTTTGTTACTAATTCTGGAAGAAACCGCAGCTTCCTGCGTGTCCGTCAAAGCGCAGATGAGTTTAGAAGAGCCAGTTTCCTTCGGCGCATGATGAGGCAACCGTCGGGAGTGGGGGAAAGGGGCCTTTTCCACAGGCGTGGAGGAAACGCAGGCTCCCAGGGTGCCGCTCAGGCCAAGGTGAGGCAGGACGGTGACTAACGCGAGGAGGGTGAGCGCGTCCCTCAGGCATGCGAACACCCTGATACCTGTCGCCGCTCAGAAATGTCTCATGTACCCCAGGCTGAGTAGCACAAGGAAACGGTGGCTGGGCAGGGCGAGCGGCCGTGACCTTGTCCGCGCAGAGGTGGGACCGGTGACGGCCTCCGTCTGCCGCTGCCGGGCAGCGTGACGCGGCTCCGGCCTCGCTCCTTCACCTCCATTGGTCACCTCTTTGTCTCTGGTGTCAGCTATGTGGCATGCGAAGCTACGAGCTGGCCCGGCTCCAGAAACAGGCAAACTCTTGCCCGCTCTCCTGCTCTCCAACCCCACGAGCTCTTGAGCTCTGGGCGGGCAGACGGTATTTCCTCTGTGTGACAAAGGCCACGTTTGGGAGGGTCCATTAGTTGTCTTACGGGTACTGGGTGAGGATCGGAGCAGATAAGGGTTGCTGTGCTGTAGGCTTGGTGTTGCTAAACGATCCGGCTGTTTCGGTATTCATTTCCTAACTCCTGGAAATCCCAGCTGCTCAGGAGGCTCTGCACAGAAACTCAGGTTATCCATGAGGGAGCTCAGCGCCCTCCGGTGCGTTCGCCTTCCCGGGGTCAGTGGCTGGGAGGAATTCCCCTCCGGCTCCAAAGATGGATAGAGACTTATGGCAGCAAGCAGGAAAACAACAGACACAAATATAGTTTGGGCAACCGCCTGTAGGATAAGTTAGTTTTACCAACCTGGGCCTGAATATTTCCTGGGTGGTGCTGCACGTAGACCCTGGGGATAGCACTACCTGTGTCCCTTCTTGCCCTCCTGAGTTGGTGTTTTGTGTTTATACAGATATAGATATCACAGGGCAGGGGGGATTATTCATGTTCATACTGAATTGTGTAATTTACTCCATAAATGTATAGCTCAATCGCTGACATGAAGCACACAACAGCTGATAGCTCGTGATTTGTCATGTTCATCACTGTGTTTTGTGCTTCGTAAGGGCCAATCTCTGAGTTCAGGATAACCCCTAGTTGTTTCTTTTACGAGTCACATGCCTAGCTAGGCTTGGAATAGTAGTACCCCCACTAAAAGGTGAATTTCTCTCCTTTTCCTTGTCTGTCTGGAAGCCTCACACTGTGGGCTTGTGACTATGACACTTCTTACTAAATCAGCATGCGACGCCGGGCGGACCCAAGTCTATCGTTTGAGCTGCCTTTGGAGCACAAACTCAAGAGGGATCTGCAGTGGAGTTCACCTTGAGCTCTCTTAAACCTGAGTCCTACCGTTGTTCTTCCCGGGGATTCGGGAAGCTGAGGATCTCTACCGCGCGCTTTCCCAGCACTGAAGCACGAATGAGATCGGGTATGGGAAGGAGCGAAGCAGGCAGCTCTCCAGCTGCTCCCTGTGGGAAGCCTCAGCTGTTGTAATATCCATCTACTTTTATGTGCCGCACACTGCTCTCTATGAAACGAACAGTTTCCAGCTGTTTCCAGGTGTGCAGCTGAACGGTAACACTCGTGTCTTGACTTACGACTATTCAAGCTGCGGGTTTTCCAGCTAGGAATATCGCTGTGTTAGCTACACATTCAGCCAGGCATGGCACCAAGGTGAACATCTTGATGCTTCTGGTAAAACTGGAGGCCTTTTCCTGTGCAATCCCCCTGCACTGAGAGAACAGCACTGATCCTGCACTAGCTGGGGCTCCTTTCCATGCTGGCAAGCTTACCCTGGCAGGTACCGCAGCTCCTAAGTCGGCCACAGGCTTTTCCTGTGCCCAAAAACAGGGGCGCACGTTAAAGCTGGCGGTTCAGATGCACTCCCGGCCTCTGAAGCAGCCAGTGGAAAAGCCCTTGGGGATGATGACAGCCCCGTGTAACCGCTAGGAAGAGCCACCACCTGAAGCCAACCGGGTGCTTCGACATCGGTGCTCCGAGCCAGGCTCCGCTGCCCAGTTCTGGCCGTACGGGGCCTCCCCTCGGAGGCCGCTGTCCCGCGCCGCGCGGTGCCGCCGGCTGCAGCGCTGGTGTCTGCCGCTCTCTAGTGGCGCCGAGGCCTCCAAGGAGCCCAACCTGCTGAGTGTCAGGGCCTGGGGCTCGGGGACACCCGCGTGCGCCTGTGCAAAGCAGGTGAAGGGTATTGGAGTGCCAAGGGTGAAATATGCCAGGACTATTCCGCAGACTTCACAGGGAACATGGCAGTGCGTTACGGCCAGCGCAATGCAGCGAGAGAACCGACGCGAAACTAAAGGGAAGCCCTTTCGCCTTATGCCTCTTGAATCCCTCCTGTGCGGTGCGTGCATCTTGCCTGTCACTGCAGCCTGAAAACCCACCTGGTGCCTCCTCTGCAGAGCCTCTGCCCTCGCAGGTCTGAACTCTGCACCTATGTGGGCATGGAAGACCTAATTCAACTGAGAGCGCTCCGCTGGAAAACAGTAATGCTCTGCTAAATAAACATCTAAACTAGAAATTCTAGATGTTAGGAACTAACAAAAAACCCCTCAAAACTCTGAGGGCAAATCCCACGTGTTCAGTGTCAGAACAACATGCCACATATGATCTAATTTTATTGGAAAAATGCCCCTGCATACAGGGCCGTAGTCAGATAGGTTCGTGAGGGCTCAGTTTGATTCATGTCATGGAGCTCACCGTTGGGAAATCTCTGTTTGCAGCACGAAGGTTTTAGCCCTTTAACATTTTTGCTTTTTATGTTGTTGTTTGAACAAGAGAAATAGGCCCTAAAACAAGTGGAAATATTCTATATTTATGCCTGAGTAGGTGACATGTTAAAAGATCCAGACTTTTCTCCAGGATAGTGTCTCTGTTTTCCTTCCAAGATATCTGCTAATCTATGAGAACTGACAGACCAAGCTGTAGGGGAGGGCGGGAATTTAATATACATAAAATCCACATAATGTATTTAGCAGCAGAAAAGGTTAAAGTTTATATAAGAGAGGGAATAAGTTTCCCTCAGGTATCAGCTATTTTAAAGATAGATCCCTTGGCAGGCTTCCAGGAGCACTCGTGTTTCTTTGGATAGGAAACGGGTGAGATGTAGCATTTTCCTGCTTGAATTTCCTATTTTTCTTTTTTTTCCCCAGTTTCACTGCAGCTCAACCAGGCTCGAACTCTTGTGTGGGGTGACCTGCAGCCCTTCGTGTGCTGGCACTCCGGTTTGCAGCTTTCGTTGGATGGAAAATAGAACGGTTCATGTCACTGAAAAGCCCACTTCTCTAATAAGATATTCCCAGGCATCTTCTTCCTTTCTGGACCCTGGAAAATCACCTGAGCAGGAACCAGTGTAGGCAGAAGATTTACTTCAAACTCCTGTCCCCATGTAGCTGATTTGTAGAGTTTTTTTTTTTTTTTTTTTAACTCTGAGCCACTGCTGGGTCCTCCTTGTCTTGGTTAGGAAACTTCCCCGCTCACCTCCACTGCTCAGCAGGTACTGCAGGTCTTTCTGTGCTTTTCACTGTATTTTCTGATAAGCTCTAGCTTTATAACAAGTTGTTGATATCTTTATTGCCCTGTGCTTCGAGCCATAAATCCATGTCAGACCCTGGATGTCCCTTGCGTAACATGAGCGAGGTGGGCAGTGATGTTGTGGCTACGTGTTGGTGCTCATGCAGTGTCTGGGGCATGAGTCACGCTCCTGAGCAACACAGGATGAGGACGGGAGCCGGAATGTCACCCGCATGTCACATCAGGGCATTTTGGCTCTAAAGGGCTGCTCTTCAGAACACGTTGGTCATTATGAGGGCATCGGCTGCACATGTTTGAGCCTGCGGAACGCGGTCATGTCTACGGGGAGCCGCAGGCCTCCAAAGGGCCTTCGTAACCTCCGGCTGACCATAGGCCTGTTGCCCGCTCTGTTTTAAAGGGCTGACTGGTTTCTTGGGCTTCTTCCAAGCTATCAAGGCCAAAAGTTGCTGCCTTATTTCCACTTCTTGTACGGGGGCTGGAAGGAGGAGGCATTACTCTTTGGCATCGCTTTGAAATAGGGTTAACAGTAGTCACAACCCCAAATGCAAAGCCAATGTGTTTCCATGCAGGTTTTAAAATAACTCTCACTTTAAAGTTGCTGTGGTGGACCAAGTTATTTAAAAGCACTTAGAGCCAGTAGGGTGGACTCGTGGTGGCCCAGGGGGTACCTGAACTGCATAAAGCTCATTATTGTCTCCCATGTGGACTGGCTTACTCAAAGTAAACATCTTGGGTCTCTATGGAATATGCCTTGCAAAAGTTAGGTAAGACCAGGTGGGAAGACATCAGGCTGGGTCTAGGTGTCCTTGGCTTTGCTGTCACCCTATTGCACAAGTGGTTGCTTGACGAGCATTAGCCTAGAGTCAATTTGTACGTGTTGGTGTAAGGCCCAGGTGTTCAGACGGGCGAGTGCCCTGCGGGTTTGCTCGGGCAGCGCTCGCTGGTGTAGTTGGGCCTGCCACAGTCCCTTTGGACCCTAAAGAAGGAAATTACGGAGTAAAAGGGGATGCAGAAAGGGGCATGGCAGGGAGGAGAAAGAGGAGAGCAGTAATGAATCTTTTCTGAAGCCTTCCCCAAAGACCAAAACACTTGTAAAGCATCACCATGTCCTTGGCACAATTTACACTGAGTGCTGCCAGAGTTGTCTTGCCTTTATTGTTTCATTTGTGGAGCTGAAGATAAAGTAGGCAATTCCCTTGTGGCTGTGATTTAAGCTCATATATCCCCAAATGGTAAGAGAAGTTAATCAGAACATCTTTCTTTTGAGGACTGAAACCAAGTGAGGAGCTTTCTTCCGTGGTAAGATCAGATTACTTGCTCCATCCACCCGAAAACTCAGCCTGCTTAGTAAAAATGATCTTTTGTCTTTCTTAGCCTTTTCCTTTTGTGCTTCGTGGGGCAGGAAGCTTTAAACTGTGGTTGGAAAATGGTTATCAGGCAGCGAAACCTCAAGCCGAGCGATGCTGCGAGCGGCCGTCACTGAGGCCCGCGCAGGCGGCCTGCGAGCGGAGGGGAAGAGCGCAGATAGCATCAGAGAGGGTCTGGATCCGGCCCCGTGCTGCGACTTTTTAGGTTTATCAGTTTTCCACGTGCGTTTTGTAAGTATGAACGAAGACAAAAGCTGTGGAAAGATCAAAGCCGGGTTCATGGTTTCTATGGGCTTGTGCTTCTCGGTTTCGCTTTCCCGCGTCCTTCTGAGTTTCTCCTCTCTGCTCGGTTCCTTCCCCAAGAGCTGTGATTTGGAAATACGACCAAGCTTTGGCCAACCCTTGCGCTGGGCTGCGTTAGCTGCGAGACAGCCCCTTCGGTATCGATTCTCCGGGCTGCTTCGACGTCAGGCTCTTGCAGAAGTCTCCCTCCGGTTTCTCCTTCCTCGGCTGCCCTGAACCCCGGTGCTGATTCAGGGATACCGGGGCCAAGACGCTGCGAGGGAAGGGGCTTTCCGGGAGCTGAGGGGCCGCTCGTCTCGCCACGTCCTGCGCCGCGGCGCTTCCTTTTCTGTGGCCATCTGGGTTTCCCCTCCTGACCGTGCGCCTTTGTGTCCCTCTTCCCCCGTGCGCTGCCAGGGGAAGGGCAACGCGAGCACGCTCCTTTAATGGCAAAACTAGGGACAGGAGAGCATCTTTCCCCAAGGAGAAGAGCGGGGGAGACACTTGACTGAAGCAGCTGTGACCTCCCACCCTTTGCAGTGCCCTGTTACTCCCCACGGCCCAGCCCTTCAGCAGGACGTGCGGGGTGGTCGCTCATCTGTGTCCCCACAGCCGGGACCATCACGGGTGCCCCATGTAGGGAGCTGGCCCTAGTCCGTCTGCGAAGCGTGAGGGATTACATGGCACTTGTGGGCCTGTAGCCTGCCCGTGACCCCCTCGAGTGGGCCGAGCCAACCTTGCAGTGCTCGCTCAGACTGGAAACGCCAAGCTGGGACAGGCACCCGCTCTGCGTGTAGCGCTCGGAGGAGCTGGCGACAGGCAGTGATCAATGTCCCATGTGCTGTGATCATCATCCCGCGACACTCTGTGCAGGTAAATATGGCGCTGACAGAGGTGCGAAGCGACGGCCACGCGTTGGGGTGCCTCTTCCTTGGGGCCAAGGAAGCTGGAGATGATGGGAGATGATAGGAGAGATGCTGCTTTTCTTCAGATGTGCTGTTGTATTGACTGACGTAGCCACCATAAAATAGATCAAAACTGCTGGGCTACCCCAGAAGTTACAGTTGTGGGTTATTCTGCAAGCCAGATAGGGGCAGCTTACTGTCTAGTGGCTTCAACTAAAATGGAAACAGCTACAGTTTGGGGGAAAAAAAATCCTGCTCTAACCAAACCTGCCTCTTTCTGGCTGCTTTTAGCAGAATTCCAGCCTGAGAAGAAGAAGGGAGGAGATCTTGTCAGAAATGTCCTTGGGAGAGAGAATGTCCTTCAGCACCCGTTGTCCCGAGGGCTGGAGCATCCTCGCCAGCATGAGAGTCGTCTTCCGATTCCAGGGAAAAGTGTCACAAGTTACAGTGACTGCGCTGAGTTTGGGGGAAACTTCCCAAATGCGCTGTCGAGGCACCGATGAGCCGCACTGGGGGTGGTTTCTGAGCATGTTTGAGACTCACTGGGATGACTAGACCTGCACCACGTTGTTGCTGGTCCAGGATGGAAGCGCTGGAAGCGACAGACCTTGTGGCTTGCGCAGCCCTCCCCTTAGCTTCCAGCAGCGCCGCTTTCCGCTGCTCCGTGCCAAATGCACGGCGAGTGCGGATGGGCTATGTCCACACCCGCGAGCAAGTCCCGCTTATAACGCCCGGCCGAGCCCCTCATTGGCTCTCCGTGGCGCGGCCCCCTCGGTTTCTCCCCATCACGGGCTTGCCGCGACGCCGGGCTGTCGCTGTCCCGCTGCCACCCCCATACAGAGCGTCCCTGGTGCCCCCAGCACCTGCAGCGTCTAGACGGCTTACTCGGCCGCTGCCCGCATGCAAATGGGCTGGGGCATCCAGCACCCCGGAGCAAGCGAGCGCAGCGAGTGCAGGGCACGTTGGCAGCCCTTGGGACTTAGTCCTGCGCTCGCTTGGTGCCCTTGGCCCCTTCGTAGAGACTCCTTGTCCCTCCTCCTCATCCTCTCTGTTTGCGTCCTGCTTCTTGGGCTGTCAAGCAGGTCCATGTCAGATGCTCTGTTCGTGCTTTAAAAAGTGCACAGACTTTTGAGTAGGTTTTTGTTCTCATCTGCTTGCAGGGATGAAGAGGGTGGGTGTCATCACACCACCCAAACGAGATCTTCTCGCCATGCTGCCTCCCTGGCAAGTCCACGTGCCTTCCTCTAGGAAAATAAGGGACCGTTAGTTTGGTAGGTGACCTGAATGACCTAATTTTGGACCGGTTTTGATCAGCTTTCTCTAATTTGGGTGCTATTACTTTTAATTTCTATATCTGGAGTTTGGTGCAGTAATTTCAGCCTGTTTTGCATCTGAGCATAAATAAAACTCCGGGGCTGAGTATGAGGTAAGCTGGAAACCACCAACACATGGTCTCGGGGACTCACGCAGTCGGCTGATGCCTTTGGAGGGAGATTTCTACATTTGAAAGGGTGGTTTGTGCCGCAGTACTGGGATGAGGAGCCTTGGCCCCTTTGCTTCCCTGCCAACTGGGGGCAAAGCAGCCTGGGGTGCCCGTGTTGGGAGGGCATCCGACCAGACCGCGAGTGCTCACATCGATCCAGTCCAAGTCCAGTGTCTCCAGGGCACGTTTAGTTATCCCTGGAGTAGTATTACTCTGTCCGTGTTATTTTTCTGGGTGTTTAGGCCTGTGTTTTTTTTCTATTTTAAACTTGGATACCTGTAAGGGCAGAAATAGACTTTAACAGCTTCAGACGGGGGTGGATCAACGCTTGCTTCCTTGCTCTGAGGAAAGGGAGGCCAGGCGCTTAAGAGAGCTGTTCTTATTAAAATGCAGCCAGAAGAGGGGGCATTGGGGAAGGTGGTGATGAATTAGCGAAGGCAATTTTCTCATCTAAACAAATGCAGGTTAGTTGGCAGAGTGCCTTAGGGCTGCAAGATGGTGCGAGGACAACCCGGCTGGGACTGGAGGGAGACAGTGGAAAGGGCCCTAGACTGCAATCAGGCACTGTGTGAAGTGGCCAGGGGCTCTCTTGGACCACAGCAGTGAATAACTCTGCGAGTTAAACCCCTTGAACGGGGTTTGACACACTGCAGGCGTGCACGAAACGCCTCAGGTTTCAGCAGGAGGTATCTCTGCATCTATCTCTGCAGCAGATGACGTACCACAGACCGCAGCACTTGTGGGGTTGGCGTTGGTGTCTTTTTTTTTTTTTTTTCCCGCCTCACAAGCAGTTGTGATCTGTGAGCCAAGGGTGGGCTGGGTGGCTTCGGAGGGAAAGGTGCACCCAAAGTTCACTTTCACTCGCAACCAGCTCGGAGTTTCAGTCTGTCCGAGATGCCCGTCCCTGCCTTTGCCGCAGACGTTTTCAACACAGCTTCTCATGGACCCCTAGCCACTATTTTGTTGAGGGCCTGGATCATTTTTCAAGAGCAGGAGAGCCGACATCTCCACGGCAGTGATGCCAGGGCTGGGCTTTCATCCATCCCTGTCTGATACTGCGCATGCCTGCCGTGATTTACTTGTCCTCATGTGCTTAGCTCAGGTGGCTTCCTTGTCATCTCCAAAACTGCTGTTACAGTCCGGGTTCTTGCTCCATCCTTGACATGTGTTTTGAAATGTTGCAGCACCTTTTTCACTCCCAAATGGGGTTCAGACCCATGGTATCTCCAATCTCCCTGTCAAAAAAAAAAAGTGAAGCTCCTTCTCCTGACCAAATGGGCTTGCCTGAGTCCCCCCTCGTTTCTCATCTGTTCTTGCAGTGTCTTTGAGAAGACGTTAATGAACCTGCTTGTGGCCTTCTAGAGCTCTGCAATGCTAAATTGTGTGGCTTTAAGCTGTTTAGCGGCTGCAGAAGTGCAGCAAAGCCACCCAACAGGGCACTCCTTTCCTGCCCTGCTCTTGTCCCTTGGGAGCTATTTGCCCCGTGTTCCTGCAGGCCTTCAGCTAAGGCACCGCAGGAGGGATTTCCACAAGATCCATCGGGGGACGAGATCTGATAGAAAACAGCGAAACCCCAAAGCGAAACCCCAAAGAGACTCAAATCAAGCTCTTGGTGACAACCCACTGACTCCAACAC
>JAWLRI010000274.1:4773107-4805863 GCA_034781795.1 Crypturellus tataupa
AAAACAGCGAAACCCCAAAGCGAAACCCCAAAGAGACTCAAATCAAGCTCTTGGTGACAACCCACTGACTCCAACACAGCTTGGGGTCGCGCCGTGCCTGAAGCGCTGCTGCGCGGAAGAGGAGCAGGAGAGCGACGGCGGTCACTACCCCAGCGTGTTTGCCCATCCGCCTGCCCCGATGCAGCCGCTGCCGTCAGTACCCGAGCTGCAAGCTCCCTCCTGGCGTGTTTCAACTGACAGGGGCATGGATCCGTGTGTGAGGGCTGCTGCGCTGGATTACTGGCATCCAGGAAGCGGTTAGCTTAAATATAGTCATAGGGGAGATCCTCACCCTCCTTTTCCCTTTTCAGAATTACCACTCGACAGGCAGAAATATTAGGCACCAGCAGTGACCACGCTTTTCCTTCCTGAGAAAACACCACAGTCCTTATTGATGAAGTTGTACAGCAAAAACTCAACTATCCAAACCACATAAAGCCCTGCAATTGCAGTACCTCCACCGAGTTCTCCTTATTGCTGTGCCCCCATCCATTTCAGCTTTCTGTCTCAAGCCTCAAGGGCTTTGGGATCGGCTAGTCAAATGTGCATTTTCGGGTACGATGCCATGGGCGTTTGACAGATGACTTCATGTACTGGGGAAAATCCAGGCACGTCACTTCAGTAACTGGACAAGAGCTGGGCTGTGCTGTGAAAATCAGGGTTTAGTTATGAATCGATAGGACCTATGTGTGAAAGAAGCACAAGTTGCTCTAAGTTGCTCCTCGCAGCCATGTGGGGCATGCAATACCCCACCAGAATTCAGAGCTTGCTTATTCGTGGTGTGCAGATCAGGCCTCCTGCAAATTGGCTTCAAACAGTATGTATATATATTTTTGTTCTCCCATAAATCATATGGTGTCCAAAACCCACCTGGGTATCCATTATACACCTTCCCGTTAACAAATGCTGAAGGATTTGAACAGCTGTGCCCAGCACGTTCCTTGATTTCACCTGACGCAATAAAAAAACAGATCTCCTGCATGAAGGTGATGAAGAGGAGACTCTCCAGGCCTCACTGAGCAATGTCCGGGCACAGTGAGACACATCGCCTGGGTCCTGTGCAGGGCAAACGTCTGCTCTTCCTCCCCGTTTTGGAGACTTGTGTCCAAAGACCCTTGCCCCTACCCAAACCATGTAGAACTGTCTTCAGGTCAGGCCCCTTTTACTGACGTTTTGCAAGGAACCTGAAAGTATTGACCAAATTCAGCTTTTTAACCTCAGTGCCTTTCCCACTGATGGAGCAGCAGGTCGATGGGCCCTTGGGAAAATTCATGGAAACCCTCTCTGGACTCGCCAGGACCCTGCTTTATGGGAAGTTAAGGTGGTCTTTTTTTACCTTCAGTTCTTGGATGTAAAATAGAGATTTTACATGATTGTTATCCCACCTTGGAGGACAACAAGTCCCTCTGTGGACTCGCAGAAGACGTTTTTCTTAATTCACTATTACGTTACTCTATGAAACGCTGACGAGATTTGGAAGCTCTCAGCTATGAAGGCTATTACACAACCGTGTGGTTCTTCTGCTGCCCTCTTCCTTCCTGCCCACTTCAGCCCCGCAGCTGTGCATCCCCTTCCCTTTTCCTTTCCCGGCCGGTGGCTTCGCCCTGCCCTGGGCAGCCCCAGCCCCGGGAGTCTCACCAGGCTCAAAGGGGATTGGAATATTCACTATCAGCACTACCCAAAACACCAGTCTGAGCGCCGACCCCATGGATCAGCAAGCCGCCTGCACGCACGGTCACTAGTTACCCACAGAGGGTTGCGCTACGCAGAGCGCCAGCCCTCGAGGGCTTGGACTTTGTCTCATTTCACGGCCAAAAAAGGCAGTAGTGCCGCTAGCCCAGCCTTGGGGGTGGTAAAATGAAGCGAAATGACCCCGTTGGCAGCGGTTGGGGGCCGCGTGTGCCCGCACGGGGCTTTGCTCCCTGTCCTGGCAGAGGATGCTCCCAGCGCGACGCGATGAGCCGTCCTCGGGGCAGCGCAGGGACTGCGAATCCGCGGGCCGAATCCCCGCGCTGTGGCCCCAGGGCTCAGGTCGCAGCCGCCGAGCCCCTCCAAGTGCCACCTAAAGGTTTCAGCGCTGGTAAGTACAAATGCAGTCGCCGCTGCTGGAGGAGAACCGCAGCTTTGGGTTGTGACCCGGCGAGGCTGAGGAAGAGGCTTCCTCCCGCCAGCGCCGCCGTGGTGGCCGTCGCCTGTGTTTGCTGAGCGCTTTCCCAGCACGGAGAAGGGCTTGGTGGGAAGTGACCGGACACGTGCAGCGGGGATCCGCAGCCTTGTCCCACTGCGCAGCGCCCAGCCCTGCTACTGGTGTGAGAGATGGCAAGAATAGCACGGGGAATTATAGCCCCGCTAGAGCAATATGTAAATATCTGACTGCATGCAAAAAAAAAAAAAAAAAAAAAAAAAAAAACCCTGTTTAAACAGAGTTTACGCTGTGGTTTTATTCTGGGTACTTTCTGTGGTTGGAGAGTAAATGCTGCGGGGAGCCCAGCGCGGCGGTGCTGGTGCGGAGGCAGCCCAAGCAGAGGGGGGAATCTGGGCCCCGGCGCGCTCCCCTCGCCGGCGCAGTGCAGACGGGGGCGTCCCACGAGCCGAGTCAGGGCTTGTCACGGGCCGCCTGTCAGCTGTGACCGCTCGCGTTCCCATCTGGCGGGGCCGCCTCGCCAACCTCCCCGGATAAATAGGAGCGTCTCCCCGCGCGGCCCCGCAGAGCGCGCGAGTGCAGCAAGGATGGGGTCGGGCTGCCCCCCGCTCGCCTGCCGCCGCCTCCTCTTTCTCCTCCTCCTGCTGCTGCTGCTGGCGTCTCTCTCGGCCCACGCAGGTGAGCTGCGACAGGCTGGAGAGGGGAATTAAAAGCGGGATTTGCACAAACCGGCTGCCGATCAGGGAGTTTCTTGCAGGGCAAGGCGCAGAAATGCAGCTGGTGCTGGCTGTTTCTTGCGCTTGCCCACGAGACCCTTTTTTTTTTAAAAAAAAAAAAGCACTAGAAAGTGGAAGATTTCCTCTGCTGCATCTGTCAGTGCCACTGGCTGCCTGCGTAAGCTGTCGCCTTCTCTCTTCGCCAGCCATCCTGGAAATGAACGGCAATCTGAGCTGCAGGTGCGTCAAGACGACCTCCGAGTACATCAGCCCGAAGCGGTACGAGAGCATCGAGATCCGGCCCGTGGGGAGCACCTGCAGGCGCATGGAGATCATGTGAGTGCGAGCGGGGCTCGCGGCGCTGCCCTCCTGCTCCCTCTGCCGGGGCAGCCGCCACGCTGCCCGGCTCCGATTTCCTCTCTTACGGAAAATAAAATTGCCCCGATTTGGCAGTTGGGGCTTGGGGAGCAGAAGGGTGATGCTGTCCCTGGAGAGCGCTCTGGTGGCCTGTCCAGACCCGGGAAACGCCACGTGCCTCCCACCTCCTTTGGTCCCTCCAAGGTTGTAGCCCAGAAATGAGGTGCTGACCATGTGGGTAGACCTCTCCAGTAGCGGGAAGCCTCCTTCCTCAGCAGTGTTGTTTGCAGTCTGGACCAAGTTCCTCTTCAGATGCCTAGGTAGAAGGAATCGTACCCAAGACCCAGTTTTCCCTTCTAATACACAGCACTGCCGAGGGCAGACAGCATTTCGGTGCCAGCCTTGATCTCGTTACTACTGTCTTAGCTAAAGCAGCGCGTTAAATGGCAGCGCGTTAAATTACCTGCTTTTGCTTTTGCTTTCCGACACTCATTTTCTCTGTCCATTGGTCCTGATGGAAGAGCCACGGATGCATCGCCCTTGCTCGGGCTTTGCCACCAGCTTTGCGTGTGTAAAACTGCAGAGAAAACTGCCTTTGGGTGGCAGTCTCTGCTGGGCACAGGGGGTTGGCATCTTGTTTTTAACCCTTTCCACACTGTCCTTTTGCCTCTCTCTGCAAGCAGCTTTCTGTGACATCCCCCCTGTTCCACTCCTCCTAATTCACCCCAGGGCAGGAGAAACCTGGTGCTCCCAGAACCGCTCTGGCTGCTCCCGTACCCGCCTTGGGAGGGATAGTGACGGTCACAAACTCTGCTTCTGTTTCAGAATTAAGTTAAAAACCTCCTCAAAGGTGTGTGTGAATCCTGAGGCCCTTTGGGTAAAGAAGCTGCTGAAGCGCATCGCTGCCACGTGAGTATTTTTAGCGTGACGTGGAGTTATCCCCCGTGTGCGGGGAAAGCGCGGCCGCTTCCCCGGCCCGGCGCAGAAGCTTCCTCCCCCGTTGCCCCGCTCTGTTGCCTTTACACGTTTCCCCTCCTTCTGCTTTCTGCAGGAAGAAAAAGTGAGTTTCCTGCTAAGGAAGTTGCTGTCCAGAGCCTCGAGGCGGCCGCACGGGCGTGAAAACCTGACGGCTCCGGGTTTGGCCGCCGCTTCCCCCCCCAGAACATCCCCAAAGCCCCGGAGCTGCCCTGCTCCGTGGCCATGAAGCCCTGCAGCCCTCTTGTGGGTGCGTTTTCCCCAGCACTGGGTAGCGGAGCCGCGCGAGCGCTGACCCCCTCGTTTAGTCACCTGGGCCGTGTTCCCTCGCAAGGGCTGTTCCTGCCTCTGCGGGGACAGATTTCCAAAGCACTCGTGAACAGACCACTCATCCTGTATTTTTATAACATGCCACTGCCCATCAAGCCCTGGATACTCAAGCCAAATAAAATCTGTATTTCTTTTCCTCTCAACGTTTTGTTGGGTCTTGCCTAGAACGTCGTTTTGACAAAGCTCAAAGGAGTGCTAGCCAGGACGTGCTGGGCGGATTCGGGATAACTGGCCATGGGCGAGATGACAACAGCGAGTATCCCCAAAGCTGGGGATGAGGTGCGCCCTGACAAAGGGAAATCTGACCGTGGGATGTGTCTGTCAAGGTATCGGGCATGAAATGGGGAAGTACTCGCTGCACTTACCACTGTGGGACCTGAACAACGCGCACACACACACACACACACACACACTATAAAATCATATGAAATGAGTCCCTGTGGGCCTGGGACAGTGTGGAGCACCAGCCACGTCGAGTGGCCTCACCTGACTCGGGGATAGCACCTATATTGAATTGAGTAATACCTGTCCGAAAAAAAGAAAAAGCCCAAAACCTCAAGATTTGGGGGTAGTGCAGTCTAAGAAGAACCATGAGTGGGAAGAGCTGCTGCCTTTACAAGAATGGGTGGCTCAGGAAGGGCCAAGCAGATGTGGTTTAGGGAACCCGAGTGCAGAGCTGGTTTTCGGGGCTCGGGAGCCGCCTCCTGTGGGGAAGGGAGCCGGGCAAAACCCCCCGCGAGGGTGCGGGAGCCGGAGGAAGCCGCGGCTTCACTTCTCCTATCGCCCTGCTCAAATAGGTGCCGGCGGCTCCCGGGGCCGCGCTGCTTCCTGTGCGGGGCACGGCTGGCGCCGCGGGCCGGCATGGCGTGCCGGGCGGCTCTGCTGCTGTGGCTGCTGCTGGGCACCCACCGCCTCGCCGATGCAGGTGAGGGCGCCCTGCCTTTCTCCCTTGGTCCATCCATTTCTTCTCTTTCCGGACCCTCTTTTCCTTTATTCCCTGGAGGGAGATGGTGGAGGGGCCCTTTAGAGAGGGGTGTGGGGTGCCAGGGGGCACGGGTGGGTTTGAGAGCATGGGCCGCAGCCCCCGCTGTGCCCCCAGGGCTGCTGGAAGCCAACGGCAACCTGAGCTGCCGCTGCGCCAAGACCACAAGCACCTTCATCGCGCCGCGGCTCTACGAGAGCGTCGAGGTGAGGCCCGTGGGGAGCAGCTGCCGGCGCCAGGAGGTCGTGTAAGTGGCGATGGGGCCGTGCTGGCCTCGGCCTTGGCCCTCGGACCCTCCAATTCCATGGCTGCTGCCTCGGCTCTGCTCATGGCGCCGCCAACTCACCTTCGTTTCCAGCATTGTATTAAAAAACCGCAAGCGAGTGTGCGTGCAGCCCGATGCCCCCTGGGTGAGGAAACTCCTGCGGGACCTTCCCAGCGTGTAAGTTGCCCCCTTGGCTCCCCAGCCAGGAATGTCCCCCCTGGGGGCCACCACGGACCACCGGGGCAGCAGCCTCGCTTCACTCCATTCCCCTTTCCACTTTGAGCAGGAGGAAGAAAGAGGCTCCACGCTGAAGGAAGCTGCCGTGGGAGCCGCGGGGCGGCCAGATGGCCTGAGCAGCGGCCGTCCCCACAGCGCCCGGCACCACGGCCCTGCAGTGCTGCTGCCCGCGCACATTCCCCCTCCGTGTGTGCTTGTGAACCACTGTGAACCACAGCCGTGCGCCCCGCTTCCTGCCCGCCTCACGCCATGTGCCCCATGGCTCCTGCGGGATGTGTGCGCTCCCCTCGGGGCGCCGCCGAGCTTATCTATTAAAGTTGGCATCACTCATCCACTGTCATCTTTGGCCTCCTTCTCTGGGTGTGAGGGCTGGGGGCACTCTGGGGAGCAGGTCGGGGATCTCCGTGTTTCAGCACGAGGTGGGTGCAGGGGCTGCCGGATGAGTAGACCCTCGAGGGGGATGGGAGGGCTAGGGTTAGCAAGAGGGGAATGAGCACTCCTAAAAGGGTGTTTTTCTTTTGTCCATCTCTACTCATCACTGATGGCTCTGTTATGTTGGTGCCGCCCAAAGGAGGGAAGAAATCCTGCTCTTTCTGCGGAGTTGGTATAAGAGCCCTCGCATTAGGGCCAGCTCCTGCTATGTGGCCGAGAGCTTTCACATGGCAGCAGGTCCCGATGCTTGATGGTCCCTCGCCCAGCTCGCGTCCCCCAGCAGCGCCGGGACGGGCCTGCGCCCCTCCGCCCTAACCGATCCTCAGGGCACGCTGCCCCATAGAAGCCCACAGGGCGCAGAGGGACCTGGTGTTGGGTTCCCACCCTCGCCTTGCGCCGCGCCGCTGCTGAACCTGCCACGTGTCCGCGGGGAAGCAGCGCGAGGGGAAGTGGAAGGACGGCCCGGGCAGAAGCGTTGCCCTCCGTGTTTCCTACTGCGAGAATTCCCCCATGGCGCGGGCTATAAAGAGGCCCCGTGTCTCACTGCTGCCCGCGCTCACGGGCATTTCAGCAAGGATGAAGCTGCCGCTGGCCGCGCTGGCCCTCACGCTGCTCCTCAGCCACTTGACACCAGCGGTGGGTGAGTAGCTTTCGGTGGAGGGTTTCCCGCTCCCCTTCTCTCTTCTGGACTTTTCTTTCTCCTTCCATTTGCCTGTTGAGCTCCCTCCCATGCTGCTTTTCCCGAACTGTTTTCTGCTGTATTTGCTCTTGGGGGCCCTCACGTCCCCGCGCTGTGGGCCGGGGGCACGCGGGGGTCCCATGCAGTGTCCGGGAGCTCCCTATGGGCCGCTCTGGGCACAGGTGTGTCGCTGGAGAGCCTGCTCACCAACAAGCGCTGCAAGTGCGTCAAATCCACCTCCCAGGTGGTCCCACTGGGCATGATCCTGGCCATCGACGTCCTCTCGCCCGGGATTTACTGCCGCAGGAAGGAGATCATGTGAGTGACGGGACCCGTTTCTGCAGAACCCCTGGGAGGGAAACCCTTGTCTCCTCGACCGAAGGGGGCAGAAGAAACCCCCAGGGAAGGGCCTCACTGTGTCCTGTCGCCTTCCAGCCTCTCCCTGAAGAGGAACAAGAAGGTGTGCGTGGCCCCTGAGGCGCCCTGGATCCAGGTGCTGCTGCACAGGCTCACGCAGAGGTAGGCACGGCGCCCCACAGGCCGCCCCCGAGCCGCTGTGTGCCCCACGCTGGCCCTGCCCTCACGTCTCTCTCTCCTTTCTCACCCCCGCACCTGCAGGAATGCCACCAAAAAGGCAGCAGCGCCGGCCCCGCGCCAGGCAGCGAAGCCACCGCGCCCGGCCCCCTAGCCGTGGGGCTGCCCACCTTCCCCGGATATTTATTTGCTGGTGGGGATGGTGCGGCGGTACCGGGCTCGGCAGCGCGAACCCGCGGCTCGCTCCGGTCCTGGTGTTGCTTCCCACGGCTTCAATAAAAGGATGAACCCGCTGCCACGGGCCCCGCGTGGCCACTGTGCTTCCTCCACGGCTGCCCTGGGCTCGGAGGTGGCTGGGGCTCCTGGGGCTCCTCCCACGGCAGCAGGGCCTTCAGCTGATCCAGGTGCCGGGGGACTTGCCGAAGGGTCTGGACACCCAGCTACGCCGTCCCGCCCCAGCACGGACGCCCCTCGCCGCCTCCTTCGGCTGCGCGGGAAGCGCAAGGGGACCCTGTGCCCAGGGCCAGCAGGGCCTCCTACAGCCCACGGGAGGGAGTAAGAGCACATGGGTGCGAGGGGATGAGCAGCCGCTTGGCCCTGCGCAACGAGGACGGGCAGGACCCGCTCTCTGCTGTGTGGCCTGGGGAAGTGGGAGCGGGGAGGAAGAAAATCCAAAAATTAAAAAAAAAAGGAAGAAAAAAAGTGTTAGTTCAGGGTCTTGAACATCTGCCTCTCCGCGCTGCCATAATGTTAGGGAAAGTTTGGTGGTGGGAGATCAGGGTGCCCCGGAATGGCCCTCCCACTCTCCCCGCTGGGAACTGTCACTGGCCTCTGGGGCGGACAGGACAACACCCAAGTTTGGGGCAGTGGCAGTGGGAGAGCAGGGCATGATGCGGCCTTAAAACAAGTCCCCAAAGTCCCAAGTAAGGGAGCAGGTCGTGTGTGGAGAGAGCCACCGCGGGGGGTTTTTGCTTTGGAGCGAAGGCAGCTGCTTATGGACGTAAACTCGGCACATGCCGACATGCTGCAGCACGGAGGCCCAGGGGCATGCACGGTCCTGCCGCTGCACCCTTACTGTCTGCCATCCTCCGAGACGCTGTTCCTTAAGCCAGTCATCCTCCAGTAAAGCCAAACCCAACAAACTCCACTGTGCTTTATTATGAGCCTTGCATCGTCATAAAAATACCCGAGGAAATGTTTTTCTCAATGAATGCTAGACACGAATGGGGAAAACTTGCCTCACAGCCAAGGGGGAGAAAAGCTGCTCTGGGACCCCCTGCTCCGTATGCGACGTAGACACGTGTGTGCTCTGCAACATTAAAATGACAGAACAAAACCATCCAGCTACACTGTAAAAAAATATTTTATATATACATATGTGTATGTTTAGATAGATGTATGTTTAGATGTGGTGTTGACACACAAATGCCCAGATGTAACAGATTTACCACAGCAGGTTTCAAGAAGCTGCTCGTCGAAGGTGGCAGCAGGACACAGCTTGGGAACCAACCAGGGAGCAGGGATGGGATCCTCTGGCAGCCCAAGCCAGGAATGAGGGGCGGGCAGGAAGAAGAGGGGCAGCTCCTCGGAGCGGGGATAAAAGCGCCGCGCCGACTGCTCCTTCCCTGGGTGGAAGGAGCGTGGAGAGGCCGACACGCGACATGCGAAAGGTAAAGCTTTTTCTTGAGAAAAACCTCAGGGCTTTTGCAGAGCACTTGCTAAAAAATCCCATTTTGCGCGCCCTGCGGAGCAGAGGGAACCCCACGGCAGAGCTCCCGCTGGGCACGGAGCAAAGCCGGGTCCCTGCTGCACCCCGCGCCCGCCGACTCTGCTCTCCCCTTCCCCGCCGTCTCCCCACACTACAACAGATCGCCGTTGGTTTTCGCTTTTATTAATAAACGGGCTCCTCGGCAGTTCATATACAATCATCGGTGAACTCGAAATTCCATTTTATACAAACAGCTCAAAAAATAACTGGGAGTGAAGTATGGTAAAGTATTGCTCGCGCCGCCCGCGCGGCCCGCGCGGAGGAGGGCGGGCGGCGAGCGCAGACCGCGGCGCGCGGAGGGCCCCCCTCCACCACAGATACAGGAGCTGGTTACAGAAAGGTAATGTCCACAGAATTAAGTTTTTCCTGCTATTCTACTTTCCGGTACTATTCTCTGCCTCGCTTTGCCCGCGTGGCCAAGCGTGGAGCGCGAGGTGCGTTAAATGAGAGATACCTGCGCCCTGGGGAAGCCTTTGCCTTTCGGAAGGGCTTTCTGGAGCAGTTCCCGCTCGCGGGTCTCCCCGGCTGCCTGCGCTTCCAACAGGCCACAGATGACGCCTCCGTTTTTAGGCACTTCTTTTACAAGGGAGTTGTCACTGCACTGAACCAATTTCGGCCACCTATTCACCCCCCCTCCCCTTCCCCACTCTCCCAAAGAAAGCCGGGAACTATATTCTCCCCTAGGTCCAATTGTTTTCTTTTTTCCTATGGATGGTTTCCTATGTGTAAAATGACAAAGGAAATGTCTAACAAAAGAGTGGAGGAGCAGCCTGAATTATCCTTTTTGCAAGGCAGCAGATGGCTCCTTAATAATTCAAACTAATTGTACAATTTAAATTTGACTTTTTTTTTTTTTTAAGTGTATGAATGAGACATAAATATAGGCTATCGATCTGTTTAAAAATTTCATTCACATAATGGAAAATTTTTTGTTTATTAAAAATATCACATTTTGAGACTAGAAACAGTAAAGTGCATGAAAAGTTTAAAATATAAATTCAAGAAAATCTTATAGCAGCAAAAAAGCAGAATAAAGAAAAACTTAAAAACACAGACACAACCTTTTCCTATTACTGTGCCTTTTTTTTTTAACATCAAGTAGCCAACCAATTTCTTTTTTTTTTTCAGAAAATTGCATTATGTTTAATGCCTCTTGAGGCACAAGGTTTTTAACTGGCCACCTCGAGCGTAAAAAGAAGAAGAAGAAGGGGAAAAAAAATACTTCCAACACATCTGAAGAGCATTAACAGTTGGGAATGAACCAGCAGCTTTTTAATTCAACCCTGACCGACAACAGAAAGAAAGAGTATTAAAAACTTATGATGGCTATTTGGCAACTAGGGTCAGGAAAAATAATCCAAGGAATGATTTGGCTCCCCCTCTCTCCCCCCATGAAAAAGGCTTTCAGACAGCTACTCCCCACGCACTTCAGAGACAGAAGTGCGATCGTTTCCAGCGGTTTTTTCCTGTACCCTTGGTGGGACCAGTTTGTCCAAAGTTTCTCACCTTTGCGACTGAACTTGAGCAAAGGGGGACCCGGGACGGACCCGGTGCTCGTTTTTCCTTCTCCCAGAACTCAAATGCTGGCAACTCCCTCGATGCTGTTTCGTGTCATTTCAAAATGCGGCTCCCAAACAGGGTCACCCTGCTCTGCGCAAGCAGGCGGCGAGCTCTGCTGCACAGACAGGCTGGACTCCTGGTATCTCACCCAGAAGGGACCCAGTTCTTCGGAGCTCCAAAAACCTGTTACCTTTGCAGCTGCCAAGCGAGTGATCTATAGGGCATTACATGCTCAAGTACAACTTCTTGCTTGCTGTATGGTCATTGGGAATGAAATTACGGCAGGAGAATTTAGGTGTCGCCTTGGCTTGTAAGCCGTCTTTGGTTTTCTACTATTGGTTACACAACGGGCAGGGCCACACTGCTAATAATTTATAGTCAAATGTTAAGTGCTTTGCTGATGTGCAAAATTTATTTTGGATGCAGAGTTCAGTCTCCATTTTGGATTCAGACAAACAGCATTTCTAATATACTTCCTACAAGACAACCATTTCTACTTTTGTTTTTCTTTCTCCTAAAAGGATGGCTCATTTTGCCACGTTCTGGAAAAAAAAATCATCTTTAAATATGCTACTATGCAAGTCTTTAATCTCATTTGTCCACTTTTAAGTGCAGCTTCCTACTGAAAAGAAAAAGCTTGCCAGTTTAAAAAAAAATTAAATTAAAAACCTGGAAAGGGAATAATACTTTGGTTCCAGCCCTAGTGCCAAATGATACCAATATGCACCAAAATGTGCAAAAATCTCATATCAAACACATAAGGAAAGGAGCTTGAAGAAGCAGCTTAAGGTTGGCCATACTTCACTCCTATATACTTTGATTTACAACTGTACAGGTCCATGACAACAGGTCCTCGCCCGCAGCGGGGCAGGGCTCCACTACCTCCTGCCGGGCAAGTGCACGCCGTTGACGAGAGGCAGGAGCGGAGGATGGAGCTCGAGCTGTGTTAACAGTGAGAAGTGGTCTGAAGGGATGTGAGGGTGGGGACACCCAGTGATGTTGTTCTCAACCAGCCACTGAGGGTCCAAAGGCCCCAGGACACCAAGCACGTTCATGTGAGTGTTGGAATAGAAAATGTAGTCAATCACACCCTGGGGAGAAAGAGAAAGACGACAGTGAGAACAGATCTGGGGCCAGCAACCTGTACCCGACTTGCCTCTTGCTGCAGTTCAGAGCAAGAGGGGCAGCACCAGAACTAGCGTAACGAATGCATGAACCTCTCTATGCTCAATGTGCTGGTCCCTGACCAGGGTCAGCTTCAGAAGCTCAAAAGTGCCAACGCATCTAGGATTTCAGGGTGTTGGGAAGGCCCCGGCAAGTGCAGGAACCGCTGGGGAAGCACTTAGGGGAACAGAGATAAGAACAGCCAATTGGCAGAGCACTAAGTCGGCATCCTGGAGAGACCAGGTCAGCGCCCGCCCTTTCAGAAAGAAATCGCTGCTTACTTTGAAATCAAAAGTGTAATTGGTGTAAGGCATCAAGTTGTTTTCATAGGCGCTCTTGAGCTGGAAACCATGCGTAATTCTTCCTTCGGAAGCCCCGTTCTTCCCGTTGCCGCTGAAGTTCATGAGACACTCGTTGTAACGCAACTCCTTGAAGTCCTTGTGGTTGTCAGCTACGATGCCATTGCTTAGGTATTCCACCACCCCTGTTTGGAAAGAAATGGGCCCATGAGCTGCTTTAAAATCCAGCCAGTGTTTGTGGTGTTCTGACTGCAGCGTTTAAACCCAAAGCACCAAGAAGAGACTCAGTGGAGTCAGAAAGAAAAAAGCTTCCTGCTTAAGGGGACATCTACCCACTGTCAGCAGGACAGCGGCCACTGTCTCGTCCGTGTCTGAGAGGTGTTTGGCTTTCTGACCTGCAGATGGGGAATAAGGGCTCTCCCATGGGTTTGACACTATTTTTTAGGATTATGGTGAGATCCCGGTGTAGCAACTGACACAGGGAGTGCTGCATGGAGCTAGATGGAGCTCGATTAAGGACTGATGAAAGTTTTCATGTTAACTCACTACATTCCCTCTTATTAGTGCTGCTCAAGGCAATGCTATTTATTTACCAAATCATTTTAAGATCTTTTTGTGCTTTTCTATGCATCCTTTAAGGCATGACCGGCTTTTATAGCGTGTACAGCTCATCATAAAACCCAATCTGCTCCTCCAGAGGGTTTTCATTTTCCTTATTCAGGTTTTGAAAGGCACCTGTTAACTAAGAAAACTTTCACCAATTCTTAACTGAGGAAGCACAAATTACCAAATAATCCTCAGAAGAAAAGAGGATTCAGCATCCTAGAAAAAAAAAAGAAAAAGGAACTCTCAGTCCTACCTGAATCAGGCAGTGAGTTTAGATCAGCACAAAGCACCAGAGGGATAGAATTAGGATCTGCTGTTGGGCTACCAGGCCGGCTTGAGGCTTTTTCAAGGATATTTTTCAGTTCTGAGACAAACATCATAGTCTGAATGAGCTTCACATCTGAGTATTCAGGGTCCCAGTGCATGTGGGCATTGGCCACAATGAGCAGCTGTTTGTCCACATGAAGTGATTTCATACCTAGAAGAATAAATACACAGAGTTTAATTGTCAAAGAAGGCAGGGACAAATCTTGAGAGGAGAAATATATATGGTGGATTATGGACAAATGTCCAGCCAAACCATAAAATCCTGTCACCCATGGCCTGTGTTAGCTTCTGATGGACTGCTGCTTCTCAAACTGGCACAATGCTTGCTCTTCGGCAGGGTAAGGAATAACTCACACCTTAACTGGAATGGAATAATCAGGCTTTAAGAGAACCGCACTCATACTCACTGGCTCCAAATAACTCCTTGTGCACTTCGAGCACCACAGCAACGCCAATGTTGTCCTTGGTCATCACCCTGTTCAGCATCGCTTCCGAGCCTTCCGAGTTCGCCATGGCCACCTGGTTGAACTCCACCGTGTGCTTCTGCACCAGACTGAATCTGAGCAGAGGAAGGGAACCACGTGTGAGCACACCTGACATGCAGGGGTTTAAAATGCAGCTTGTGTGGGAGCTCCAGCTCCCCACATCCATGGGGACAGGGCGAGGTGCATCTCTGCTGTCCCTTCATTTTAGTAAAGGAAAAGCCCTGATACTAGGAAGCATCAGGGACTCAGAGTAGAGCTCTCTGTCTGACAAGCGAGCTGCTCTCCTGGGATGTGAGGTATCTGGGGTCCAGGAGTGTTTAGTTGTGTAACACTCTGCCGGAAATTGTCTTTTCATTCCTTTCCGGTCTTAAAATGCTGCAAAACATCGAAGTTCAGAGCAAAAGGAAACCTTCCTCTAATGAAAGTTTTTGTTTGCCTGTTTTTAACAAAAGCTGCTTTTTAGAAAAATAAATTATTGATTACAGATAAATGGAGTTTTTCTTTTTTTCTTTTTTTTTAAAGAGGGACAGCCAAAGCATAATAACAAATCAAACTCTTCATAAATGCTTTTAAGAAAATCTGCTTTTGCCCCTTACTTTTCTGTTTTGAAGAATATTGCACAGCCATCCACATGCTTTTTCTCCTGCTCAGACATGATTTTGGCACGGGACTTTGGAGAAAAGAATCCATCGTATCCTCGTTCTTTCAAGGCTGGCAGAAAAAGGGTGAAGTATTGCTCTGTTTCCACTTCCTGCAACGGAACACAAATATCCCAGACTGACAAAGTCAAGTAAGCCCCTCTTATCACTGTATGCCAACTGGTGCTTGTCTTGGCCTGCAGTCAGCAACTTTTACCAAAGTCAAAGGCTCCTGTTTGCCCAAATCATGTCACTTCCTAGATTAATGGCCTCATGGAAACAGGTTTGTGTTCCCTGATATCCTGGATTACCCCCAACTGGAAAGTGACAGGTGTGTTTTGCACAGCAACAAGAGATTGCCCCTGCTCTTTCTGACATACCAATACGGATACTGTACTGGGTTAAAACCGCTTAGAGATCTGCAGATATCCAGCAGAAATTAATAGTTAATTAATGTATGAATACATATTTAATATGTAATTTAGTAAATCATACAGGTGTCAATCCAGCAACCAAGTACTTAACTCTGAACATGTTGGTCCTCTGTTTTCAGTGAGATTGTTTTTTGAGAAATATGTATTTTAACTTCTATCCCGCGCAGGAGGGGACAGGAGACAGTAGCATTGGAGGACTTAGCATTCTACAGTCTGACTCTCTGCAGTAAACTCCCAAAATTAGTTTAGCTATTTTTACATCAAATCCTTTGTCTTATCTGGTAAAGCATAAGATGGCACATGAACAAGATGCTGCGGGCACAGTTTGGATGGGTGAGCCCTGGCATCTCTCAGCAGACAGGAGAATATGGCATTTTCAAGAGAATATTACACTCTAAAGGTGGAAGTCCACGTTTGTGATGTCAACTGAAGCTGTTACCTGAAGGCTAATGATATCTGCATCACAGTTGACTATTTCTTCCATGATTCCCTTTTTTCTGTACTCCCAGTTGAGTGCCCAAGACGGGCAGTAGCCGTAGAGCTGCCGCGTGGCGTATTTATCACACAACACATTGTAGCACATGACTGTGAAGGAGGCTAGAAGGAAAGCAAGCAGGGGAAACGACGTCAGCCACGCAAGATAGCAAACACTGAAATAATTCAAGCCAAAATGCTGTATCTTACGTCTGGGCTATTTTGGAGGGCTTACTGAACAAAAATCTGCGGGCTTCTTCCACTGAGTGATTCTTGAAAAGGAGTTAAAAGGGCCCAAAGAGCCCAAACCAGCTCACTTGCTTGGAGCACTGCTATTTAATGAGTCCTAAATTCTGCTTTTACTCATAGAATTTGATTATAAAACCAAAAGCAAGTCAGCAGAACTGCACTAATTTGTAAGGGGAGTGGGAGCAGAAAATGCAGAGCTTTACTGCTGTGATGGCACACAGAATTTCCACCCTTTCTCTCTATTCTTTGCTGATTTGAGTGCAAATATTACCCTTGTTCGCTATTAATCAGGCCTTCTGCAATAGCAATGTTAGCATTTGTGTTCTTTATACAGCTCACAAATGCTTTTTGAGAGCTACATTCAGGACGGATAGAGAGCGGCGTTGTATGTGCTCGGGAAATGCAGCCTCTTGCACTTCACCCTGAACAACAACAGAGGGCATCAAACCAGCTGCATTACAGGGTGCTCCATGCGCTCTCCTGCACCTAAGGAACTCCTCAAAGCCTAAGGTTAGTCACTGTTGGTGTGGACATTGCATTTGTATACAGCTGTTTTATCCCATCCATGTAACACAGAAGACTTCACTGAAAATAAAGTCAAAGAAAAATTTTATCTGAACACTGGGGAAAAAAAATACAGATTTACCTGAGGGTAGAATTTGGTCTCGTTCTTTTAAAGTAATCCATGGCCTTGGAGGCAGCTGCTCTGGATGAACTAAAAAAAATTAAAGCGGTGGTTAATTCAGGCTTATCATTGTAAATTATAATTTCTAAATCAAACTGATGGCTTAACACAACTGTTTCGCCCTTTGCTTTGCAACCCCTATTCCTCAAGCTATCTTAAGCTCCAGAGGATCTACAAAAAAGCATTTACGGGCTAGACAAGAAGGTAAATATAGTAAGAACAAATTGTCAGTTCTATGATTCCAAAGTATTTTTCTCTCTTAAGTCTAGGAAAAAAACACTGTATTTTTCTATTCAATCTGCACGTGAACCGAACTTTTAACAAAGTACAGTAAGTACCAGAATGACAAAATTTGGAGAACATACTTCCTAAAACTATACCATAAAACTCAGGAAGGTTTCCATGTAGCGTGATTTCTAGACAAAGCCTACAGCCAGAAGTGCAAAAGATCTGTCTCAGAACACAAAAGGTAGAAAATACTCTCTCCTTGGCAGTTCAGACTCTTGAATGAATGACAGTAAAGCCTACTTTCAAAATGACAGTCAGATTTATAGATTTGTCACCTGCTAGATTGTCAAGCATGTAGTTCAGTAGCTTTCGAGTTCCATCTGGATCCTGGTAGAGGCTGAGAATATCTTGTGATAAAGGATTGCCTGCCAAGCAAATAAAACAACATCTGGGTGATTCCCTGCCTGGCCTCCCTGAGGTTTCCCCCCCAAAAAATCCCATAGTGAGAACAGACAAACTAACCTATAAGATCTTTACACTTATACCTTTATATCTTTAACTCTAGAGTACCACAGCCGCAGATGCTATAGACACAGTCACTACCTATAGACTTTCTCCCTTCATCTCAATCAAGATAGAGTAAGTTAAGAGATCTATTTATCTATTTAAAAAAATGAGATAAGTTTATAATGAGGTTTAAAAGTATTAAAAAACAGCATTATTTTCCACACTGACTGGTCATCTTTGTGACAGGTTTAGTATCTAGAACAAATTGTAAGGAAATGTTGAGGTTAATACCTCAAACTCTGGAGCCCCAACCCTCTCAGTAGTTCGGGAGTACTTCTAGGAGTCTTTTACTATGAAAAACTCACCTTTCAAACCTAGGGTTTGTAGCTGGAAGAGCCGTCCAAGTTCATAAGGCAAAACCCGTAACAGATTGTTATTTAAAAGCAATTCCCTGCAGCAAATGAAAAAAACATTTTGGGTGAGTATCCAGGAGAAAAATCTTAAAGGACTTTTAAAATCTTAAGGGACTCTGCAAAGATGGCAGTCTCCATTCTGATTTTTTTTGTACTGAAGGAAGATATGTCAGTCTACCCATTTCATAGCATAACTGAAATATTCCCATAAAAAAAGAAGACGACAAAATTAACTCAGGGAGAAGTTAAACAGTTGCTAGTCCCCAAGTATCAAGGTGAGAACGTTTCAAAGCAGGATACTATTTAACATACATATATCTATCCATGGAGATCAGAAAAAAAAAGTGTAACAAAAGTAATTACTAGAATCAAGCCTTTGCACCAATCTTGATTCTTTTTTTCAGAATAATTAAACCAACAGAAAGCCACGAAACACTTAGTCCCAATCCTCACAAAATAGATTATTGGAAAGTTATCCAGAATCATTTATCTCACCTGAGAGATACCATGTTTCCTAGTTCTGCTGGTAAACTTCTGAGTTTGTTGGATGACAGATCCAGGTAAACCAGATTATGGAGCTTGGCAATATCAGGTGGAATGCGAGTAAGATTATTGTCATTGAGGTGCAGAGCTGTCAAGTGTGTCAGTGACCAAAGCGACATACTGAGGCTCCGCACTCTACCTGAAATAGAAAAGAAGCCCCTCTTCAGTCAGTTTTACACCCAGTTCAGTCAGTTTTACACAGTTTTACACAGTCCCATGGATACAAACGCTGGGGCATGTCAAAATACCCCCATGCAGAGCTGGATGGGATTTCCAGCGGGTTCAACAGATCCAACCTGTTTGCACAGCAGGATCTCCTGTTGGGACGAGGCTGGGGTGATTTTTGCACATCACATCCCTGCCGGGCCAGAGACCCCAAGCAGACGGACTCACCCGAGATCTCTAGCTCGGCCCAGTGCGATTTCTTCCCGTTGGCTACCTCTTCGGCTGACATGATGGTGTAAATTCGGCGAGGATCTGGAGGGTCATATTTTTCCTTTGGCATCCCTGTTAGTCTGAAAGATCATCACAGCCATTACTGTCTGCTGCTTAACAACCTTTCTTCCTTTGCATTGTGTAAGAAGCAGTGTAAAATTTGATACAGAAACTTTAATTCACTGAGAATGGTTAAGTATTTACTGTTTTGTTCTTACCTATTTTCTAAGTCATGTCACTGCCCCCTGCACAAACACGTGCACTGAAGCTCACAGCAGCTCGCAGAGCCTCTACACAAGATCACGGCTCTTCCCTCCTGCCCTCCAGGGATTACTCTCTCCCACGTAGCAAACAGCCAAGAGAAAGACTCTTCTCTATTTTTAGAGCAGTAATTTGCAGCATGCAAAAGCCCCACTTCTGCACTTCATTTCCCCAAGACTTGAAAGTGCAACTTGAAGGCGAATAAGCTGATTTTTTTCCCCGTTACCTACCTAGCTTTTCTGTTTCCTGCTTTTTATTGCCTAGTATCAGTCAAAACCTTTTCACCACTAATGGCCCAGGAGGGCCAAAACAAGATGCAGGTACAATTCCCATCGGCCGGTCTTACACACACAGGATATCTGAGCACCAAATGTCCTCATGCCTGAAGGGTGAGTTTGCACGCAGACGAGCTCAAATCAACCACGTTTCCAGACACGTGTCAGAACAGCCCTCTGATATCCCAGCCAAAAAAGAACATTCACCTCACAGTGAGATACCTTCCTCTGTACCTGTCCCAGACTCTGTGTAAGAAAGACTGTGGAGTCACTCAGTTTCTAACATTAGACTGACGGAACCAGCTGCTCATGCACACGCAGCTTTAATTTTACATGATGTCAACCCAGCTGGTCCCCAGAAGGCATCTTCTCCTTATCCACATGCTCTCCTTTGTGAAGTATCTCAGCCAGAAGACTTTTTTTTTTTACCTCCCCTGGGAGCATGCAAGGAAATTCCAGGAACACGGAATTACCTCCCTGTGTTTCATGTGTGTGGCAGCTGCAAACCGCCCTTCTAATTGCAGCAAACTTCTATTTCCAGGTGAAGCCGTATGGCAATAAAAGCGGCAGAGGCCACGGATCACGCAGGACACTCAGGCAGACCCCTGAGTCCTGTTTCAGAGCCTGTAATTCGGAATGGGACCCGCCAACGTAACCAAAGCTACAGGCTGCGCTTCAGCACTGCTTCGGAGGATTTGTCTTTACCTTCGCTTTGCTTCCCAACGCTCAGCAGCCGGCAGGTTTAAATGTCCGGGTGCCTTTCCAGTTAAAAAGGCCCATGGAAAACTGCTTCGCTGTGTCCCCATCCGGGCTGAGCGCTCGGCAAGGCCCAGGTCCAGCACAGGTCCCGCCGTGGATCCCTTGGGTCTGTGGCTGGATTCCTGCATCCCGGCTCCTCCCCAGCTGGACAAACATCCGCATCACGGGTGCGGGAAACGTGCGGAGCGGCGGCGGCAACACCGCCTGAGTCACCCCGTACTCGTGCACCTGCCCACGGAGCCGGAGATGAGCGCGGGCCCCGTCCAGAGGCCTCGGGATGAGCATTTCCTCCGCGAAGGCGCCGGCCGGGCTGTGTTGCGACACGGCCAGCGAGGAGACGCGCTCTGCCAGCGCGCGGCCATCGGCAGCGGCCAAAGCACCTCCGGGGAAACCGGGCCTGAACCGCGAGGCAAATGACACACGCATTTCTCGGATGTTAGTCACTTTAATGCTCTTCTGAAATAGTACCAAGCTCCACGAAGAGCGGTGTAATTTCCGTAGCTACAGGAAAATCAAAACCAAGTCAAGCATCTGTTTTTTTCTTCTGCAGAACAGCAGCATTAAACTGGGCATATTTTAAAGCAAATACAAATTCTGGCTAGGTTGCCAATTCCTAATGCTTCAGTCTTCCGCTTGCCCCATCCTGAAACTAAACCAATATATATATATTTTTACCCTCAGTCAGTGTTTGGGGGGATAAACACGGCTCTTTGAACCAGTTGACCATGAGACCAGGTGAGCACCGGCACTGCTGCAAGCGCCAGAGCGGGAGCACGTGGCTGGGATATGGGAACCGCGGCCGGGATATGGGAACCGCAGCCGGGATACGGGAACAGAAGCAGTGCTGATTTTTCACACGTGACGGTAGCGCTAGCTCTTTGGGTTTAGGTCCAGCCTAACACTTCTCCTAGCGCCTCTCAGACACCTTCAGAGCAGCATCACAACCCACAGAGATGTCAGGCACGGTGCCAACACCCAGCTGAACCCCTAATTGCACTCCCAGCTGAAGCTAATGAGCTCCAGCTCATTAACTGCAAAAGGAGCCAAGGGGGGCACCTTGGGCTCTGTTGGTGGGCACCTCTGAGGCATGAGGCTCTGCTGCAGGATTTTCCCCTGACAAGAGATGTCCTTTGGGAATTAAATACCAGGAATTTCAGCACACGCAGAGTTTTGCAAAACCAGGTGCTAGCAGAAAACTGCTCTGTCCTTATGTGGGTGTGCAGAATGTGAGATATGGAGGCTGCAGGTGGCCGCAAAGCATGATTTTGGCAGGGAGCAGCTGAAGCAGCCCTGTGGATGATATCAACACAACGGGAGAACTGAGGCTTTGCACTCTGCCTTCTTTGAATGGGTAAGTTCTTAGCTCCCCTTTCATTTTTTAATGGAGAAGTCAACAGCTGAGAATCTGGAAGTGTTTTTTAAGGTCCTGGATTTGAAGCTGGCTAGGTTCAAGTCCTGCAGGTCTACATGCTGCTTCCAAATAATAATCAGTGCCTTCCCCAGGGAGTTGTGGCTATAGCATATGTTGTCAAAGTTCTCTCATACCTCAGTGCATATATGAGTGGTCTATTTCTAATGAAGAAAAACAAGCAGGGAGACAAACTAAAAAGAGCTGTAAGGGCCCCTTGCTTCAGCCCTATGTTCATGGCATGTTGGCATAACTCCACGTCCTGGTGTCCGGTGTGGTGACTTGCTTTATGGGCTTTGGTCTTGGCATGCGTGAGTCAGGCTGCCCAAGGATTAGGAAAGCTCTCTGGCACCCAGCCTGCAGCATCGCTCCTCCCTCTGCTCACTCACAGCTTGGTTTGCTGCCACAGGCTGATCCTGGGCTGAAATTAAAAATCCTGCTGCTTGACAAGGAGGTGGGGTGGGATCTGTGTGCCAATAGGCACTGGTTATCAATCCTGGCCAATTGACCAGCCATTTTCAACCTATAAATTCAACATTTGGGCTGCATGGGCTGAAAGGGTACAGTGAAAGGCTGCTGTTTTGGTTTGAGAGGTGCACTTGTATATGCTGGTCCAACAGCCTGGGGCTCCCAGCTGGTATCTGCACCTGCAGAAAGTGATTTCTGGAGTATTTGGGGTGGGGGGGATGATGAGCAAAACAAGTTGATCAATTAATGACATGCTACAAGCTTTAAATTCCCACAGCAGGTCTATGTGCTACTTGGGAAATCAAGGGAAGCTAAGAAAATAAACAGTGAAAGATTTGGTAGTTCTTTTGGGGGGGATCTGCAATTTCTTTGTCATATATTCCTGCGGGAGTATTTCCTACCATCTTTCTAGACGTTGTAATTCCAGTAAGCTCAAGGACCACGGTGAGATACTTGGAAGCAGTAGTTGAGAGTGAGTAATCTGGCTGCAAACAGAGATCATGGGTGAAATGAATAAAAATGCCCCATCGTATCTTTTATTAAAAAAGAAGCCTTCTGCTCACCTCATTCCTGAATAATGAGATGTCATACTGTCTTGAAAGAAAGCACAAGGAAAATAAGCAGGGACTACTTGGATACAGGCAAGCCCCCTATCAATAAGAGGAGAGTAAAACACCTACTGAGGAAAAGCCGAAGGATTAGAGATGAAGTTTGAAGTGGTTATTAAATCTAAGGAATAGCAGTTACAATTTCAAGCTTAGTGTCATGGAGCTAGCCACAAATGACATGGTCTGCAAGTGCAACTGAAAAAAGAGCTCCTAAATCTGTGTAAAAAAAAGTCATACAAAAAAGAAATGTTCTCTCAAGTGAGGGCTCACCAATACAGAGGACTCTTCTCTATGAAGGTCATTGGCATCTATTAACCAGGAAAAGTGTGGGAAAGGCTAGGGGCAGTTGGAGCACTACAGGCCATGGAGCTCCTGCCCCTGTGGCAGCAGGTAGGCAGGACCTGGGTGCACCCTGCATTTCCCAATGGGAAAGCAGGAGCATCTTGGGCTCTTCCCGTATCCTGGTGCATCCTGTTGCCTGTTTGGGAGTGTCGTGGTGTGATGTGGCACAGGCTGGCAGCAGCGGGCACCAAGGCCGTGCTGTTTCCATGATGCTGCCCTTGGTGTCCCCTATGGCAGTATGTTGCTGCCCAGGGCCAAGCGAGGGGAGGTGGCTGCAGTTCATGCCTCCCACTTCAGTGGCGAATCCTCTTGGAGCTTTAGGGAGCTTTCCGGGCAGCGGCTCTGGGGACTTGCTAGGTGCTGCCTTGCAAGGTGCAGCAGCCAAGGGGAGGAGTGGAAGGAGAGAGAACTAGCTGTTTTCTATTGATTTGAGAGCCAGCTGGCACCTGGGGATGGAAAAGGCTAATTGTCCTGCTGACATACACCCCCAGTTATTTCCCCCCCGCTTCCCTCACCTCCTTGCATGAAATACAGAGCCTTTTCTTAAACCTAACACCGGCGTATCCAGGCTTCCACCCTTCCTTTTCCTCTGTCCCACTCCCTTTCACAAGAGCAGAGCTGCTGACTGCATGGGAGCACTGTGCAGCATTAAGTAGTTACTTCAGTTTGTGCTTAATGAACACTGCAGTCTTGGTCCACAGAGATGGGCCTCCGCTGTGCCTGAAGTTGTGTGACCTCTTGCTGTGCCCACAATCCTACCAACAGGGATTGAGCCGGGTGTTAAGTAATATCTGCCTGTTTGCATACGCATTTACACCTCTTACTTTCAAAGCAGCTCTTAGGAGCTGGCTTACGTGCAGACACATGGTAGAGATCCCCTCAAAAGCCACGCTCTGCTTCACAGAAATGCATGAGCAGAAATGCACTGTAAAGCCAGAATAAGCATTGCCAGACAGACTGTAAATAAGCCTAGCCAGAAGCCCCCGGAGGGCCAGCTTAAATAGCACATGCCTTTATTTACGTGCGTATCCACTGTGGGCTTGAAGAAATGACCCATTTGCGCTTGCTGCCCCATTCCCGGGAGAGCCTTGGTCTCTTAATGGGATCCAGGATAGAGTGGCTTAAGGGATTAAGGGCTGAAGTCAGTGAGAGGAGGGAGGAGGAAGCAGCCCAAGGGGCAGCAAACATCACTGCAAACCCTGGGACTTGATGTAACTGGGAGGTTTCCTTGGCTCCAAAGTGATGGGGACAGGCCCAGGGAGGAAACAACTCCCAGCCCTCAGAGGTGGGTGTCTCCAGGGAAAGGGCTGTTCAGTGGCAAAGCTGATCCCGCGCTTTGATTCATTCACTCACTCGCTTGGGAACGGTCACGACGCGTCCAAGCTACCCGAGGCAGCCGCTCGGCTCCTCGGTATCGATAGCTGGAGCGAGGCCAGCCATCGACCTGCTTTCCTGAGCAGAACTCTACCAGAATAATGAAGCCACGTGTGTCACTGCCACCCCTTTGAACTGCTTTTCTCAATGAGTATTTCTTCCCTTCCCTACAACACGAGCCAACTTATCAATAACCTTTCATCCTTGAGAGAAAGTCGCTGTGTGGGGAGAGAAGAATAGAGGCGATTATTCCCACGGCCACAATGTTATCTTGCCCTCCACGTGCTGCCAGCAGCTTAATAGAAATAAGTCGGGCAGAGCGTCGGCTACTCACCCCGTGCGGTAGGAAGGTAACGGGCAGCGCATCGCCCGCAGCCTGTTCTGTCCCTTGCAGCAATAATTAACGACGTGGAAATCTGCCTCCCTCGAGCAGCTTTGCTGCGACTGACGCCTGCCCTATGCAATGGCTACAGGTAGCCTGGCCCTCGCCAAAGCTTGGGAAGAGGCAAAAGGTCAGAGGGAAAAATCAGCGTGCCAGGAATGGAAACTGCAGGGCAGCTTCTGGCACAATAAACCAGCCTTGTTTATATCACAGTAGGATTTTTAAGAGGCCACAAGATATTACACTAATACTCAAAGGAGCTTGGCTAGCATGCTCGAGGCAGGAGGCTGAACACAGGATATACTTTTAGTGAAGCATTTTCTAGGAATTAACCCCCTTTTAAATAGGGTATATTCAAATGGATTTCACTTTGAATCAAAGAATTACACATAAAAAAGCCTGCCTGATAAACAGAGAAGGGCTTTCTGATGTCTTATTAGTTGGGCTTGTTGTCTTTTCAATTACCTGATTCTTTTGCATGTGTATTTAGCTCACGCTTAATTTTCCAGTACTAGGTTTGGTCTTAAAATCAATGCCAACAATTAACACCTGCTCTTCTAGCCACATTCCAGAATGATGGAAAATGGAAAACGACACCACCGGGCTGAGAGGGTCTCGACAGGAAACTCGCACGTGCCAAGAAGGACCTGTAGCTGCCTACGCGCCAGGGGCATCACCACTGGCCCGCACAGAACTAGGCTGTGCCCCAAGACGTGCAAGAGCTGCGAGCTCTGGCCGGCAAGGAACGTCTGAGACCAATGCGGGAGGCTTTCTGGTTCTTAAGTCAAAATTAGCATCAGATTGTGGTGTGTAGAAGGATCTCTGTAACCCTACGCTCCTGCCCGCAGCTAAGTAGGCCGTATGTGATACACCTGCAAGCCAGCGTACGTGAGCTGCGAAGGGCACAGCTAGCGCAAATGCCTCTCATCCCTCTGCAAAAAGATAAGCTAAACATGGGAATACTCTTAGTTGCTCTTACTACTCTTTTTGAAAAAGCTTTCTGCTTTTATTTAATATTGCAGCAAGCAAGGGGGTAATTCATCGGACCTGGCAGTGCCTTCCATTTGGGAAGGGCTCCTCGGATCTCCTCCTGCCTCCTTGTGGGGCTGGGCTCTGGTCACAGGTGTCGGACGTGCATTTTCAGGCCCAGGTGCCATCGGCCACCCTGGAGCTGCACCCCGGGGACAGGCAGCCTAAGAAATGGCTTTCAGGTTAGAGAACTGTTCACTGTTTCAGTGCACATGGAGCAAAGTTGAGCAGTCCAGGGTTACTGTAGCAGGCAGAAAACCTCCTTACAGCTCATCACAAGACTATTGTGCTGGCTTTGGGCCAAACCGTAAACCAAAAATACATCAAAGCATAATATGGGTTTCCTAAAGTCACAGCAGCTCTCCAAGTTGCTACGTAATCTGCAAAAAGGCTCCGCAGCCTTGTAACATCAGACGTTTCAAAGAGATGTTAGTACTGCAGGGCTCCTGATCTATTAACAGATAATTCATATATTAATAATATATTTTTTCCTCATCTGCTCAAAATATTCCTCTTGCATCTGACAATATCACCTCCTTCAATATCTTTCCCTCCGCACTAACAGGGAGAAGCAAGAGGATCACTGCACAGATCCCCAAACAATCAGAGATTCAGTTCTGCCTGGCCAAGAAACCTAACTGATCTGGAGGAAAACCAAGACAAGTCATGGGCCATCCCATGAGCTGGACCCAGCTCTTCCTGCCACCTCAGGCTCTGCTCTGGTATGTGAGAAGTTGCCTGGCCCTGGTTTCCTTTTGCTTTCTTTTCTTTCCAAAACTAAAAAAGGATCAGAGGAAAGGCGTTCACAAGTGGAAACTTCTGCAGGGTGGATAATTCATCCTGTGCAGCTCCCTCCTGCTTCCAAGGCCAGTTGTCAAGTTACAGGAGAGGATAAAGACACACTGAGTTTTAAGGTGTGGAGAAGCTGTTTTTTTGGAATGATTTTCACCAGGCCCCAACTGGCCTTTTCCTGCCCTGAGCTGGCAAGTCCTACGACCCTAAGAAGACAGCGCCTCTTGCTATCAAGGCTCTCAATGACAGAAGTTTTCCTTTCGGATAGGGTAGGTTTCCCTTTCAGACCATCTTAGGCCACCTTTGAGTTTCGTGCTTGTCCTCATGAGCGGGAGACGCTATTTTTCAGCAGCCTGTGCCACTCGGGCACGGGCTGAGCACTGCACAGGGGTACGTGCTCCAACAAGAGGTGGGGAAAGGGACGTTCCACAGGGCTGCAGGAAGCTCCTGTCTTGAGTTTCTTCCCCCAGATGACAGCGGGGGGACCTCCAAGCAGCTCCAGGTGCTGTAATTTTGCTCTTGCTCTCATGCAGGCTGAGCCTGAGGCGACATGAAGGGAAAGGGTATTTCCCTTGGGTCAAGGGAAGGAAGATAAAGCCATTTCTTTGAGGGAGATGCTCCACAGCTTTAACTTCACACCAGCATAATACAAGGCACAAAGACCAAGCCACTCTCAACTATTCATTCCCTCTCCATCTCCCAAGCAAAAACTTCCTCGCTAACATGGACAAATCAAACGTTTCCTGAGTGCTGGAATGGGGCCGTTCCACCAGGAACTCTCAAATACCTTTTTAGACCACAAAATCTTGTTATTAAGCAACAAAAGCAGGAACAGCTGCAGGCAACATAACTAAAAGCTTAGGAGGTCTCTGCTCAGCTGTTAATAGAAGGCAGGATAGCAGCAAAGCACACAAGGTAGCTTCCTGCTTCCCCCTTTCCTGCTTGTACGACGTGAAAGAGGAGCTAAAAGATGCTAATAGAAAGTCTCCTTCAAAAGGCTTCCCTCTAAATACTCTAAATGGAAACCTTTGAGATGGATTCTAGGCTGATTTCTTAGGGAGGACAAGGGCAGAACTAATTTGTGAGTCAAACTCACAAATATGCTCAGTTTTGGAAGCACTCCTAAAAAGAGAGGGGAAATTACCTAATGAAATTGTTAGCTGCTCTAAAGGGTGAGTACCAGCAAACTTGAATACAATCTACATATCTTGATATTAATAGCTTGGCCAAAAGGGGATGTTTTTGTAGTTGTCCTTACAGTTGTGAAATGTGATGAACTAAAAATAGATTGCACAGGCACGATGCTAAAGCAAAGGGGAAACAAAAAATGCTTTGCACTACTGCCTCAAACGTGAGGTTCAGGTCTCTCCCTTGGAGAAGAAACTTGCTAAAGAAAGGTTGTTTCGGCTTGCAGCGGACATGAACAAGAAAGAGAAAGGTTTTCTGCTCCAAGCTGAGGGCACAGGAAGTTTTTTCCTGCATTTTGGCTAGAGCAATGAATAATCCTGAGTCACCTGGGTCTCCTTATCCATCAGCAGGGATGATCGGAAGCTGCTCGGAAGTGGGTCGGTGTCTGCACATCACTGAAGATGTGTCCATCTTAAAAATGCAAAAAGGAGGAAAAAGAACACAAAACCCTAAAAACTGAAGATCCGTGGCCCCGTGGATTTAAGAAGTCTCCTCCCCCTCCTGGGGCTCCTTGTCTCCTTTCCCACGTCACCCCTGCCACCTCCAGTAACTTTTCCCTCCGGAGCAAGCACTGATTATTGTTGTAGGCAGGACAGATAATTTGCTGGAAGAAGCGAAGCAGCACAAGAGTTCCCATGGACCGTCTTGAATTGCAGCCAGCTTTGCTGCTGTTTTGTTCTTAACTATTTTTGACACTGCCACTTTTAACCATCCATGTCATGAGCGAGCCTGAGCTTGCTTTCCTGCGCTCGCTTTCAGCACGGAGGCAATGGCAAAGCCCTCATCTTCCTTTCGCCCCCAGCCCTGCTCATGTGGGTGCAACAAGGCGCTCCACACAGAAGGGTTTCAGTGTCACCAACACACTCAATTTTCACTGGAAAGAAAGAAAGAAAAAAAAAAGGTATTTCACTTCTCTCTGGGCACATGACTGATTGAGTATATTTGTTAACTTGCCTGGGCGGCAGTGTTGGAAATGTGTGAAATCTGTCTGCAGACAATGTATGCACAGTGTTAAAGTATGCAGCTGTGCCACAGACTTTCCTGACAAGTCTTAGTCCAGCAGGCTTTCAAATCTCATTTATATACCTTTTTCAGAGAAAATATTATACATAAAGCCCCTTTACAGGCAAGCAGGGTTTAAAAAAAAAAGTTAAAAAGACAACAATAAACCCTTTAGCTATATGCTGAGCATTAACAGTTACAATGCCATGCAATCATAAAATGCAATTAATCATTTACATCAGGAAATGCCACTGTAAGGGTGAACACACAACCTTATCTCTTCCCTGTGTACACACATGGGTTACAAACTTAGTTAAATTAGCTATTTGCATGACAGGCAGCAGCTAAAGGGGGCTCTGTTCTCAGACCCAAGCTGCCAGTTTTGTGTAATCTCTGTCCCAGTGTTCACTGAATCCACACAAAACTATTTTGTCCATTTAAAAAAAAAAAAGTATGATTTTTTTCATTAGTTTAAGTTCAGCTGCTTCATTTGAGAGGTATGAATTTTGTTTCTTACAAAACGGCATAGACAGCATGTCTGTCCCGCTTTAATCCTAGTTTAAATGAACCCTTTGGAAGCCTCGAGGAAAAGCTTTGCTGCTGGTATCTGAACATACTGCTGGGCCACTTTTTGACCCTTTGTATGGAGATGTGCAAAGAACTGCAAAGGTTGTGCTCTTGGGCAGGACTCTAGTGTGGCTTTTCTAGCTTCCCCGTACTCCCTTTCTCTTCAGTTTGAGGATATGAGGGTGCATTTTCCCCCTCTGAGATAGCTCTCATGTAAAAGCTTTGAGTTTACCAGGTGTCAAAACAGCACCAGACAGCATGTAGATCCTCCTGCACCTTATGCTGAGATTTACTCCACTGCACTCCTGAAAGGGCGCACAAATGCATCCGGCAAATCCCGAGCGTATCATTTCCTCACCTCCTGTTGCCTTTACTCCCTGAGATTTTTGCTCATTTGTGAGGCTTCTGCAGCAAGAGCTACATACACAGTTTATGCACACAAATCTGAGTCTTTTAAGGAGCAGAGAGAGGGCACAGGAATATCAAGGCACTGCAATCAGATAGATACCTGTAAAGACATCTGCTAAGCTGGTCCCTGCTTTTATAATTACAGATGAGATGCAGAAGCTGTGCAGACAGATGCGCAGAAAAAAGAATCCAAGACCCAAGTTGGATGTTACTGCTGGGGCCAACCCAGCAATCATCACCCTTACAGGGGAACACCCTGCAGCCTCTGGCTCCTGTTTTGCTTATTTAGGCTGAGTTTACCAAGCGGAGCATCCACAAAATCAGAAGAGCTGACACCTGGGTGAGTGAGTGAGTTTTAGACAAGCAGTGTCCCAGGCAGCAGTTTCTGGGCACACAGGGAGCACAGGCAAACACAGAGAAGTGTTGCCTGTGTGTCTAGGTGCTATCCGTGTCTTTATGGCTGTAACAAAACTGCCCTAGGACCAGTGGAGAAACATCTTGTTAAAAGACAGCGAGTTGCAAGTGCACAAAGTCTGATCATAGGCTAGCATCAAAAAAGTCACAGAATTAAAAAAATATATATATTAGCAGAGTCTTAGCATTTAATAGCCTAAGTAGTAAACCCACAACAAATCCTCCTGGATTAGTTTCAGAGGGTATGCATGAAACAGACTTTAAATTTTTCACATTTTCTACAGTGCCATCTTATGTTCCCACACTGCCAAACACGCCCAGTATATTTGCTTTTTCAGTATTCTGCAAATCAGCTCTACAAATCGGATCACATTCAGTGTCTAAGTGCCCTTTTGGAATTCTTTAAGCTCTTTCCAGTAAATACCAAGCAAGCTATTTATTCATATTTATCCCCTTTTTAAACTTAAGTAACCTAGAAGCATTCAACAGAATAAAGCTGATCTAAGCAGTACTGTTTTGTGGACAGAAAACACCCCATGATTTTTTCCCCCGTGGGTGTCTCATTTTGCTCCCAGTGTCCACACACACCCCCACCTTGGGAGTCACTTTCTATCTTATTTAAGACCAGTGCGGGAAACTAAATATTCCTGCACATGGCAAACTTCCATCAGAAGTTTGCTCTGCTTTGTACGTAAGGATAATTAATGGAAAACACAGAGAATCTGAATACAAACAATCCCAGGTTATCACATGAAACACAAGCACTTCTAGAGGGGGGAGGAAAGGGAAAACAAGTAGCAGTCACATCACTCACACAGGCATGAGATTTCTGTCTGTAAAAGTCAACAAACTGGTACTGACCATGGACAGGAGGAGGAGAGCACGCAAGTAAAATACAAATAGATCGGTTGTCCCTTCCGAGCCAGACAAATAGAGGTGCGATTACACCAGATTCTCCTGCTGTCCCGGGAGCGTTGTGCTTCCCTGGCAAAACACGGCTACGAGTATCGGACAAACAGCCTTAAAAACGAAAACAGGCGGTATCAGCGAGCGCAGTTCCGCAGATAAGGACATCCACGGCGGGACTTCTGCTGGCACAGCTGTGTCAGCCACAGGTCACGCTTGGTCACAGCACTCGCAGACAGAGCTGTGCCAGCAGAAGTCTGCCGTGCGGACCCGGTGTGAAACTCCGCGGGGATTAAATCCAAGCTGTAGGGTTTCCCGTGCTTCGTACTGCTGCCAAACTACCTCGCTCTGGTGACGGGTATTCGTGCTCTGACGTTGACAAGTTAAGATCCCAGCTAGGAGGGACAGAAGAAACAAACTGAGCTCAAGAATGGACAACACCTATGATTCATCCGTAAGGTATTTTACTACTGAAATGCCCGAGCTAAATGAGAACGGAACAGCCTCTGCAGGAAAACACGGCAAAACTGAATCTATTAATTTCCACAGTACTCCAGCACTCGGAGCGGATCGTGACAGTCCTCACTTTGGACGTTACGAGGAGGATAAAACCAGCTCTTTAACGGGATTTGTTGAGCAGACAGATACAGGCAGCAGAGCTCTGCAAAACTCTGACCATCCGGTTAGGCTGAGCAGCCGCCGCACTGTAACGAGGCTTTCATCACCCTCAATCACCTCTGCAAGCAGCGGGCAGGTAGATCTTATGCCTGAGCTGGTGCTTGAACGTAAATTCTGTCTGGATGAGTCAACACGAGACTGCAGGTCGTGTGTATGGCGGTGCCTATAGTTATTTCGAAGTGAGGAACAGCAATATGTCAGCAGCATCTGCTGATGATCTACTTTGGGGTGAAACTACAAGGTAAAGCAATAAATAAACTCCCAATGCCCTCCGTGTGCGACAGGAAAGGCGAAGGCAGCAGTTTGCAGGAGCAGAGCTCCTGCCCGCCCCGCGCCGGGCGCTGCGGGTTCTCATCTGGGCTCCAGGAATTCCTTCATTTTTGACACATTAAAGGCTCGGTCATTAGAAATAACTTTTTGGGGGGAGAACGGGGCAAAAACACCCCAAAGGAATGGCGCAGGCTAAAACCAGACCTATTACCATCACTTCAGTTGTATCCACGCGCACCACAAGCGCAACCGCGAGCGATTCCGGAATCGGATGTTTTCCTCCCATCCCGGGTTAGTTTCAGGGCTCTGGGGAATTAAACTGTGCCGGATAAAGAGAACTCTCGCAGAGAGAGGCTGCTAGGGGCAGGAATTCAATGTAGGGATATATTTAAGCGTAAGAAACCCCCTGTTTAAACCAGGCTGTCACCTGCTTCCTTCAAAGCCCCCAAGATCCAGCCAGCGAGGGAGATGTCGGGACAACCAAAACTCTGCGCCAAGTTTCCCAAATGGGCAGATCCCTGCCCCACGCTCTGAATTCGGCAGCGCCTGGTAAAATTCGACGCGGTGGTTAAATGGCTAAAACACAACTAAAAAGCGACCGAGCCCTTTGCCATGTTTATGGGGCGCGTGTGAGTTTGAAGAAAGAAAGAAAACAACAAAACTGCTGCAGAAACTTTGCGTTTAGGGCGCTGTTTACAGGCGCCAGCGCCGGGGCGCAACTAACAGCGGTGACGACACACCTTAAGGGGGGGAAAAAAAATAGTAATAAACGCGGCGATATCGGCGGCTCTGGGGCGCGGGGGTGTTAAGTTAAAGCCCGGCCGGCCCCCGGCTGCTGCCAGCCCGGCCTCCCGCCGCCCGAGCGGGCGAGACAGGAGGGATTTTGCACGGAGATCTACGGGGGTCCGGGGCGCCCCGGCGCCGCCATTTCGGGCGCGGGGCGGCGCGCGCGGGGGGCCATTTTGGGGCGCCCCTCTGCGGGGAGAAGCGGGGGGCTCCCCGGCGCCGCTCCCCAACATAAAATGGCAGCGGCGGCGGCGGAGGAGGAGGAAGGGAGGGAGAGGAGCCGCGGCGGGCGGGCGGCGGGAGGCCCGAGCCGACATGGCGGCGGCGCCGCGGCA
>JAWLRI010000274.1:4815567-4832485 GCA_034781795.1 Crypturellus tataupa
TGCCGCCGGGCCGGGGCTCTGAGGGGAGCGGGGGCGGCCGCCGGGCTGGGTGCTGCCCCGCTGCCTCTGCCGGGAGGCGGCAGGAGGGGGTTTTTTAGAGTAAAATAATTTTTAAGGAGCGCCGGGCGTCTCGGGCACGCCGCGGCGCGGAGCCCGTGGGGAGAGGGGAGCGAGGACGGCTGAAGGTCGGCAGCGGGGGCGAGGGAGGCGCTGAGCGGCGGGGCGGGTGCGTGGGACCCCGCTCTCAGGCACGAGAGGGGCAAAGCGCCATTTCGGGGCGGCCCCCGGGGACGCTGCTGGTGGCGTTCCCAAAAGAGGCTTCCCGTCCCGCGTGGATTCATCCCAAGGGAAGCAGAGCTGCCAGGGCTCCCGATGGGCTGCGGTGAGTCCTGCCCCTGCCCCAGCTCAGCCCATCTCTCCCGCTTCCCTGGCACTTATCCCATGCCCTTTCCCATGCGGGCTCTTCACGGATGCGGCTGCACGGCTCCCGAGCCCGTCAGCCCCGGTAGCGATGCCCACGGCCGTGCAGACCGAGGGCGGGCGGCAGACGCGGCCTGGCACCGCTAAAGGAGAGAGCGCCTTGAGTTAAAACCTGGCGCTGTGCGCGTGTTGTGCTGAGGGTAGCTAAGCTGCCAAGCGGGAATTGATTACCGAAAAGCGTCTTTTGGATGGACTTGTAAAAGGTGGCAAGTTCTATATAATGTTGCGTTGATTGCCCGAATTTATGGGATAAGATTATCAAATGTTACGGGAGTTGGGACTTCTGGCAGGGCTCCTGCTCTTAAGAGCTTTCCTGAAGTTCTCTTTTGAGAATCTAATTGTCCGTGGCTGGTGCTCTATGTATGTTAGTAGGTAGTTTCCCAACCGCTCTCCCTGCCATAATTCTGTGTGTTCCTTTTGGTATAGTTCTGATGGATGAAAGCAATTATTACTTAGGAAAAGCCAGTGGGAGTTGAGGCAGTGTCAGATGTGATTTTGGGAGATTTACTTGTGGGGCAGTGGCTTACAGGAGACGTATATTCTTGAAAAATACTCTTGAACCAACTCGAACTGTGGAAAAGCACTCTGCCGTGCTCTTGCATTCGGGACGGCCGACACAAAAATAACAAGGCAAAAGGTTTGGGGATTTCTTCTCAAGGTGACTCCCAATATGCAGAAGGGAATGTTTTCTGTTGAGGAAACCTCCTTCGAGCAGGATTTGCAAATGATGGCTTATGGCACAAGTGCCCGCAGCTGCATGCAATGCCTGTAAGCAGGTGGAAAGCAAGGCTGGATCGTGAGCACTGCCTGGGGTTGTGGGTCTGGCTCTGAACAAAACCTGTGCATGGGATTGTTTAGTGCTAGTCTTAGTGGAGAGGAAAAAAAGCTAAAATGTGTTTGAAACAGAGGGGTTTGAGTTGTGTGGAGCAATGTGTTAGATCGTAGTATCCCTCTTAACTTGCGAGGAAGCCGATTATGCTTCTGCTTTAAAGAGGAGAGGAAGAATGACGTTTTCTGCTTGCCTGTAGCTACACAGTGCTTGGGATGAGTTTGTCCCTGACGGGTGCAGAGAGCAGGCTGTAGCACTGACCAAGGCTTGGAGACCCGCCTCACCGCTGCTGCCACCTGCGGTGGCTGTTCCTGCCCCAGATCCCTGCTCTGTGCTGCACCGTGGAGGTGAGGAGCCTCTTGACACGGGATGCTGTGGTGCTTTGGAATTGTTTCTTGCCTTGCGTTACAAGGGAGATGTAATTACAGTCTCTTGTGGTAAAGGTAGGAAGTTGGTATTTTTCCCCTTGCTTTTTGAGGTTTCTAAATACTAAGTGCAAGTTTAAATACAGTGTTTCACTGTTAGGATACCAAATCATTGTTTTTGGCACTCCTAGGGAACTGGTGAAAGAAGATCAAGCACAATGTTTTAAGCGGTAAAACGGTTGCTCTTTTTTTTTTTTTTTTTTTTTTTGTTAATGTATCTATGTTAAGTGCAGTTTTCTCATGTTCCTCCCAGCAGTATGGGCTATATAGTGTTTTGTGTGGAATTATGAGGTGCAACTGGATATTGACACTTGAAATGATCATATATTCCCCAAGGATAGGTGTGGGAAAGGGTGGGGGGAGAGAGGTATGATCTGTATGAGGAAATATGTTTAGTAACTGAAAGTCAGTCAGGGTACAGTAGAATTCCCTCCCTTCAATAACTGCCTTCAAATTAAAGGGAAAAGTAATTCCTAATGGTGCTTCTGTAGTCCCTTGTTGCTGAACTAAAGACGAGCTTGAAGGAGGGGATCCTAGTTGGAAGCAGTGTAGCTGTAAGGTTTTTTGTATGAATTTGTCTAATCTGCTTTTATAGGAAGTGCTACTTTTTTCAGTGAAGAGGTTTTTACTTTTCTGTTTGCTCCATTGAGGTGACTTTTCCCATGCTCTTTCCATCTTTGAGTTTCTTGAGTTGCTTTTGACTTCACATTCTTGTCACATTTTCAGCAGACAGATACACGCAGTTCTTGGAGAAGAGCTGCTTTCCAGAAAATCCATGAAAACTGTCCCTGAACTTGTTCATATTTTATTTCCATCATTTTATTTGATTTGAGTAGGCTATATAAATTATGCTTACATAGATGTACATCTGTCACTTGCTTGGAGAACCTCTCCCTCAGCCGACAGTGTCCATGATGAGGTTGGGATATCAGGTAGGGGAGTCCTGCGGGCCCATCACCTGGTAAAATGGGACTTGCTGGTTTAAGAGCAAGTGTGCGTGCTAGCTCCTCTTGCAGCAGTCATTCCTTTATGTGTGTTCTCTTGCTATTGCACTACAAATGCATTTGTTTAGTTGCTGACAGCTGGACACTACTAACCTGTTATTCTTTTTATTTTGTCCCACAGGTACCTGTGTCTACGGAGGCTTGTTGTTTGAGGTAGGTCAGCTTGAAAATGTTGTATTGGGGAAAATGATCGAGAAGGTGCTCCTGTGTTTTCAAGCTTGAACTGGAGAGCTGGGCTCCTAATTTTGTCATCTTTGCCTATTAATAACCTCATAATTATTTAATGTAATTTCTGCCATAGTCTTCCGGTTTCCATGCCTGTATCATGTGAATAATTTTTCAATAGTAAAAACCTCTCTTGTGTAAGTTGTGTTTTGTTGTGTAACATGTCTGCCTTGGTTAACTGCTGTGGGGTACAAGGAAATGGCTCAGCATCACTATATTTTAAAGGCATGGAGAAGTTTTGCCTTTGCTTTATCAGCTGTAACAAGCTGTAATGTAGATACTGTTTTCCTCTTTCCTTTTACTTCATATGCAGTAAGACTCTTAAGCTCTCATTAAGAAATCACTTCTGTAATTATAGTAATCAACTGTGCAAAAGAATTTACCTGCTGTAGAAGTGAGAGCAAATGCAATATTAATGCCCCTATATAGTTGATGCTTGTGTTGGAGTTGGGTGGAGAACTCAAGCTTGTCATTCCCAAAACAAGCTCCTATCCCTTATGAAATATAATGCCTGAAGATCTGCATGCTTTCATCTCAGTGATGTTTGCTGTGGAAGGGGACCTTCCCTTGCTTTTTCTGTGAGCATTTCTTTATTTTATATGCACTTAAATCTGAGGTTTGGTCTTGAGTACTTCCTGGAGTTGGGTATAGATTAAAGAATGGGCTCTGCAGCTTGGGCTAGCCATCTTGGGATAGACAGTAAATTTCTATCCTTTCTTAGTCGAGTGAAAGGGATGAAACTCCTAATGCAGTGCACTGTACCTCTGGGCTGGGGATATTTGTAATGCTACTTCTTTTTTTTGTTTGTTTTTCCCTTAAAATACAGCACAGATAAAGGTGGAAGTTACAGATGAAAACAAGCCTTTGTAGTATTTCATCCCTTGCCTGTGGTTCTACAGTGGTACTGGAGCTGGCTTGGTTAAGCATGGCAGAAGCCACACATGAGTGAGTTCAGGTCACCTTGGCATGGCAGCACTTGGCTGTGAATTGCTTGAGAACTCCCCTTACCTTTGCATCCTCTCAGAGGTCGGCTCTAAGATGAAAGAGCAGCAGTCCTGCCACCACCTCGGTCCTGGATTTTGGACGGAAGAGAGTTGAAGTGGAAAGAAATAGAGTTCAGAGTGAGTAATGTGGAGCTAGCTGTGAAGAATTGGAAAATGGCGTTTGTGAACTACAGAGTTTGTGAGTCTTTAGGGAGGCAGACAAGACTTAGTAAGAGAAAATGATCAGTTGGTGAGTCATGACTAGAGAGAGCTGTTGTCATACCCCGACTTATGCATTGTCCGTGACCTCTTATTTCTGGTCTAAAGGGAGGTTAATTGAAGTGCAGGTATTAAGTGTGTATTTTATTCCTGTCAGCTGCAGGCGGGGATTTTGTCCACTTCTGCTGGTGAGTTGCTTCCCTCTGTTGCTGCAGTGCAGGGGGCAGCCTCAGGTCTGGGTGCTCCATTGCGGAACAGTACCTTTGGGAGCAGCAGTGCTCACAGGCCCTCACTTGAGTGTCTCTGGATTTAGTCTTTGAAATGTCAGGAAGCTTTAACAGCTTCTGCAAGGGATTATTCTGGGGCAGCTTGGATTTGAAAACATTTCTGTGGCAGTATTTGAGTTTGTTTGCATTACCCTGCCCGCCTGTGGCAGTGTCCAGGCACATAGTCACAAACAAAAATGCTTGGCAGCATCTGTGCAGAAGGGAAACTTTAGAAACTGCTACTCTTTAGCTTTAGAAACTGAAGAGTAGCAGTTATCTTCTGTGTTCCTCCAGAACCTCATTGACTGCAAAGCAAAGGAAGAGTGTTAATTCTTGAACAGCAAAATGCTGTTTTGCTGTTGCATCTGAGCTGAGTGATTGCTTGGCTCAGATGACGATAGCAATGATTTGCACATCTGGTAGCAAGAAACATCATTTGTCTAAAGGCTGAGTGGGAGAGAGCCAGGTCGTGTCATCAGCATGTAGCTGGGCTTTTGTCCTCTGTGTATTGTTCCCTTGTTCATTGTAAAAGGTTGGTGCTTGTCTTGCATGGGCTCTGTTTGCTTGCAGCCCTATGTGCAGTTAGCACCTGACTCCTTCTGGGACAGCTCCCCAGAACAGGTATGAGGTGCTATGGGATTTAGCCTGGATGCTGGGAGGGGTGATTGTATGGGTCTAAGATCTAGGGTCTAGCATGGATCTAGGATCTGGATTGCTAGTGTTTGTATGGGTCCTGGAGAAGCTGTATGTGAAGATGTTGAGTGAACAAATGTCAGCGGTAAGGCATACCTATGGAATATGGATATCTCTGCAGCCTGCTCCGGAGAGGGAAGGTGCCTTCTGGCTGTACTTGCTTACAAACCATTCCCTTGTTGGAAGGGGGAGCGAGGTGGCTGCCTGCACTGACAAGGGGGACATGGAGCTGAAGCTTGCAGCCTCATCTGGTGCCTCTTGCCTGGAGTGGCAGCACCGCAGCGTTCCTGTGGCACTCAGTACTGCTCTCCCTTCTCTCTGCCCCCTTGAGACATCTCTAGAAAGTCCCTCCTCTTGGGGAGCGTTTGGAAATTGTTTGTTGCCTTCCAGTTTTCTATGCTATTCAGGGGTCCCCTCAGCATTGGAAGTAGTTATAGGTGGGCTGTTTCTCGGTGGACGTGGGAATGCGAGATGCTGGAAGACCTCCTTTCAGGTACTTGGCTCTGTTGCTTCTGATGCAAGAGCAGACTCTTAAGTCACTTAAGAAATACTTGGAGCAAACCCCAAACACTGAAGTGCAGTCTATTCAACTACGGCCAAACTGCTTGGGTCTTTAACACTGAGAATGCTCTACATCTTGCGTGACTGACTTGTGTATCAAGGGTCAACTTCTTTTCATGCATTTCTTCTGAGAGAGGAGGGAGAAAAAACATTCATGTGTTTGACTCTGTGCTGACAAGACTTGTGTTGGGAGGGAGTTTGTGGCTTCTTGCAGCCAACAGAGCTGCTTCCTTTGTTTGGCAAAGGACAAAATACATTTTAAACCTGGCTGGTGGTGTTGGTGGGGATTAGGAGACTTCCATGCAGTGGTGAAGGTGAATGTTTGTGGGAGGCTTTGATGAAGCCTGTGTCTGCCAGCTTGCTTGAGCCAAGAAGAATTTTCCTCCCTGGGAGGAGGACAGGAGAAGGGGGCAGTGAAATGAGGAGGGAGGTGGTTTAAATAGAAAGTAGCATTTGATCAATGACAATACATGCCTCATGGACATTCCAGTTAGGAAGGATAAGTTTAGCTGAGCAACGTCCAATGAACTATTTAATTTTGGCTCTGTTTTAAAACATGGGTCTAGTTGGTTGCAACAGCTGCTGGTAGCACATGTAAGGATGGATTTATGGGCTGGCAGGATCCTTGAAGTTTAACAAGACAAATATGAGTCTCTTGTAACAGAATCAAGTGCCAAAACAAACCCAACAGCTTTTTTGAAATATTTTTTTTGTCCTGGGTTTGGAGTGGAGTCCTATGTGTAGGTCTTAATGTAACCTGCACTAATGGTACTGTACTTCTATTTCTATGAAATATACTTTTTTCCTTTTGAAATGCTCAAAAAAAAGCTTCCAAGATAGTTCAAGTGTTTAATTGACTTGAGCATCTGAAAAGGAGAGCTGGGTTTAGCAATCTGTCAGGAGAGCAGCACTTGTCAAAAAAAGAGAAATAAAGCGACTGTCAGAGCTTTCCAGCTTGTTCCGCTTTTCATCTTTGTGATTCTCCTCTGCAATTAGTTTGTGATAGGGCTTGCAAAAATAAATATCAGATTGACAAATGTGATCCGTTGTATAAATGACTTCTAGCAGCTGTATTTACATCAGACGATTGATTTCATGTATGTGTTAATCATGCACTTTAAGTGACATTTTGTAAACACTTTCAACAAGCTGAACGAATGCAGGAGAATACAAGCAAAAGATGGAGAGAAAAAGGCAAAATAGGAAGCATGAAGCATTTTACGCTGGAGGTAGCTCGTTGTTCAGCTCCAGAAAACTTTATTTCAGAATTCTATTTCTTTTATTCAGTGGCTTATTTCAATGGCTAGTGTAGGAGAAAAAAACGATGCTAGATGCCAGTTCTGGTGGAGAGACCTGTTGCTTGGGGTTTTCCTCTCGCCTGTCTGAAGGAAAAATATAGTAAAATATTATTTCTAAAATATAAAATTAGTGATAAAGTGGAAAAAAAATCTGACATGACTAACTACATATAGCTTGTTTCATAAAACTGTGTAAATTAAAATGAGTTTCATTTTGAAATCTAAACTTGGACATTCTGAAACCACATCTATTCATGTATTGTTTCAAATGAAAAGGAAGTTGAATTTCATCCCTTAGAAATTGCATTTCCATTTCAACGTATTATTTATGCCAATGCATATGTAAATGGATAAATGTAGTAACTGGAAAAAAAATCTTTAAAAGTTTAAAGTAAACTTCTTGAAAGTACTTAAAACAAACTCTCCCACCGTGGATAACTCCAATGATGAATAAACCAAGTGACTATTTACTGTAAATGTGATCAGACATCAGACCTAATATTCAATTAAGATAAGAGAACCAGTTTCTTTTTTTTTTCTCAGTAAGAACTTGTTACCCTTTTAAAAGGAGATGACAATCAACGATGAGAAAATTGGCTAGCAAAAATCTTCTGTTTATCATGGTAAAAATATTTTTTATAACCTGTACATCCAACATCAATACATCAAACTTGGTAACCGTAAAACTTGTTATAGGAGCAGAAATGGCCTTTCCGTACAGTGTTCAAATGAATGTTACACAGAACAGTATGTTCCTGATTTGAGTACTTGATTTACTTTGTGCTGTCTCCCCAGCGAGATATGAGGATTAGGGAGGGAATGAGTTGCCTGTGTTGAGATAAGGTAGCTTTTCTGCTGTTATTGGATAAATGTGTTTTTATAGCAGTATTGGTCAGCTCTTGTATCTACATATTTTCATATGTTGAACAAATACAACTGGATGCCTTAACTCTTCTAGGATTTAGCAATAACTTTAAGTTCCAAGAGTAATGATGGAAGACACAGGGATCTTAGCACGCAGTGGGGCTCATTCTGCAGTGTTGGGTCATTTACACCTGCTTAAAGCAAGTGCATGATGCCAAATACATCTCATACAGTGTGTAGGGGTTAATATCCACTTCTTGCTTTGCGTGGATGCGAATGGGAGAACAGCGTGGTGCAAGATAGACCGCTCCTTTGCTATAATTTGTATGTAGGGGTTAGCAGTGTAATGAGACACTTTACAGGGGAAATACGGCTCATTTGAAGCTTTCAGAAAGCTGAGGAAAACGGAAGTTCCAAAATTAAAAAAAGCTATTTGATAAATTGCTTTTCAATAAAGCCTGTGCTGTGTGTGTCCTTTGTGTTTCTTCTTTAAAACACGTCAGGGTAACTTGGAGGGCTTCTGGGCTTAGCCTCTTTATTTTTTGTTGGTAGCAGGTGCAAAAGCTTAGCCGTAACATAAAGACTCTTCTCCTGAAGATGTAGTGTAACTTATTTGTAAAAATGACTAAGGTGTTATTTCTTTATTGATTGAGGCATACACCATAACAGCAGGCTTTTTATCATGTTAAAATGTCTCTCATTTGGAGGGATTCTACTGTTACTTTTTAGGTTAAAACTATATTAAATGTGTTAGAGCAGGGAACACAATGTTGAAACTCGTGCTGAGGTCTTTTATGTTTCAGGCTTTTCCGAGTTCCTTCTTTAGGGCAAGCCTAAAATGAACTTGTTTTGAAAACCAGATGAAACAAAGTAAAAGCCTCCAGGCTCATCTCAGTTGCAACACATCTCACTCTAAGGTGTTTGACAGAGTATATGGAAGACAAACAGCCTCCTTGCAAATGATTTCTTAAAAAATCCCTTTAAAAAGAAAATTTTTTAAACCTTCCGTTGTGACTACTGTTTTTATATCAAACGCCTGAGCTGAGGGTGGTGAGGGTAGCAGTTACCTCTTTTCTTACATGTTTGGCAGACTCTGCTTAAAGAAGAGAGTCAGTGACTGTTAGATGTTGTTGCTTCAGGACTGCGGTGGGGAAGTTGACTTAGCAGCAGTGATCTGGTGGGAGGCAGAAGAGGAAATATAGGTAGAAGAGGAAATATAGGTAGAAGCATAAATGCACTTGCATCTTTTGTTGTTGCATGTTCCTTTCCATGAAAAATCCAGAAAATGTCTTAAATCCCACCCCTCTAGTTAAATGCACAAATGCATAACAGAAAGTACCGTCCCATTGGGTAACAGCTGTTTAGACACAGGCCATGCGTGCCTTAAATCATAGCCATGGAGCCGATGGCTCGATGCAGAGCATCGGGTGGGAGGGCTGGCACCAGTTGGTCCCGTCCCTGAGGGCAGCTACTTGCGTCCTGCTGCTCATGGTGATGCAGCCTCTTTCTGTACCTGCTGCCTGCGGAACCTGGCGTGTCTTTGAGCTCCAGAGCCCCTCCAGCAAGTTGCATGTGCTGGGCAGCGTCCATCCCCTCTGAGGGATGGCACCAACTTCGATTACTGGGCTACCTCTCAGCGCCTATGGTGCTGTCGCCTTTTCCAAAACCACTAAACCCTGAAGCTGCAGCCTCCTCTCTGTCAGACACTGAGCCTTAATGTTTAACCTGGAGCAATTTCCATCTTTGCCCTGCACCATTTGTTTGTCTGCTGTGCCTACCTGTGAAATCTGCTGCAGGCTCTGCAGTGCTCCACTCTGGCTTATCAATACCTTAAGCTTTTCTTCCAGCTCCGTTTTCTCTTTCCTTGGGGTGCAGAGGTGTGTATTATTCTTTCCTTTGTGGTATGCTCAGTTTCTGTAAGCTGTCATTCTTTTTTCTTATCTCTGTTCTAGCCGTCCTGGGCCCCACCGTGGAGGTGCACACTCCTCCTCCCTTGTCTGTGCATGTTCATAGCAGCCTTTGGCCAAGGACCTCAGCTCAAGGACTGCTCTTTTCCAATGCTGGGGTGCACTAAATGTTTATGTCTAAAAAAGGCTTTGAAATGACTCTTTTTTTTTTTTTTTTTTTTTTTACTCCAAATAGCATAAAAAGGAATATGGACACATTCATAGATCAGAGGCCACAACTCTGTGAGGTTTTTGAACTTAAATCAGAAACTCTGGGCTGTGCAAGCACTCTCTCCACTTCTATTTTCCCTTGGGAGTTATTAGTGTCTGCTGGTCACAGTGTTCTGCCCCTGGTCTCCTGCCTCACCCTGCTCTGTCTCGGCTAGTGGGAGACTTGTGCTGTAATCCTCGCTGTGTCATGGGAGGTGATCTCAGATCAGCCCTATGTGGAGATCAGGGTCCTTACAAGAGCGGCACTGTTGTGTATTTTCCGTCTCGCTGGTCTTCCTGCAGGATAGCCATTCATCCACAAACCCTGCCTTAAGTAGATGATTAACATTTAATATCACAGTTACGGGGGCTACGTGCCAAAGCCTTGGCGGGAGATGCTGGACTTCTCATGGGTTTGTTGAGCAGTACAACAATTTAACAATTACCTAGCGTTTATAAATTTCACAAATCATTGTGCTTTTCCTCTCTCTGGATACATTTGAAGAACCCTGTATGGGAGATAATCCCTTGTAATTTGTCATTTACTTTTCTTCCTTAAATTCCCAGCATGAAAAAAATCCTTTTTTTTTTCTTTGCTAAGCCACTGATTTAGATTGTGTTTCCTAATACCTTCCCTCTCCTTAACCCTATCCAAACCTCCATTGGTTCCAGTTTCAATTTCCTCTTTAGGATTGGGGCTGGGATGTCCAGTTAATTGATAAAAGGAATCAAGATTTTTTTTTTTTTTTTTAAACCAATGGGGAAAAAAAAAGCATATAATACGTGAAGTGGAGAGGTCTGTGGTCAGTGCAAATGAACATAGCTACAGAAGGGCATCAGCTTGCACTACTGCCTTCAGCGTAAGTTTCTGATGGCTCTGACATTACCAACAAACTCTGTCGTGTTAAAGTCCCTGCGTAACCTGGGCTCTGCACTGAGAAGCCTCTTGGTCTTTGTGGGTGTGAGTGCCAGCTGTGGAGCTGCAAGCAGTGTCCCACAGGTGATGGGAACAGGAGAAAATAAAGCAGCTGTTTCTGTAGCAGGCTATCCGAGAAGCCTGTAAGGAGAAAAGAGTAGTTGTCAGATCTGTGGATTTATTAATAAAACTATAAGGCAACACTGTTGTGTATGGAATAGTGGTGTACGGTTACGGGCTAGGTGAGGAGCAGGTTTGTTCAGTTTGTGCACCTAAGTGAGTGTGCGACACGGCCCCTTTGCTTCTCAAATTTGTTCACTTGTGCTTGACAGTGAGTGCCAAAGGCAGAGGAGGCAAGAGCATATTCCAGCTGGGAAGCACTGCCAGATTTTCCAGTAGGGATTTCCTTGCATCTTTTTATGGGCAATCATGGCATGATGAGGTTTTAGTTTTAAATAATGAATGCTTGCTTTTCTTTCTTCCCTTTCTTGCATGTATCTTAGATGACAACTCAAAAAGTGATTTCCCGTCTTTCTACGCAGTAATTTGGAGCTGCAGAAATCACCCAGTGGGGCATAGTTCTGAAGACAAGCATACTAAAATTTTAATGGTATAATGAAAAATCTGTCATTGTGTTCTTGGGACATAACGTTAATGTTCATCAAATAAAATGTTTTAAGGTCTTTGAACTTAACAAGAATGTCAATATAGTTTTCATTAGCCCCAGAGAGAAGGTTTTACAGAAGTGGAGCTTAGGCTGTGAATAGGTGTGCCTATCAGTGGCTTTAGGGAAGAAAAATGAGCCTAGAACCTTGTAGGAAGAAAAGGCAGCAGATTTTGCATACGTCTCCCGTTGGCACATGCAGGCGTGTTGTGTTACTGCGCCCGCAGCATATGCTGCGGTGCCTTGTGTGCCCAAACTGTATGGAGCAGATGGTATGGAGAGGTTCCCACTCCGCGAGCAGAGGAGAGTTTTGTCTGGCGGCTTTTGTGCTGTGAGAACACGTCACTTTAGCAGGAGGTCTTGAGATTATTGTTTTCTGTATTATATTTCTATAGGCCTAGAGGAGAGAGGTGCCTTAATGCACGTGTCTGAGATGTACTTTCAGCTTTACAAACTTGCGTATACCCTCTTGCTTTGGGATGATGCTTCCTATATAAAGAGTTTTCTGTCTATTTGCAGTACAACATCTGATAAATGGTTTGGAAACCAGTCTGGACAAATGAGTTAGATGGGTCTGTGTATCACTATATTACCGAGGCATAATGTATAAAAGTTTAGATTTGATTTTTTCAGATGATTCTGAAAGCACTGGGCACCTGTTAGGACTGAGCTTTGCATCTAGGTTAGCTGCGTAGTCCATGGATGGCCAAAATAGGTGTTTACTTTTGAAAAAAAAAGAATTCAGCGCTCTGGTTTGGGGATCAATACAGCTCTCTCTGGATTGGCACTGTAACTTAGACACTGTATATTTTAAATGTATTTCAGGGAGGCAGTTGGGAGAAGGGACAACAGCAATGGAGAAAAGCTACTTGTAGGGAAACGGTGGGAATTGTGTCTACTTTTACACGCTATATACCAGAGAGCTCCAAGAGAAAGGCAGCTTTGCACTGTTCCAGTGCCAGGCTGTGTTTGTGCGTATCAGAGCCCCAGAGGTGCTCGAGACCTTGTTCTACCTCAAAACACTGGGCTTACAAATTAGGAGGAACTGGGGAATATCTGCTTGGTCTTTTGAAATAGTGTAGTATATTCCTAGGAGCTCTCCAAAGCACATATAATAGATGGAAGGATTCCTAAATATAAAAATCTTCCAGATGGTTGCATTGATTTTTATATCACTTTCAGATCTGTCAGCCTTGAAAGTGGCTTTAAAGGGAGCAGAATGATGTTGTGATGCACTGGAGTTTATGGTGCTCGGCTCTCCGTATTTCTGCCGTGCATATTAAAAGGCTCGTAGTGTGCAAATATCCAATAGATTCTGCTGGAAGAGCCCTGTAATTCTCCTAATGCCGTGATTTACTACGAGCCATAAAGATGAGGGAGGCCTGTCAGAACAAAATACTTAGTGCTTGCTCTATGTTTTAATCATTATAGGTACTTCAGAATCATTCAGTAATTAATCCTCTTACTAACTTCATGAACTTGGCATCGGCAGAGGTATCTTTATATTACCAGCTGGAACACTGTGCTTTAGTTGTGGAGAGTTTAGGTATTTTCAGAGAATCTTGGATGTGCTTCTTGTTAGGTGTGCATTCCCCCAAATGATAAAGTGTGAACAGGATATTTTTCTTCCTGTGTTAATTTGAAGAATTTTAAACAGCTGTTTCTTTGGTTGAAGTAGTTCAGAAGTTTCATAAATTACTTCCTGTGGTTTATGAAGATCAAACACTAAATTTTGCAGGCTCAGATTGGGAAAAATATCAGTTTGATGCTGAACATATGTTTTTCATTTACATTGAAATGTTTTGTAGTGAAATGACAAATATAAGAAATTTTGAAACGTACCTCTGTGTACCCATTTCTTTCTCTTCAAAAGAAAAATCTCATGATTTCTGGCAGCAATGTGGCCTCCCTGGAACTTGCTGACTTTGTCGGGATGCTCTCGTTATTGACACACTAATGGCCACTTCTGGGCTGGGGATGCAGTAAATCCTTTCATGCATTGAGCCTGATAGAATGGTTTCAGGTAAAAACATGAGCGAACTTGTTAGCTCCTTCTTTCCCACATTTTTTTGCAATTCTATAGATTCTTATATGCAGTAGAAGACATAATATCCTTTTGTCTTCAAGAAGTTAATTTACAGTTAACTTCTCAATAATAGAAAAGTAATAGAATATAGAATATAATAGAACATTCTATTATAAATAATAGAAACTACATGTAACGTGGTACATTTTTTATTACAGCGGGATTTTTTGTTTTCGAGAATCAAAATTTTAGAGCTCTTCTACTTTGAAAGCATACAATTGGTTTTAAATTGGATGAACTTAAAAACTGTGTCTATTCTTTTCTCAATGAGACCTGAGGGATCCTCAAGCTTATGAAAAAGAAGCTGCAAATGCTAAATTCCATGCACTGTTATGGGAAATCTTCCAAAACATTCCTGAATTATGTACCTCCGCTCACTGATCTGAGGATAATTTTACAGACCCTCTTCCATGTTTTGTTTAAAACACTGTCTTCCCAGAATGGAACTATAAACTTAATGAGCATCTCTTTAAAACTCAAATAAGTCTTCGGGACAAAGCGGAGGCTAAAACGTTTCTTTCAAAGAAATCTGGAGACATCATATTCAGTAAAATGCAGCCATCTGAGATGCAAACATAAATTGAGCAGAATTTGTTCCAGAATTAACTCCATATTGCATAAGTAAATGAAGCAAAATGAAGTGTGTTTACAACAGAGCTCAGCTACAATCCAGAGAAATACTGAGGCGCAACGTTCCAGAGCAAGAGAAATTTAAACATTTGGGTCCGTAATGTGTTTTCTCCACAGTTGAGGACTGTGTGTGCACTTGCTACGCACGCGGCTTTGTCATCACTAATGAGCTATGTATACATTAGGGAAACTCGGTGCTGTCAGACTGATTTAGTGAGGATTCGCACATTATGGACTTCCCTTTGAGAATGTAAACATTATCTTGAATGTCCTGGCTTTTCTGCTGGAAATTATGCCCAAAGCATTGAAATGGAGTTGTAAGGCGCTGTGCTGGAAGCAAAGCTCCATGGTCGAAGAGGTTTGTACCACAGGGAGCAATACTTTGGCTTACCAGATTGAAATAAAATGGCCGTTCTGCTTCCCATATGAGGGAAAGCACAGGGGTGCTTTCCAAGAGCTACAGACTTTTATCTTCCAGATATTTGTTAAAGTCTAATCAAAAGTGGTTCCTTACCCGAACACTGTATCCTGGCACAATTTTGTACAGGGATTGGTTTAAGTGGAAGGCTGTCATTGACGTCCTGTTACGGACCCCCAGAGGGACACTAAAGTATATAGCACCTTGAGGAGGTTTCTTCCTCAGAGTTCTGAGCTCGTACCCATAACAAATGTGACTGTGAGCACCATGATTATTACATAAATTACATTATATTACATTTTAATATTCATTATACAATATATTATTACATTATACATTACATATTACTTCAACGGTAGTGAATCTTGCAGCTGCAGAAGTTTGGGCACAACTGTGATGCACTCTCTTGCTACATGATTTTTAAGTGCTTTGAATTGAGTTCCTAAGAGGTTTTTTGGATGCTTGAGTGTAATCTGGTAAGCGACCACATATATGCAGTGTGTGAGTGACAGAGTAAAAAGAGGACAGATCCCTGATTGTCTGGGATAGCTGAGGCATGTGAAGTAAAAAGTGCAACTGGAGTTGCTGTGGATACTTCCATCTCCTCTGACCTGTCCTTCCTGCAGTGCAGAACTGTCTAATTTGTCTGGGGAAATGGAAGCTGCTGCTGTTCTCCATCTTGCTGTAGATGTGGAAAAGAGTGTGAGATCAGAGGAAGAAGGCCTCTTGAAATCCCCAGGAAAAAGTGTCAGCTATTGTATTTTGCATCCTGGGAGAGAAGGTGCTCTTCCTGCTGTGAGGAGCATCTACATGGCTGTGCCTTGTCCGGTGTCTGTTTGGAAGGACAGTTTGGGCTCCCCCTGTGTCTGACTGCATCATCAGAAGCACTGATTTTTAATCCCTCTTCTCAGGGTTTTTTATTAGCATTATGCAATTAGAAATATGAAATGCTAAGTATTAAATATAAATTAGGGGTGGCTTCTTGTAAGTAGAATATTTTGGCTGGGCTTCCACTGCTCAGGTGTCAGTCAGCAGCGCTTGGGACTTAGTTGTGCGGCTTTGTTGCAGATGGGCAAGATGTAGGCAGCTCTGATTTAGAAACTGCACTCAGACTATCAAGCCTATTAAGCTTGTTTCAATTTAGGAACTTGACATTTGATAGGTGAAATGTGGATTATTTTCTTAGACTCTTTGCTTGTGCAAAAATCTGGCACAGTGGACCCCAACAATTTGTTAATTAAGGATCGCTTCCCTCATTTTAGTCTTGCAAGTGAATTTGTTTTCTGTTTTGGAAGCATCAGCAAGAGGACTGAGCTGATCCTCAAGGTCATATCTTTTATTCAGCCTCCCTTTAAACGAGCTGATAAATCCACATATGCGGGCTGAGCAGATCCAGGGAGGAGCTGATCATTTCTCTTGTCGCAGCATCGATAAGTAACTTGCTTGTTAAAGCTGTCAGTAGTATCTGTGCAAGAGCTGCCGTGAGGTCTCTAAATATAACATTTTCATTGCTTTCTGTGTGATGTCAGCGAATTTGTAACTTTACTGAAGTCATTTCATGCTCCTGTAACTCATTGACTTTTTACTGTACTTATTGGAAGTTTTTCAAGCACTGCAGTAGAAATAATGAAAGCATCTGGTTAAACCCATCACATTTTGTGAAAACAACCTCTTAACATTTATTCTCAGTTAGATGAAACCGCTATTCTCAGTAAGAGGAAAAAGAAAAAATAGTCTTGGTAATTGAGCCTTTCCCCCTTATATGGCTACACCAGTATTTTAAAGGCTGGAGATATTTAATATAATTAAGAGTGCCATAAGTGTCACCAGGGTGCTTTTCTGTGATGGAGACAGCATAAGTTAGCTATGAGAGCTGTAAAAAGAAAAGATACATTTCAGCTTATACTTAGTTCCTACTATGTCAGATGATGGGAATCCTGTTTATAACTCCTTGTTTTATTATAACACGCTAAAAGAATGCATGCGGGAACTTTAATTTTTCTAAAAATATTCTTATGAATTAATACTATGGTGATTTCTTCTTGGAAGTCCAGTAATTTTTGTCATTCCTGGCTAGTATGTGCCAGCAAATCTACAGGGGGACTAAATTCAGGACCTCAGTCGTGAATTATAGGTAAAGGAAAGCAGATTTGTCTGGGAAGCTGGTGCCTCACCTGCGGGTAGGTTAAAGCCCCCTAAGA
>JAWLRI010000274.1:4834180-4856471 GCA_034781795.1 Crypturellus tataupa
ATGGACTGGTGCGTGGAACTTGCTAAGCTGCCGAAGGACCTAAGGATGGGAGCTGGACATGTGCATAGCAGGCGGGCGGTTTCTGTCGAGGGGTACAGGCTGTGGCATCCTGAGGGTGTAGCCCAGGCTGCTCTGTGCGGAATTAGGGAAGGACTTGGAGCAAAGGTGCTGTGTGGTCTGCTAGGCCATCCCCTCGCTCACCCTGGCATCAGCGGCATTCGTGCAGCCCGCTTGCAGCTGGGGCTTGTCACCGTGGGAGCTGGGGAGACATGTGTGATCTGCGCGTGTTGACACAGCATTTCAGCAGGGTCACTCCTGCCCTAGCAGAGCAGGGTCACCCCTGCCTTCCCAAGCAGCCGCAGTGTTGGAAATCCTGCCTCTGGCTTCCTTGGGAAGAGCTCCTGGCTCTGTTTTGTGTTCTCATCTCTCTCTCTCTCTGGCAAGGCAAATGCTGCGACTGCTGAGAAGTCAAGTGAGGTCTTTCATTTTATTTCTTTCTCTTGGCACAGTCAGTGTGGGCACTAGGAAGTGATGATCCCTGCGTGTCCCAAGGAATCAGAAGATGGTGTTTCAGGAATTCAAAGAAAATTGCATTTCTGACTCTGCTCCCCTTCATTTCTCCTTTCTCTTAATCATTACTTCATACAGGCTTCCAGAGGATTTTGTGATGAGCTTTTGGTCTCCTTGTGCTCCAGCTGCTAGTTTATCGACCACACTGGCCATAGGGTGACCTTGAAATGAAAGCAACACAGCATAACTGGTGTGCTGAGGTCTCCTCCTTGCTTTAACATGGAAGAAAAAGCAGAAAATTGATCAGCGACGAGCTCTTGGGATCCTGCCCGTCTCCCCTTTGCTTTCTTCTAGTGTTTTCTCCAGCATTTCAACACACAGGGATATACATGAATAAATAAAAGTTCCGGCAGGGTTTATGTTTGCTTGTACGGCAACTACTGCTTGTGGGAACCTGATTCCACTTCTATGAGATTTCCTTACAGAGGTGAGGAATAAAACTCTCCACTGCGGACTTTGCGTGGAGGCTGGCCTGAGTTTCAATCTGGTAGGAGAAGATATCTCAAAAAAAAAGAGAGAAAAAAACCAAAGGGCATAAAGGTCATTGCAGTAGCTCTTGCTCTGAATTCCTCTAGGAAGAGTGTCCGAGTTAGGAGCAGTTCATCCGCAGAGTCCTGGATATTTTCTGCCTCTCAGTGCTGATTTGGGGGAAGGAAGGGTGTGCAGTTGTACTTCAAAATCTGTTACATGACTGAAAAAAACACTCGTAGGTTGAATCGCCCTCCAATTGTACGTCCCACCGGGCGATGCTAAGTGTTCAGAGCGGCGCAGAGCAGTGGTGCTGGGAAGGTGCTGGCAGACGCTGGAATTCCAAGGCAGACAAGTTCATTTCTGTCTCTGGAGCCCTTCTGTGCAGTGCTGATTTACTCGGAGACGAGCGCTGTCGAAGAGGAGGAGGTGACATAGCCTCATAAGCTCTCGACAGGATGGCTTGTGCAGCCGCTGCTGCTGGGTCTGGGAAAGATTGTGGTGTGTGTGTGAGAAACAGGGCAACACTTTGGAATTGGAAGTACTCGTGAGACAGTAAAATGGACTTAGTTGAGGGATGTCAGCAGGTGCAAGGTTATGATGTTTAGGCTTATTTTGGATCAGGAGTGGATGAAAGGAAGTAACTTCCAGGAAAAAGAGCTGAAAAAGGCAAGCTGCCATAGCAGGGGGGTGCAAGGGGAGTTTGTAGTGTGCTGCAGGTTGCTGAGTGCTTTGTGTACTCAAAGCTAATCAGGGCTGAACAGTTTCTGAAAAACATTTCTGCTGTGCAGAACTGAAAAGGTTCAGAGATTAAAAGAACAGCTTTTGTCCGGCTGTTGCCTAAGTTAAGCAAATATTTGATGTCTTTCCTGAAGAAATCTCACTTAAGCATTTATCTGAATTTCTCTCCTTTACGAAGACTGATTATTGATTTATTTTATAAGCCAGATTGTACTCAATTCAGAGCACATTTTCACAGAGCTGTGCTGTACATCTTGGTTTCAAAAGCCCACCCTACAGTTTCACACAAACTTGTAGCAGTCTGAATGACACCTAAGATGAAGGAGGATGGAATTCAGTGCTTAAAATCTATCTGACCTTCAGTGTTTTGTGTTGGTTTGTTGGTAAAGCTGTAGAAAGTGGGGTAGATAATGCTTGTGTGTTTTTAGAAGCCTTTCCAGAGATGAAGCCTCCCTGCATTGCTTCTTGTGGCTCACTGTAACCGAGGGGATGTAGGGCACATCTGTGAGCTCAGGAGAAACATCCAGAACTCGTCTCCTGCTTGCGCCCATCCCCTGTGCTTGGCTCGGTGCCCTGTGTGAACCTACCTGGGCCTGTGGGGCAGGGCACGAGCGGCCGCCCGTGGGGCAGCCCCTGGGCGGCTCTGCCAGTGCCCGGGGACACCCACAGCGACGGCAGCCGCCCAGACCTTTCAAGTGCTACGGGCAGGTGTGCGTTGCGTGTGCCAGGTTTCTGCGAAAGGCGTGTGTGCCCTGTAAAAGAACGGCTTGGAAGCTGATCAAAACAACTTGTTGGTTATATTTTTGTGCCTTTAGCTTCACTAGAGATTTCTTTCTTTTCTTTTTTTTTTCTTTTTTTTTTTTTTTTTCACCAGAGGTTTTACCAAGCTTATTCTGTGCACATAAAATCTGAAATGTGATTTTTGGTGAATGATGTGGTTTTGGTAGATTTCCTGTATAGTATTTAAAGCTAAAGCCACGAAATAAATCCTCAAGAATGTATCAGCACCAACAAATGAGGTAATGTGTAGAAACTTCTGTTGGTTGGTTTCCAAAATGCTTTCTTCAGTCGAAAGCTTTTGGTTCACAGCCCTGGTAAACTTGTACCCAGCCTTTGCTATGGAATATGCAGCGAGGGGCTGGGAGCAAATACACTGCAGAGAAAAGCAAAGCCGCCCGCTGTCCCTCCAGCTCTATCACTGACCTTCTCCTAGCAGAACTGTCCTCCTTCCTTTCAACTTTTGGTCATCTTGGCGGTGCCAGTGTGAAACGGCACTTGCTGTGCATGCAGGTCACCTAAGCGGAGGGGTCCCTGCCCCAGCCGGCTCTCCCAATCTCTCTTAACACAGCTAAGAGTTATCAGTAAAAGTTGCTGGGGGTGTCCTTTGAGCAGAGGAGCTCAGCTCTATTCTTCCCACTCTGATAGTTTGACGAGTGCTGAGGTTTGCAGGTATATGGGACCGCTGTGCTAGTCTCTGCAGACCAGGAAAGTTGTTTTTCTCCCCTTTGATTCTTTTTCTACCTGGGTGGCAGGAAAGGCCAAGGGGCTGATGTGGCAAAGCCCCTTATTCAGACACCTGTTGGCATTTCTGCATTGCACAGTGGTTTCAGAAGGCAGTAGATCTACAGAAGTTTTTACAAATAAACCCCTCTGTCCATTAGCAAATGGTGTAGCCAGAAACTGAAAGCTAGATGAATTCTGTTTGGGTTTTAGGGAGGTAAAGATGTGGAATCGTTGGAACAATTCCCTGAGGTGTGCTATGGATTACTCTGCATCACTAGAAATCTTTACATCACGGTTGACTTCTTTTCCTTCAAGTTTTGCTACGCTTAAATTGCAGCTTTTGGAACTGGATCAGGAATCCATTTATCCAGTGAAGTTAAATATCACAAGTCTCCTTGTTGTTAAAAAGCCGGGAAGCTCCTTTTGTACAAAACCATGAGGGAAAGTGCGGCAGCATCGGCAGTGTCATGAAGAAGGCGTCGTGCTCCCCTTGCCTGCTTTTTATTAAAGGGGAGGCTGGAGGGCTGTAATTTCATTGTCTTTCTAATTCAATAATACTCTGTACATTAGTACAAGGTAAAAGCCTCACCGGTGTCAGCATGAAAGGATGTGCCTTGAGCGCGTGTAATTCTTGGTGAAGAAGCTATGCGCAAAATGTAGCACAGAAATGGTCTCCCGCGCCAAAGCGTTGGCTCTGTCCCGTATTTCCTGCTCCGTGAAAAGAGAACCCTGAGAAAAGGGATAGACTGCTCCCCTACACCATTTGCACACACATCCAGCTCCACAAATTTTTCCTGTGGGTCGCAGAAAAAAATTTCCACCCTATTTTCCGAAGGTCTGTTCTGCCTTGGCTGGGGGAGTGGGGAGAAGGCCAACTGAGGCTAGAGAGATTATGACTGCATAAAATGTATGTGAGATCAGAATTATGGAGGTTTTAAGCTTGTACCGTGTTAGGAACACAGCTTGCAGTAACAAGCTGTGCAGTGTTGTGGCTCCTGGGAGGAATAATTACAGATGGTGGCTGTGACAGCTAAATCAAGGACCTATAATGTTGTGTAAACCTCATTAAGCAAACACGATAGCAGTGCTGTAATCTATGAGAAATGGGGAGGATGACAAGGCAAGAAGAGGAAAACACTCTGTAGGAAGTTTAAGATTCTCTTCTGTGTCTAAATCTGTTGATGCAATTTCTTCTACTTGCTCTACTTTAATGGTAGAGTTTAAAACCCCAAGCTTTTAAACTTCTTATCTGGTAAAGCCTTGGTAGCCTGAATTAAGAATAACTTTTTGCTAATGCCCAAGTTCCTTGTAGACAGTAACTCCTGCATGATCTGATAAGCTAAATCCTTCCTGGTCTTCTGCAACAAAGTGGATTCTTTTCTTTTGTGCTTGGAAACCTGATAGGAATAAAGAACTGGAAGACAAAGTTTGTTCTTGCTGCTATGTTCGGTTATGGTATGGGGTTTATAGGAAGCTTGATTCCAGCTTTAGCTCCAAGTTTTTGTTTTAAGGCAAAAGTTAGGCATTTGTGTATGTTGGTGTTGTCAATGATAGTTTCTAACTTAATAAAAAGTCCATCAGATTCAGGTACAGGCACATGCCAAATGTCACTGGTAATATGCAGGTCTCCTTTAATGTTGTGCCTTAGGGAACTGTGCCTTTGCCTGGAGTGTTGGCCACATTTTCCCTTGCCTCCCTCTGAAACTAAATCAGGGAAAAATGAGTAATTCTCTGCGAATTTAACAAGTCGAATCTGTTCAGCAAAGGGTCCTCTGGCTGCCAGAGCTGCCCATTATCAAGGAGGTGAGAGCGTTCACGATAGAGAGACCAAACTTGGATTAGTTCTTCTGTAACCTGTAATTTCACCCTTACTGACCCAGTCGCTGAGGCACTGAGGAGCTGAACTGAAAGGCCAGGTACATGAACCGAGCCTTTACTTTCAGAGCTGAGAGAACTGAAGGCTGAAAGGGCATCAAGGTTGTGTTTGGAAGTACTCCACTGAGCACTTGCTGCTGGTGCAAAAAGCTCGTTCATTTGCAGACGCTTTGTATCCAATGGACATTTCTGGACTGCACATCTGTGCCCTTTGCCTAGTCGGCAACTGTGATATGTCTGATACCCAGCTGGTCAAGCACATGTTTTGGGGGGAACTGTTGGGATTTTTTTCACTTTCCATTTTACCATAAAGTTCTGCCAAATTCCTTTTCTTTGCTTTGCACTTTAAAACTGCTTTGTAACTGGTTCTGCTTGTGTTTTCAGTATGAAACGCGGCCCCGTCGGTACCGCGTGCCGGGCGCTGCCCTCGGGAAGGCCGGGCGTGCTGCGCTCCCTGCGTACGGTTCAGCTTGAGCAGCTTCACGGGGCCGGCAAGCGGCGTGTCAATGGGATCTGTGTTTGCTTGGCAGGAAGAGACACGGCTTCCCCGGGGCTGCGAGGCAGGCGGGCTGCCAAACAGCCCGAGGACCCGAGATAATAAAATAATGAAAGTCCAAACCCTGCCGCATTTCAAAGAACTCGGAATGGTTGAGCGTTAGCCAGAGTGATGATGGATTTCCCGAGGATTTTATCACTTCTTTCCCCATGGCTGTTACCGTGCCACATTTAATATTCTTGTCTACAGAGCGTGCTTTGGGATAGGCATTATGTATTCACAGCTTGTATGAAGAATTTGCCGTTGATACAGGATAGATAGGGCAGACGTGTTTTTGCAGATAGGGAGGCAGGGCGTGTTTGCCGTTCGTGTGAAACGCGGGATCTTTATCGCCAATATTCACAATGTCCACATGACACAAGGCTGGTGTTCACCCTGTTTTCCAGGAGAAATTCTGGGGTGCTAAGTCATGGGGGGGGGGTTGTGACAGAGCAGAAGCTGTGTCTGCTCTAACTCCTGCTCCATTCTGCAGCCTTCACACTTACCTCCTTGAACTCTTCCACTTGGGCTGGTTATGGCTGGCCGATTTCTGTGCACACGTGCATGAAACGATAAACTGCTCCGTGTCTCTTCTCCCAAAGAGCCGGCAGATTTTACCTTTCTCCTGGCTCTTCTGCGGCACCGATGGTTTAAACGGCTCCTATTTGTTTCTGTAGCACATGGCGCTGCGGAGTTCTGCAGTGCTGGCATGAGGTCTCTCGGCACAGTTGTAGGACACATTGCTCTTAAAAAGAGTTCCCTCTTGGCAGCGACGGGTACTTTCTTGGATGCTCATTACTTCTCCTAAAGTTGAGATAAAATGGTGCATCTCAGAGATTAGGGGAAAAAATGAAGTCCTTGCTTGCCAGTGCAGGAGATAATATAGGTTGAAACAGTTCTCTTTCCTACGAGTACTAGCTCATACTTGACTTCAGTAAACATCAAGGACAGAGACCGCTTTATTAAAAACAATTTTAAATACCCCTAAAATCACAGACGACAGGAGATTGCAAGTGGTCAGAGCAAGACTGCTGTGGTAGTAAACAGTGTAATATAGTTAAAGCCGGGGCTGCTGTTTTTCTTTGGCCTGCGAGTTGGCAGTGTATGTGTAGGAGCTGCTTTCAAATTCCAAGCTCTTTGGAGGCTGTAATGACCAAGAGGTCTTGATGCCATTTGTAGTGGTAGAAAATCTGTGTATCTCTCTGTTGAGACCTTGTGGGGCTGTGTGATTGACGTGCCTGCTAGGTGCTGCTGCTGAAAGCACCAGCCCTATTCATAATAGTTGTACAGGCAATAAACGGTTTTGGGAAACGTTCGGGTTAGCTCCTTTCTAGTACCAACCGAGTGAATGTTACATCCAGCATGATTTCCCCAAACTACCCTTGCTCTGCAACCATATTATCTGCAGCTTCCCATCTTTTACATCACCCAGTCGCTTGCTGGGCACTCAGCCTTAGGAAGTGTGAAACTGCCTCGCGGTTTTAAACACTAACTCTGCAGCACGTGCTGGCGGGAACCGTGGGGGAATTTATATGAGCCACACTCACATAAATGGACATTATGCGGTCTTTTTAACAGTATGCGGCGGCGTAACTGTATCTACAGGGCTTTTTTAATAGGATTACGTTAATTCCTGCTAAATCCCGCAAAGACTGAACTTATGTCACTGTTGCTATCCTTATTGTCACACCGCGTTCATTAAGCTATGGCCATGCGTAGAACATTGCCACATCAAGGACTTTTCCTCTCGGAGCTGGTTTTCCTTACAGCTGGCCATCTAGGAGGACGAGCTGTGCTGTAGTGCAGTCGCTGGAAGTGGTTGACCCCCGAGATATTTATCTTGTGCATGAGGTCTACGCCAAGCCCAGTGTGAAGACCTTTCTGCAGATTGCCCTTCCTGGAGGAATCTGGGGTCTGCCATCACCTTTCGTTCCTGTTGCTCGGAGTCATCTTGTATTGCCACAAATTCTGCTTGCTCAGGAAAGGAATCTTCCAGGAAGAGCATTTTTTTGTACTCGAGTGAATTATTCACAAGAATAGCACAGCTTATTCAGTCTTTTTTGCTCTCATTTCAGTGCTTCATTTTAAGGACATTGATGGCAATAGAAAAATCTTGTGTAGACCTAACCATAGTTTTTTTCTGTCACTTGCTAAACACAGTCTTTTTCCTTGAAGTGGGAAATGGTTGTGTCTTGTGAAATATGAGTGGCCTGTTTGTTTTGTGTTGAGAACTGCTTCTCTGATTAAGAGACAGGAACAGCAGTGAAGGATTTCTGTGAGACTCCCCTTTGTGTAGAGCCATTGGGCCTAATAAATTCTGCTCATTGCTTGCCCTTTGTGAAGGTACTTTGTGTGTAATATGTCTAGTGCAATTAACAGATGACAGAATAAACCCAAGGATATAGGGTCGGCTTACAGATATTGGCGTCTCTTCAGTTGAAAGCTGAGACATAAATCACGGTCGGGGTCAGACTGCAGGGTGCTCTTACTAAGGGCTGTGCAGGGGCTCGCAGGTAAAGCCAAGCAGCTAGTAGCTTGCCCTGGCTTTCTCACTCATGACTTACTGCATTTCCCTGTTTAAAGATAACCCTGTGCGCCTGAAGAGAAAACCTACTTAAAAGAACTGTTTTACCTGATTGCATAGTGAAAAACCTGATGTTCTGTCTATGATCAGGGCAACAGTTGTCTTAAACGAATGAAGAAAATATCAGACTTGCAGCAACATATGCACACCAGGAGACTCTGGTTCCTTCTGCTCCTTGGGCATCCTCTTGGATTATTCGCATACAGCTCTAGACTTTTCTTCTATGGCAAGGCCCAGCACTGAAAGAAAATCTAGGCATTAGAAACTGGTAATAATAGTCTTTGTTGTTGCTGTCATTAGTGTTTTTATTCCCCGGCCAGTCATTTTCTTAACAGCCGATATATCGGTTTCTCATGTGGTACCTTTTACATCTGAATTTTCAAAGTACGTGTTTTTATTTTGAATTTTGAAGCGCCCGTTAGATTTGTTGTTTTGCTTTTTATTTCTTGAGTCCTTCCAGAGCTGCAGACAGGCCTGTTGTGCTTCACCGTTGGGAACTGTGTTTCTCCCTGGAGGCCACACAATTTCTCAGTGGAGAAGGCTCTGCACATGAAAATCCAAACACCCAGCTCAGCTTCCATGTCAGATTCCGTGTTGCGAAACAGGCAAAGCTGTATTCCAGGCCAACATTGATGGGCACAGAGAAGGCAAATCAGTGGGTTGAAAAATGTCTTTTTATTGCTTGTATGCAACTGAGTTCTACTGCTTGGTGGCAACCAATAACCTGTTTTGAAGTGAATGCAATTTAAGAGCAAAGATTTTCTGCTGCAGAAGAAGTGTCCCAGAGGGCATCTGTCCAAAAGAGATTTAACTGATGTTTAAAAATTGACAGAATTATAAAAAAAAAAAAAAAAAATAGAGAGAGAGAGAAAAGAAATTTTTTTTGTGAAGTGGGTACTGGAGTGATTACAAAGATGAGAAATGGCTCTTTCTGGTGGGATGGGGGCTGATGCGGGCTGGAATGTGCAGGGTTAGCTTTCAGTGCGAGAAGAGGTTCCCCCGCCTTTTTATTTTTGCCTCCTCTTTGTCCAGAATGCAAAGGAATTTGTGAGTCAGGAGAGGTTTCTGTAGCGAGAGATAAATGTCAGCAGAGGTTACACTTGAGGCCAGCTGTGGGTTGGGGGTTGCTGCAGTCAGATCTGATGTTTCCACCTCCTACTTGGGCTATTCTTGCTTTGGGTCAGTCTGTTTGGCCAAATAGCTCTTGGTACCAAGCACCTGCAGGCACTGCATAGTACTGAAATCTCCTGGTGCTCGCTTAAGGGTGTAACATGCACGATCCTTTGCAAATGGATGGGTGCCAAGGAAGCCTCAGGTTTATACTCCCACTAGGTCCTGTAGGTTAAAAATAACCTGCAATTTGTGCAATAACCAGTGCACAAATACAGAGAAGGCAAGAATTTCAAGTGCAGACTTTTACATATTGGTAGTGAGGCTGGTGCTGGGAATCCAGCCTGAAATTGAGATCGCAGCTAGAAAGAAAATCCTGTTTCCCGTGACAAAATGCACCCCCACCATTAGAAGAGCTGTAAAATGTGGAGTTCTTGGAGAGGGTTTTCAAAAAGTCTCGTCAGGAGTGTTAGCTGCTTTGCAACCAGCTTTAATTTTCCTGCTTTGAGAAGACTGAACTAGGTTTTCTGGTGTTCTAGGTAAACCTTGTCTCAAATTGCTTACTTATTACCTGCCATTTTTTTTTTTTTTTAACAGGAACCTAAAAATGTCTCTGTGGTTAATTTGGGGAAACGTTCAAGGGGAAGATCTGTTCTGTAAGACGTTGATCCTTCGGGGTCTCACTTTCCTTAGCTCTTTAGCCTTTAGCACAGGGTTTCCAAGCAGGAGCCTGGTCATCTGGAGGGCCCTGCAGAAGCCGCTTTAGGGAGCATTTGGGTGGACGTGGTCCATGGGCTTTCAGCAGAGGATGAAGCTACATCTTACTGGCTACATCTGAACTGTTCCAAGTTTTACCAGCTGAAAATTGATCCATCTTTTCCCAGAATAAGCTGCCGAGCTCTTACTTGAATGATCGCCCCTTTTGGCACCGACAAACATACACAATAACGAATGTTGCGTTTCGTACAACTCGCGTTCGTGTCGTTTGTTTAATTGCAAGTTCCTACAATTAAGCAGGTAAATGATGCTTAGATATAATATAAAAGCATTAAATGCTAATGCCCTGACTATATGATACAAGGCCCCAGAACAACTGAATGGGTGATAATGGTTTCCTCAGTGGCTAGAGACATGAACTGACACTTCACACCCCATTTTCCCTGCAACTGTGCTTTAACTCAGCTTCTAATTGAAGCTAGTTGTCCTGAATTCAACCAGACCGAGGAGAGAGGAAGGAGAGCACCTGGACTTGCTCAAGTAATTCAGATGAGCAAAGTGTTTGCACAAGACCATTTTTCTTGTTCCCATCTTGAGCAGTACTGAAGTCAAATTTGCCTGGGGGACAGGATGAAATGAGATGACTGTGGATTTGCTTTGTTTTGTTTATCAGGAGGAGAGGGCGGTTTTGATGCAGGATCAGAAGTGGGTTTTCTTAACTGCAGCTTTTGCTTTTGATTCGTTAGCTGGAAAATGAGGGAGGAGAGGCTGCCCACATGAACAGCAGCAGGAAATGGGTGGGCTGCTAGGAGAAAAAGAAAATCTGCAGGTGAAGTAGAAGCTGCATTTCTGCTGCTCCGTTGGACGTTTAAGAAATGGGGGGTCTTGAGGGGTTCTTTATTTCTGCATTGCTCACTGGAAGATGCTAAAAGGGCCCTCTGAAGGGCAGCTGTCCCTCATTACACACTTCTTTTTAAAGGATTTCTGTGGAGCGCCTTTTCTTGTTGCTCTTCACAATCTCTGCGCCAATGTTTGTTCTGAATTGGAATAATGTAAAGTCCCTGTTGCGGGAGACATTTTTAGTCACTATTATAGTTTTACCTCTTATCTATAAACATGTTAATGTGTTTTGGAAAAGCTTGGGTTTGCTCCCATTAAAAGCTAAGCTCTCCACTGTAAAGGGGGATGTGGATTTAGCAGTAGATGGTGTTTTGACCTCAGTGGGACTTGATGAGGTCCCAGGCAAAGATGCAAGGGAAATCCGGTTACTAGGAGAAATAAAAGGCCCGTGTGATCTCTACAGGCTGATGCTGCTAGTTAGTTACTTGAAATGGAAGAGAAAACCTTGTTTTTAAGAGTACTGGAGAAAGCTACCTGTGTGGTGCACTGGCTTGTTTTCTAATTGCTCATATGGTGTCCCTCCAGTGCTCCAGTGGATATCTGGATCCGCTGGATCTGGATATCAGCTCTGAATTCTTCATACCTTGACATAAGAGGTGACTTACATCTGACTGAGGTCAACTGGTAAATTTTCAAGATACCTGTGGTATCTTTTAATTTTGCAGGAATGTTGCTGATGTTAATTCTTAGTGTGCTAATCTAGAAAGCCCACCAATACCTCCTGGTTTTTGAGAACAGCGTGTATTAGCAGGGAGGTGAATACAGTGGAAAAACACCTCCGCTAGATTCCAGCTCAGAAGCACATAAATGTTGTCAAATGCTGGGGAAAATGAGACTTTATGATGAACTTAAGTCTTCCTCCTTCCAAACAAATGCTCTTGCTTAGGAGAAGCAATTTGCAGTGATTTGGCTGTTGATTTTGCAGTGATTTAGCATAGTAACTGTTCACAATGAATTGTGCTTTTGTTAGAGTAAGCCTTATCTGTTGCGTTAGTGAGATAAAATCCCTCTTACCTGGCATGCTTGTGATGTGCTGGCTGGAAGGAGTTTCCCAGGACAGCCTTCTCTAAAACAAATGCAAGGAAAGGCTCTCTCAATGCTTGAATTGGAAACATTGGAAGTTTAGTGGTGGAACTGTTAACAGAAATGCAAAGGCAAGCAAAGGACCTAGAGGATAAATAGAAATATTCTTTTCAAGTTTGCTTGCGTTATAGGAAGATAAGGAAATATTTAGGGAAATAAAAATAAGTAAATGCTGTTTACTGCCTTTGAATATGGTTGTTGGATGTCTGCGCAAAGTATTGGTTGGACAAAAAAAAAATGACATTTTTGTCGGTTCTGATGGAGCTGCGTATAGCGGGCAGTGAATTCCAGCTGGGATTTAGACATTTGACCAAGTAGGAGTTAAGCTGATGCTAACAGCTCGTTTTAGGCAGACCACCAAACAGGAATGACATAGCTGACTGTGCCAGCTCGCTGACAGGGGAGTGGAAAGTGCTACTTTTGTGCTGTTTCCGATGAAGTGGAGTTTCCTGCTGTCTCCTCTCTGAATTCATGCAATTTGCCGTTACTGTGGAGCAACGGATGAAGTAGGAGAATTGTGCGTGACAGGCTGTTCCTCCCAGGACTTCCATCCTTCATAAATCACTTTTTGTACTCCATTCTATAAAATTTAAATGACGCGTCCAAGGAAGGGACTTGCTGGAGCCATCCATCTGAAATATTAAAGTTGTTTTACATTGCATTGGCACCACACAAATCAAAATCTCAGCTCTTGGGATGGCATGTGTGACCAGCTGAAAAGTAGGGCACAGTGTCCATGGGAGGCATGTTGGAGAGAAAAGGTAGTAAGAGTTTGTCTGGCTGCTGAGAGGGTTTGATATTTTCCTGACTTGTTCATTTGGAGAGATAACTAGCCACAGTCCTTGGTTTTGGGTCAGGATAACTGGCAGCCTTGAGTCTTCCTGATGTTTTGATCCGTTAAGAAAGACTCATGGGTTGGCAGCTTGGGTGGCTGCTCGGGTTTCCTCCTGATGCCCTGGGAATAACTGGCCGCACGGAGATTGCAGCTGGTTTTCTGGCTTGGAACTGAGAAGAGCAGCAAGTGTTCTGCTGTTGGGTCACCGTAAGGCCTAGAGGCAGCTGTATGTAACAGTGTCAGAAATTATTTCCTTTGGAATTTAGAAACTTTGTTATCCAATATTTTTTGCAGACATTTGAGCAACCAGAGTGCAGCAGGATGGCAAAAGGCAGGTTTTCCTTTAGTCACAACGTGACTTTCCGCAGCTGGTAAAATTTTGAAAAATTACAGAAGGAGCAAAATTGAAAAAGGAAATAGAGCCAGTAGGGGCAGGAAGAACAAGATAGATGAAGTGACTTGGATATTAATTTAAGATACAATGGCAGAAAAAAATTAGCAGGGAAGAGAAAGGAATAAAGTGATGCAACTGGAAGGAATTACAGGAAGCCTTGGAAAAGGTTTGTTTCAATTTCAAATGCTTGGAACTGGAATAACTGATGTTTTCATACCCGTGAAGATGCTTTCCCCTCTGCAAACCAGCCCGGTGTCAGGCGTGTGGATTACGGCCCGGGTCCTCGTGTGCCTCGCTGGGGTCACGTGGATTAACATTCTTTGCAGCCTCTCGTTTTGGGGCTGCTTCTGTGATCTTTTCGTACCCTCTAGCGTGTGGTTGGAAGCACGTGCTGATGCCTCCTGGCAGGGAGGTGGCTGGAGGAGGTTACCAGGGTTATCAGTCCCTTTTATTTACTCTGTTTATGGTAAGGGGAGCCAACAGGGAGCCTGGCGGGGCTCTCTGCCCTCCTTTCTGGTGGCCTGGACCACATATTTTCCATTAAACCCATGGAAACCTGAGTGTAAAGCAGCAATAAGAGTGTAAAAGTTGGGTTGGGGCAAATGGGGTTCCTGCAGAGGAATCCCTCCGCCTGACAGATGTCTGTTTCCAACTGGGGATCGCAGATGGGTACAAGTGCGCGTGTACGCGGGCTCCCGAGCTCTCCTCTCGCCGCGCTGGGGGGTGCGCACGGGGGAGTCGTGCGCTCCGCTGGCGCCAAAGCCCTTGCCCTGGCTTGCGTTCCCACCAAGCATGCCCTGAGCGCCCCAATTCCCTGTCTTCCTGCTCCTCCTCAGGCAATAGGAAAGCTCTGCAGATGGCTAGGGGGATAAGGAGGAAGTTTTTTATCCCTCCGCAGGCTCCCGCTTCCAAGCGCGCTGCGGTTTGGCTGCCTCCGTGTCTGAGCCCCGTGGGGTGGGAGGGGCGCGTGGGGACTTCGGCACCTCCCTGGCGCAGGCTGCTGCTGCGTGCAGGGCGCGCGGTGCCCCTCGGGCGCGGAGGCGGTAGGTGCTTTCAGCAGCGCGTCGGGGAGCGCTACAGCCCGGCACGCTTCCTTCTGCAGCCCCCCGGGTTTGCAGGAGCCTCGTCGCGATTTGAAGGCGCCTAGCGAGTGTTTTCACGAGGAGGCTTCTAGATAGCTGCGTTCAGCCTCTACCACTTGTGTTCCCACCAGGTGTGAGAGCAGTGCCAGGCAGTGGGGTTGAAATCCTTCGTACCAGCAATGCCCAAACCCTGCAGAAGGAACCCATAAACCTGTACTTTGGATCCCAGAACGTGAAAATAAGATTAATAGTAAGACCTAAAACACCCATCAGGTGAATTTAAAGTGGAATGTTTACCACGGTATGGATGAACGCACTGAAATACTTAATATTCCCAAGACCCTAAAGAACAAGCTGTCAGGTCATGACTGTGCATTACGGCACTTTCTCTCCACAGCCTTAAACAACATTTCATGGTTGAACAGGAAGCATTAGGCACAAGTTGGAGGCTGTGACAGACAGGCAGATAGGAGCCAGCGGTGTTGGTGCACTCTGAAAGGTCTGAACAATTGGGATCAGAGCCACTCTTGTTTCTGGAGAAGGGCTTTATGTCTCCTCTTCCAGATTATTGAGTGGCCACAGGGCAATATCCAACAGAAAGGGAACTCACGTACACCTCCCAGGTTCATTTTGTTTCTTGGTAGAAAAAAAGGAAATGGAGAAGAGGAAGGAAAACTCTGTGGCAGTCAGTGCTGTGGCAGCCATGTAGGCAGAAAGGGGGCAAGTCCAGTTTTGTCTTGGCCCTTGGTGCTACTCGCCCATGCATTTGGCAAAGACTGACGTGAAGCACCCGCCCACCGTAACCCTTTCTCAGCAGAGGTGTAAGGTGGATTTATCGTCTTGCTCGTCCTACAACTCCCCTCACTACAGTTATACCACATCACAGCATCATTATTAAATTTGCAATGAGAGAGCAATTATTTCTAGCTGAGCACCAAGTAGCACGACAAGAATTAACTCACACCATGTCAGCGAGCGATCTCCAAACTGGCAAATATCCTCCGCAGCACCAGAAGTGGGGTGGTGAAAGCCGCCTGTTACTCTCTTGTCTCTGAATGCTTGTGGACATTGACACCAGGAGCTTTATTACACCCAAGAGATGTGCTTTAAAAAATGTATTAGCAAACCTTCATTTAAGCTTATTAAGGGAACACAGTTTAAATGGTTCTAGCAGAAAGCAGGTTTTCAGGTGTTACTTGGAGTAATATTCAGCCCATTCCTGAATGAGTGAGGGTGGAGGGAAGATGCGTTTTCCTCTTTGGTCTGAAGTTGGAGGCACGTGTGTGTTTTCCCTTTGCTAAATATTTAACAGAGTGTCTTTTGTAGATTAAGGCAGCACTATAGTAAGGGGGAAAAGTGATTTGATAGAAGACTGTCTCTTTTCTAAACCATGAGCATCAAAGAGATTTAAGGTACCACCTGTTCTGTTTTCAGGGGTTTAGATAAGTGCGTAAGCATGTACTTTTTCTCACACTTACTGCTCCAGTCACCATTAGAGGTTTGCTGTATAAATTCTTCCCAAGCTTTTATCACAGGTTTATTCTGAGCAAGGTGTTAAGTGCTAAAAAAGGAGCGAGAGTGAAAAATTCATGTGCATGAGCCTTCGAGGGTATGGTAATCTGTGTCCCTTATCTTGCTTCTGCTCTGGAAAGTCAAGTTTTGTAAAAGGGGCTTTTCTGAAGAGAAAAGCTGTAGTAAAGGGAGCAAATTAGGGAGTTGTGCAAAGTGCATGTTGTATTTATTCTTAGAACAACTCCTGACATCACTCTGGAAGAGCAGTTCATAGAATCATGGCCTTACACGTTTTTATGCCTCATAAAATAAATATGCTTTAGATAGGATTACAAGGCTTTAATTTTAAATAAATATTTTTTTACCCTGACCATTCATGCAGGCCTTCTAACTAATCAAAGCAAAATGAACTCTTCAAGCATGAGCCTGAGAGATTCTGCAATTTATTTCCCACTGAATGCTGCCACTTTTCCATGTAAAATATGATTTATTTCTGGGCGAGGGCCAATCGTGCCAATTAACCTAATGTGCTGAGAGCAACGGACTGTTTTTGCTTATGTCTTATCTGACTCAGAGACAGCAAGGAGAATTAGGCCAAATCTCATCTTGTCAAGACACTTCAAGTAAAAATTGCCCATAATATCAGTTTTTTTTCTTAAATCTTCCACAATCTATTAGTATTCGTTGTCCCATTTTTTTGCCTTCCCCGTCTCCCATATTTCTCTCCATTTCCAGCTGACTTCTGAGCCTGTCAGGCGGGGTGAGTGTTGCTATTTCTTTATTCTCTGCTATTTCTCTGCTATTTTCTGCTATTTCTCTGCTGCTGCCTATGTCCTGCATCCCAAAGGGGTGTTTGGGATAGTGTAGCCTTAATGGCAGGTTTGGTGACGCGCGGGGTTCGGTGGCTGTTGTCAGCCTCAGCGTCACGGTCCTTGTCAGTCGCGCTGTGTCGGTCGAGGCAGTTCACCTCCGACCAGCCACGAGCGCGAGGATGTTCAGCGGTGCAAGCGAGAGAAAGAAAAGCTCGTAAAAGCCAAATAATCCATAAAGAAGGAAAAAATATCAAGAGAATAAAAAAATGCATTAAAAAATTCCAGAGCAAGGCTTGGTGCTGCCTGCATTAGGATTCAGTACTGCAGCATCTCCCATTAATGAAGACGTGTGCGGAGAAAGTTAAGATGACAGATTGAACAGGGTAACCTTAAACTCATGGAATGTCTTCCTTATTAGAGCACCAAACAGCCAACTGCAGTTTTCCTCAGCTTGCTTTGAATGAGGTGCGTCTTGTAGCTGTGAAAAACGATCCACGTGGGAGAACGTGGGGCCCACTGAAGAGCAGAGACCCTGTTGCTGAGCTCAGCTGATTCCCTTGGTCTGCACTGCCATCGATCACAGCCCTGGTACAGGGGACTCGACTCAGCCGTCTTTGAAACAGTTTGGCCGCCAATTCCAGGCTGTGTAGCTTTTCCTGTTGGCCACAATGGGCCGGAGGGGATTATTGCTTTCCTTGTGGTACCCACAGACAGAGGGGAAGAGGATGAGACACTTTTCTTTGTGTCTTCCTTGTCCAGCACTGATCTTGCTGGCAATTGCAAACTGCACTTACAGAGGGAGGTTTTGTTATTTTTTAAACTATAGCATCCTTTAGTGCAAATGCTGCTGCACCTACTGCTTGGTAAAAAATCCTCTCTCCTGGCTGGAAATGCTAAGGGCGTTCCCCCAGCGCAGTCACTTTTGCAGGTGCACTGCTCCATCATCTCAGACTAGGCTCTAGGCAAGGGCATTTTGGTACGTAGATCTCAGGTAGACATTTGGGGCCATCCAAGGGGAGGGCCTCAACATAGACCCCTTCTCCATAGGGCTGGAGAGGGTTAACGTGTGGGGACAGGATGAGGAGCAGTGCCAGAAACTGGCCGTGTAGCAGGTTTATTATCAAATAGAAGAAATAAGGCAGAAGGACAGTTGGTAGGAAATGCATAGGACCAGTTATCTTTTGCATACATCTTATGTATCAAAAATGTCACAGAGACTCCTTTTCCTTTGCAGAAGGCAAACACAAATGCATATGTCTTCTCGCCATTTTTAGGATGTTTTAAACCTCATTTGATTTCTGAGTTTATAGTTTCCATGTGCTAAAATCAGTTAATTTAATCATTTGTAACAGATGGCCGCGTTGAGCCCACATTGTCAAATAAAATACTAGGCTGTTACACACCTCTTGCTGGCATTTATTTCCGAATCTTTGGCCATAAAACTACCACCGTGTTAAATGTTGACAGCTCCCGATGAACCAGAGTCTCTCGATACAACTCTAGAGCACACGCAGACAGCCCATGAAATTCATTTTTTTCTACAGGCCTTTCCTAATGGTTTTTGTTCAGTAATGAAGCCTTCCTTTAGTTCACAAAGTTTAATGACTCTGCAGGACTTGTGCAGGGTCCCCGTCCCCTTCGAAGGAAGAAGAGAACCACTTCACTAAGCTGCTGCACAGGGAGCTCGGATTAAAGATAAGGACATAGAGGGTTGTATTTTTGGGGAGCTGGATGAGAGGTTGCTGTACTGGGATCCACAGTAACAGTAGCAGGAGTCAAGGTACATGATTCTTGTGCTCTCAAGTATACAGTCCCTAAATATCTGGCTTGGATTTGGAAATACATATATATATATATGTGTGTGTATATATATATATATATGATTGTTAAAAGTGGCCTGCAAAATTGCTCCCTGGTCTATTTCTGCCTTCAAGGAACAGAAATGAGAGTTCTGTTTCACACAGTACGGTATTTGGAGCCCTATTACCAATGACTTACTGAAAGATATTTGCTTTTTCTACTGAGTCAGCTGGCAGAGCTGCAGTGATTTTCATGCCCCGATGTTTTTGTTAGCAATGGGATGAAAGGCTGAGCCAATCTCAGTCGTTCTGCCCTGGCTAGATGCTGCTTTTGGCCCTACATTGCCTGCATTTCAGCAGCACAACAGGGTGAATCCCAAGCTACGCGTCCTGCTGGGAATATCACTTCAGCATTTGATTTAGAGATGTTGGGACTACAGAGGATGTTCCTTCCTCCCTTCAAACACGTGAGCTAATACTCAAAAGGCCAACACTATTTTCTGGAAACTATAGGCCAGCTCTGCTCTGCAGGGCATCCCTTGTAGTATGTGCCCTGGATTAAGATGACTTAATAGCCATTTTCAAATCTGTGATAATCTTTTCAAGCTACGGTTCTGTGCACAGTTGCTGACAGTGGTTGCCTGTAGGTTTACGGCCTTTAGCATATAACGTCGGCTGCTTGTGTCCTGGCAGCTCTCACACGTTCAGTTCTCTGACAAGCAGCATCATTTTGAGGGGATAGAGGGTCACTTTCTTGGTGCTACCGAATGGGTAAAAACTCAGCTTGCTTTAGCCCTACTTCGTGTCGGCTCATGGAGTCCAACTTGCTGCTCCCGGGAAAACCACGATGTCCCAATGAATTCTGTAATTGAAGCCGTGGTCAAGTTTAGGTTAAATGAATCCCCTACCTCCCTCGTCCTCAGCCAAACACTCCCAGTTCGATACCCTTCACTAGTCATTTTGGGGGAGGATGTTTGAAACTTGTCAGTGGGCAGGTTGTGAAATGTTTGAGTGAAGGGGGTAAAAAAAACAACAAAGAATTGAGATTGAGGAGAATTGCTAGGAGTCTGGCTTGTCACAGCTGGCACATGCAATCTGTCATGAAAAAAAAAAACATGACAAAAGAAAAATCTTGTGAACTCGAGCCTTTTCTCCCTTTGTGATCGTCTCCTCCATGGGCCATTTCAGTACTTCAGAAATGATACTCGTGCTAATTTTTTGTTCTACAACTACTGATAGGAATTGATTAGAGAGGAGGAGGAAAGCATAAGTATCAGCATATATATGTGTTGAACTGCATGGCCCCTTAAATCGTTATATATAGCAGTGTTGCTTCTTCCCGGGAGGAAAATATATGCAACGGTTAGTGCCAAGCCTACATTTGAGGACAGCTGCAGAAAAACTGTTCAACTTGTTTGCTTAAATCAAGATTTCTGTATGCGAATTTAAACCATGATTATGAGCACAGATTTAAAACTCTTGGTTTTAGTCAATGTGCCCTGTTTCTTCACTGAAAATTCAATTTGTCAGAGCTCTTTCCTAGTGGCAGCTTTTGTGTCCGTATGAAAGGTAGGACTTTGGATGCAAAAGCACCTAAGTGATTTAAGAGTATCAATTTTGTAGTCCTTCTCTCTCTGAAATCAATTAGGACTGCTAAGAAGTTTTATTAATAGTCTCTCTTTTTTTTTCTTTTCTTTCCTATAAAAGACTTTGACAACTAGTAAAAGTTGTAGTTAGAAAAGCTAGAAAAACAACAGACTAATGAATCACGCTTGGTACCTTGCTTTAATTTGTGTAATTTTAAAATTCTCAGTTTTGGGGATGGGGATTAATAGTTGCCAATTCCTGAAGCATTATGTTAATAGTAATATTGTTAATGTTGTTAATCAAGTCGTGTGTTCTTCCTTAACTGCACTGCCCTGTCGTGGCAGTGTTGGATTGAATAGATTTCCACTGAGATCCATAGGATTTTGATTGGGTTTTAGAGGCTAAGCCGTCCCCACGTTGTTCTGCTTATAGGCCTGCCGCAACAAACCCATTAAAAGACCTTTTTCAACAAAGTTTTGTTATATGCAGGCACATATCGGATTTGAAAACCCCCTCAGCACTGGCAGCCATCCCCTGTTACAGAAGATAAAGGCTAAACCAGAATGGGCAGTAAGGATGATTTTCATGTCTCTGAATTACTTCCATCTCTTTGTTTATAGTTCTTAGCTCCATTAAAGACCCTCGCTGCAGACCACGGGGCGCTCTCTCAGCTTGGGTTCTCTCTGCCCATTGCCTTATCTTGCCAGATAACTGGGCTGGAAGTGCTGGATGAGAGCAGTGTGATGGGGCTGCCAGGTCTGCGCGCGTGGCAGCTGGCGGCTGCTGCTGCTAATTGTTACCTTAGTGCAACTGCTCTGCTTCTGCAATGAAGCAACCCAACGCTCTTCCTCCGAGACAACCGACACCGCCTCTCCGTAGCCGCCTTTGGTGAAAAGCAGCATGTGAAGCAGATTCACTTTTCCCCCCGCTTGGTAATTCCAGCGCCACCAGCCAGATGCCCGGAGCTACAAGCCCGGCACGTTGCAGCGGAGGATGCAACATGTGGTGGCATTTTATGGATCGGCTGCGTGTTTTCCTGAAGCCGTAAGAAGTGGGAGGCCGGGACACACGGACAGCTGTTGCTTGAGTCTCATTTCCCCAGGCACCGTGCCAGGATAGAGCACAGATTGTTATTTAGTGCAACAGGATCCCGAGATAAGCTCCATTTGGTCAAATTACTGAGCTTTAATTTTTTTTTTTGTATGAATAGGAGGGTCCAATTATTTTTAATTTGCTGTTTTTCATTCCCGAGGCAGAGGAAGAACAGATGCAGCCGAATGAGCTTGTGATATTCAGTTACCAAAGCCAAGTCCATAAAGACGAAGGTCTTTCCGTGCCCCAGCTAGGGAGCTGGTGCAGCAGCAGCGAGCAGGAGGGCGCTCAGCTGGGAGCCTCTCCTCATCCACGTTCCCTGGACCCACCGTGTCCTTGTGCTGCGCTTGGGATTTCAGCTTGCCGTATCTCTGAGTAAGCTCTAAAGGCACGGGGAGAGATTTCACTTTGTTGGCCCATGTTCTGCAAACCCAACTATTAATTCAGGTATCTCTTCTTCCAACTTGGCATTATACAATTCAGTTGAATTAGATTCTTTTTGCTTCTTTGATGTCGAAAATGCAGAGAATTTATTAATTAGACCAAGACTACTTGGCGCTTAAAGAGTGCCTGCCATCTTCAAAGTGCTCTCTGCACAATGTTTCATTATTTATACTGTTAATTATATTAGTCCTGTTAGGAAAAAGCTCTTTAAATATCCATTGATGAAAGTATTCTCATAACAGGCTAGGACTTCCACACTTAAATTGTAGCAGATAATTTACCCACTGAAGTATAGCGCCTCGGAGAAGATGTAAGGAGGATTTACAGCAGTTTTTTGAGTGTCTGCTGAAAAGTCTTGCTTTGTCTCAGGCGCAGCCATAACAACTGGGAGCTCTGGAGTCTCTGTGAGTGCTGTGGAGCTGCTCATGAAGCCTCACACCACGCAGGATGGGTCTGTAGGGTCCTCCCTTTGCAGCTGTGTGACCGATACCTCCGTTCCCACTGGTAAAGCCACTTAGGAACCTTGCTTACGTGGCTGAGGTTACTGTATTGCTTTCAGACACTTCCAAAAGGATCCCCACCTTTCTGCAGAGAAATCAGTAGCATCGCCATGGGCAGGAGTCTGACTGTTCCAAGCGGAGTGCAACT
>JAWLRI010000274.1:4856571-4944694 GCA_034781795.1 Crypturellus tataupa
GGATCCCCACCTTTCTGCAGAGAAATCAGTAGCATCGCCATGGGCAGGAGTCTGACTGTTCCAAGCGGAGTGCAACTCGGTAGCTCCATGACCTTGAAAAATGAGGTAGTTTCCTGACCATCAGCTGGAGTCTGAATTCTTAAATCTTCCAGAGTGATGTGCAGATTTTGTCTGTTACTGTGACAAAATGCAGCTTTTAGACTAGCACAGGACCCAGCAGCTTCTGTATAAGCTCCTAAACAAGTTGCCAGATTTTTCAAGAGATTTTTGGTCTCATTTAGCTGTTTAATGGACCTTTAGGCACATCTCGGCCTTTTATCAGTGTGCTTAATGGTTTTAGTAGTTAGCCCAAAATGTGTTCGTACTACCAAAGGGTTGATCATGTTTTCCTATCTTAATTTGCCTAAGTAGTAATTTAGTAATTTACACTGCAAGTAAATCGACTTACTGGAGTAAATCACTAAGGCATGTAAATGAGTGGCGAAATCTGGGCTTCTTTCAAATCAAGTTGAAATGAGGTTTAACAGCTTGGATGGTGGTTGTCTTGCAAAAATGCAGCCTGCAGAGCGGCTGTGTAATGGCAGAGAGCTGTTCAGATAAGAAACTAGTCTTTCTCTTTCCACCTTCTTTACGTGGTATTAACTGAAGGCTTTTAAAAACAGATAAATAACTATGAGTGCAACAAATATGCTCGTGGTCTGTGCATTGCTCATGCTATGGTGATTATCGCTGGGCATCCCTGGACACGTTGCATTTGACTCTGTTTATCTGCCCCATGCTCTGAGGGTGTCTGCAGTGTGAACCTGCAGTTTTGGAGGCTGTCACCTCCTCTGGGAAGAGCTCGCTGGGTGTCCTGGGTGTCAGCGTTTGCCTGTATTCTCAGTGTTTGCTGCTGCAGCCGTGTGTCCAGGTGTGCGGTGGCCTCAAGGCTGGCACAGCTGCCGTAGTGCAAGCTGTGTCAGAGCAGCAGCTGCAGCTTGGAAGGTCTAAACTTGTTCATAGAAAATGATCTAATGTAAAACTTATGCTTGCTTGCAGAACAACACAGTTTGGAAGCCGGATTCCTGCCAAGACTGCCGTTGCCAAAGCAGTGTTGTCACCTGTGAACCTGTTGTGTGCAAACACCCGCTGTGTGACTTTCAGAAGGTAAGGGGTGAAACTGCCCAAACGCTTACTGGTCTCTTCTGTAGAGTGGAGAAATGGTGGGTCACTCTAGAGTTGCCTGCTTTCCCCCCTCCTTTAATCCTTGGAATAGTTATGGGCTCGTCAAGATGCTCGTGTTGGAACACACTGTGCCAAGGGATCTTGTGGACAGCTGGGTAGTGGTTCTAGAGTGCCTGTGGAGGCCGAGCTCTGGTGAAGGAGCTCTCAAGCTCTCAAGAAGCTCTCAAGCTCTCAAGAAGAGGATGCGGCGTGAGGAGTTTCCACAGCGGAGCTGGTTGTGTGTCCCGTACATGGCTGTGTCAGTGTCCCATGCTCGGCTGCCTCTGCACAGTCCCCTCTGAACCCGAGTTCTGCTTCACGCTGGGATTTGGGGGGCGCAAGAGGGACCAGTGCAATTCAGACATCCCCGTGCCCGTTCACTTCTCACTGTGGAATAAAAGTGCGGGTGAACCCCGGCGTGTCCTCCAAGGGCACTGGGGTCCCCGAGGAAGCCCTTGAGCTGCGTTTGGACCTCCCAGCGTGAGCCCAGCTTCCAATCACCCCTCATTCGGCCGCGGGGCCAGGCCGCAGTCTAACAAGCAGATGGACGCGTTCCACTCTGCTGAGCAACAACAGAGCGGAGCTCGCCTGTCTCTCAGCTCCTTGTGCCTTGTGGTGCTTGTTAAGCTCTCTTTGTTTCTTGTTTATCTTTCCCTGTCAGAGCCTTCATTAGTGGTTATAGCTAATTGGCCACAGAAGTGGTGTTGCGTTAGCATCTGGATTACTGGGATAGTGCACATGAATGGCAATGAAAATTAGTGTTTTAAAGAGGGACTGCCAATACAATAATTATATAGCTTCGTGAAGCACGGTATTTTTTTTTCCAGTGTGACAGTATTAACGGTGAAATAATTTTTGATCCTTACTATTTTTCTCCTTTGTTAAGGCTGTGTTTTGGTTAAAGGACAACGGAAGTATTAGGCCTTTTGTGCTAAAGGGGAGAGGGAAAGAAAAGAGTGCAGTCACTGAAGAGCTAATAAGGAGTGGGCTAGAGAGGATATTGTCATTCATGAAAAACAGCAGTGGTTGAATGAAAATAAAAAGGTAGCAGCTATGAGGCTTATGAAAGGATTTACCTGGCGTGAAATAAAACTGTGCGGCTCCTTGGCATGGGAAATCAGCGGTATTTCAAAAAGGTTTGGCTAGTTGACTGAAAAAAAAAGAATGTATTAGGTAGATGGAAATGAGTGAAAACAATTTCCCTGGTGTAAGTTAAGGAAAAGAAAAAACAGAACAGTTTTCCCTCCTGCTAGCTTCACAGTTGAATAAGGTTTAATAGTTTAATCTAAATGAAATATTTAATTTTATGTTCAGCCTCCTAAAGATATGACATTGAAGGAAACCTTGAAGCGAGAAGTTTTTTTCCAGTTTGAAAATTAGAATGTTTCCTTTAGAAAGTGTAGAAAGAAAACTTCTGACATTTGCAAATAATTCTGGTTGCTTTTATCTTGCCAATGAAGAGATGACAGGTAAGGCAATGTTTTTGTATTGCACATCTTCATTTTTTGTTATATTACAGTAAATAATTACTCCCTCTTGGTCAAGAACAATGCCTTAGAAGTTGGCCATAACCTTTCAAAGGAGGAAGGATGAAGCTTTTCTCCTGAGAAGCACCTTGGCAGTATGTTAAGGAAGGTGACTTTATGGGTAGATTTTTTCTTCATTTCACTTTCTGAATCTGTGAGGATCTTCCCTGCTTTTGTTTTTCTGTTTCAGTTTTTGCCTTCTACAGCTGCTGTGCTCCGATAACTCTCAGATACCTAAAAAAATATGTTTTTTTTTTTTTGTTTGTTTAATTCATCTGTAGGGGAAAAATACATGATTCATGAACAGAAATACGTGGTTCATGTATTCCATGGATCCACATGGTGCCTCCCAGGGGGTGCCAAGGACTCTTGGTGCTGTTGCCTGCAGCGGCACCCTTGCAAAGTCAGATGCTGCCATGGCCTGTGCTGCAGGGTCCATGGGGCACAGTGCCAGGCGTGGGATACTTATCACACAGCTGTGGGCATTGGAAGGGGTGTGGATGTGTCCATGAAGGTCCCCTGTCTGTCCCTTCTGGTTAAGCGTCCTATTTCATGTGCATTCCTTACCGGATTCTTGATTCTGTGTAGGGAGAAGTGCTCCAGATAGCCCCCAACAAGTGCTGCCCCGAGTGCGCCTCCCGGGCCGAAGGATTTTGCCAGCACGAAGGACAGATCCATGGGGTGAGTTGCTGTACCCCTTGGCAGGGGCTTTCCAGCATTCAGCCCTCTGACTTCTTGCTTCTCATCAGTGAAGGCTGCTTATCTGGCTGGAGGAAGAAGGATCCTTCCTCGTCACTGTTTCCATCTTTGCTGTCTTCTGTCACTATCAGCTAATGTAATATATGGGGCATTTCATCTACGGGGTTTGCGGAAAGATCATGTGTGGCCAAGCAATAACATGTCTTGTTTGACTTAAGGGGAGAAAGTTTGCAATCTGTTCACTCACTTTTCTGTTTCCATGGGTGTCCGAGACAGTATGGAAATGTGAGAAGTGAAATAGGGTGAGTTTGGCACATTAGCTGTCCTCCAAGAAGGTTTTCTTCAGGAAAATTCAGGATTGCTGAAAGAAGCAGCACTCTGTACTGATAGAAATTAATTGCTCTCGTGTGGCCTGGGATTATGTAATTTGTAACCCTGAATTATTCAAGAAGCCCTTTACAGGATGTGGCTTCACCTAGGGGACCTGAAAGGCCCAAATAGTGAGAATAAGTGTCTATAGGAAGGAAAATGCAGAGATTCCTGGAGAGCAGTTCATGGCACGGTAGGCAAATGGAGAAGGATGTCCTAATGCAAGGCCAGGGGCTCGGCCTCTGCTCTCTTATGGATTTATTTGACAGGAAGCAAGCTGGGTGCAAATATTCAGAAACCTATGAAATGCCAAATAGCTGGGAATGTCTGGGGCACTCTGCACCTCAGATGGTGATTGCAGCTCCCTGTTTTATTGGGCTGGCATGACCGCCATAAAATCAGTTACGAGGCAGATGAAAAAGGCTGGAAGAGGAGGGATTTATTGGCAAGTGTTGCAATGAATCAACATTTTTCTTTTGGGGTCCATTTTTCCCTCCCTTGCCCAGGGAAGGAGTGTTGTCACTTCATTAATGAATCAGCCAAGTTAACAAGATTTTCCTGCATGAGTCTCCTCAGCAGTTAGATTCCTGCGTGCTTTTTTCTCCATGCTTTTTGTGGTTGTGCATTGCAGCACGGCACGCAGTGGGCCAGCTCGGGCTGCGGCCAGTGCTTCTGTGCCCACGGGAAGGTGAACTGCAGCCCCAAGCTCTGCCCGGCCCTGGCGTGTGGAAGTGGGGAGCTGCGATACACTGCGCAGGGAGCCTGCTGCCCCACCTGCGTGGGCCTCGGCGGTGAGTATCGGGTGTGAAGGGGGCACCGTCGCGCCCCAGACTTTTCTTTCCTTGCTAAATTCTCTTGAACGCCTAGGGCAAGCGCCACTCTCAATTCTCTTTTTGTCCTCTCGCTGTACTTACATTCATAAGGGCTTCACGCATAGGTCAGAAACAAGTGATAAACTTTCAGCTGTGAGCAGATGTGCCTCGTGCTCTGTCCTTGCTTTTGAGACCATGACTTAGGGAAAAGAATGCAGATATTTCCTAGGTAGCAAGGGTGCCCTTGGCACTTGCAGATTTCCACTTTACGTTCCAAAAAATGCCTCAGCTGTTGGATGCTTCTTCTCATTCAAATCCAGTGGGAGCAGTGCATCCAGAGCTCTTAATTCACAAGGCTAAAACCCTTGAAAACTATCGGAATTGTTATAATTATTTGCTATTTTGAGAAACTGGGATTTTGAATTTTAAGCTGCACAAAATCTACTTTAATTATTCTCATCATTCTGGCTTGTGACACTCTAGCGTTGTGTCACAGGCATATGCATGAATAAGGACTCTTGATACACGTTTTCTTGCTGTACTCTCTTCTTTCCCCAAAGTACTGAGGAACATAATATCCCCTTGTTGCTGTATTTCCTTTCTGTATGCAACAGCTAACACACGACTGACGTTAACACTGTGAAATTGTTGCAGCAAGTGAAAAGCTGCAGGGACTGTGCAGGGGAACACAGTGCTTTGTGCAGCAAACCCATCCAGAACCCAGGATCCCCTTGGGAACAGTGGGCAGGCTTGGCGTGAAGGGGAACGGGAATGGAAAGCGATGAAAAGACGTGTGAAAAGAGAATTACTCAGTGTCTTCAATGTCTCTCAGAGTCGTGCTCCTTCGATGGCCGCTTGTTCCGGGATGGAGAGGATTGGTGGCTCAGTCGGTGCTCCAAGTGCATCTGCAGGGACGGCGCCACTCAGTGCTTCGTGGCTTCCTGCCAGCCCGTGCTGTGCCCTCAGGTCAGGACCCGTTGGGGACATTGTTCTTGGCTGTTTCTTTTCCTTGACAAGATGTTACAAACTAACAGGTGCATCTCCTGTGAGGAAAATGGCTGATTTGGAGAGGGGAGTTTTAGTTTCTAGAAATACACAATGATGGATAAATGTGTCGGTATACACATCTCTTTCCCAACACATTCTCTCCCCACAAATTTACTCTTATTGTGCATTTGCTGGCTAACTAGGTGAAAGTATTATCCAAAGAAACTATGCTTTTGACTTGTACTAAAACTATGCTTGAGAGTTGATCAGAAAGTGCTTTTATTCCTCTGTAGAAAGGAATGAAAGAACAAGGGGTTTAATGGGGATTTGTCTCCACAAACTTCAATTTCTGGTTTCGGCTGCTTTGGTTGCAGTTCCTTTTTATTCTGTTTATGAGAGCTATAGAAATGCAGTTGAAAATAGTGAAATGCTTATGAAATTCCCCTTTGACTAAAAAGGCTTTAAAAATAAAAGGCTATTTCAAATAGAAAAAAGCTCCCAGAGCCCTATTCCTTACATGTGCTTGTGTTTCAGAGGAGATCCACACATCAGTAAAATCAGTAGATAACTTACCCAAGCTCAAGCAGTCACTTACTTTTCTAGCCCAAATGAGAGAACTGGGACATTTCTGTCTCTCAGGTCTTTGCTGTGGACAGTAATGATGAATTCTTAGCACTTGTGCAGCGATAAACGCAGCCGAAGTGCAACGGGATTATATATAGTGTTAGCACAATGGTTAGTAGAGAAAGCAGACTCTGTACAATACTCTATACAAGTGACTAAATTCTTTACATTTTCTTTATTGTATTACAAACCAGAAATGATGCCTAAGGGTGCAGCTGTGCTCTGCGGATTTCTCTTCATTGGGCCTATTATACCAGATTTCTTGACCTCTCCGCATTGTCGTTTTCAGCAACATATCATGCCAGCAACAGCTCTGAAATGCAGGATCTGGCCCCCTGGGAGATCCTCTTTTTGGCTAACTTTGACTTTATGTCCTTGAAACTGCAGTTTCTCCAATAGTTTTTTCTACTAAACTTATTCCAGTGGTGAAACAAGAACTCTAATGCCCTTGAGATGCATGCTCTGGCTCTGACAGCCCTGTAGCACGCAGTAAACCAAAATCATTAGTCTTAAACATTTTTTTTCCTGTTGCTGCTTACCCAATAGAAGTGACTTTGTTGATGCTGTGATGTATGTGAGAATAATTGGCTAAAACATCCAAGTTAATGCAATGGAAAGCTAATTATCATGGTGGTCCTATTTCCTAACAAGGAGCCCATTGGAAGGGGCATTGGCAGGACATGCAGGAGCTCTGCTTGATCATACCTTGCATGTGCCTTTATCCTTGTCTCTTCTACCTACTGTTCCCGAAAAAAAAAGCAAATAAATAATTTCTTCCAGCATGGTGGCAATCAGTGTTAAAGTCATGTTACAACTTTCAGATCTGCATGCCTTTTCCTCGATGCTTCATGCCCCGTTCCAAAATGCTTGTTGCAGGAGAGTACCTGAATATGTCGACTACAGGAGAAGAGGAATTGCAAGTCCTCACTTTTAACTTAGTGCCAAGATATTGTGAAAAAAAGCCAGGAGTGAAGAATGTGCTTTCTGTTTTCTATGTTTTCTATGAACACGCAAGCTTGTCAAGTCTGCCAAGCTGCTTCCACTGCAAAATCAAATGAATCTTTGGCAGTTTCAGCTCACTCTGGCGGCTTCTTTTTTAGAGAGTTTTCCCACCGGTTATGCACATGTTTTGGACAGTACCGGAAAAGAATGTCTCCCTCCACAATCGTATGCTTTAGTGTGCATCTCTTTGTAGCTTTAGGTATCTATTCTCTGTAGATCTGAGTATGTTTTCTTTTCTCTGTAGTGTGTGTCCTTAGCAGTATCTGTATATCTGGGCCTTGATTGCCAGCCAAAGAAGTCTAGAGAAAGATGTGTAGGGAATGTGTTAGTTCTTTGCCTCCCACACTGATGGCCCTAGAGACTGAAGCCAAAATCAAGTCTTGCAAGGCTGTGGGTTATCACACAGATGTAGAGTGCCTGGAAATCCAGGCAGCGATGCTCAGCCCCATGCCAACTCTTCCTACTCTTATCCTGTTTGTTTTGCTTTCTATTTAGGATGAAGTTCTGGTGATGTCTCCAGGAAAATGCTGCCCGGAATGTGTTCCAAAACCCTGCTCGGTGTCAGGAAGAGTGTACCAGGTAACCTTTGATAAGCCACACCGAAGACCAACTGTTCACAAGTTCTGGCACATCCCCCTTTCGCTTCTCCATAATGTCTGACTCTGCCAGCGCTGAAAGATTAGTGCGACAGTTGAATTTTCTTCCTGGAAAGGCAAAAGAGCAGAAAGAAATTAAGACTAGATAAGACCTTGATGGCAAACAGAAGGGAAGTTTGCAGGATGAAGCAGATTAGGCACTTTCTTTTCACACTTTTTTGGAGCAGGAAAGCAAAAAGCATTAGAAAAGGTCAAAGTATTCATAGCTGTCATGGTATAACCTGGAATTAATTTAATGAATTATTTAATGCATCTGTGAATATGTGAGGTTCACTGTTAGTGATCATTTTTGGCTAATAATTTCCGTTAGGGCCTCCCCGATGTCATTAACTAGCAATTGATGAGAAATGCAGATCTCTGTCATCTAGACCTTGTATTTTTAATTTATGTTGCTGATAATGCTCTTATTAGCATTTTTAAAGAGAAGTTTGTTATTGCATGCAGACATGCAGGGAAGAGATTCCTTCCAGTAGGAAACGTGGTTTTCTGTAGATAATTTGGGTATCTGTGGAGGGTGTTTGACAACTATATACATCTTTCATGTTCTTTTTGAACAGCATGGTGAACAGTGGAACAAAAATGCCTGTACTACATGTGCGTGTTCCCGAGGGGAAGTCAGATGCCTGAGGGAGACGTGTGACTCAATTACATGTGAGAAGGTAGCTAAAAATCCTTCAGCTCCCATACCCTGGCTGCCCGTGTCACTGCCCTTGTGGAAGGGGTCACAGAGTCCCACTCAACTGATGTTTTCCAGGGGGAGAGCAAAGTGCAGCGTTCCGGGAAGTGCTGTGCCGAGTGCGTCGCTGCCAACGGGAGCTGCTTCTACGATGGCACCGTCCGCTACCAGGGTGACATGTGGAATAGCACTCGCTGCGACTTCTGCGTGTGTGACAGAGGCCAAGTCACCTGCCAGAAAGCAGAGTGTGCCAGAGTGGAATGTGCCAAGGTAAGAAAGGTGCTTTCAAATATCTCTTTTAAGTCCTGTGATTTCCCTCATGCCCCCCACTTTTTTTCTTCTTTCTTAATTCTGTCTTGAGACACTCAAGGGACCTGCTCTTCTCTAGTGGCTTGGTTTGTACAAACGCCTTGAAAGCTCTCACAGAAAACAGGAGCAAGCTTTGGATTTTCCCAAGCAAGGTTGGTTGCTCAGCGAGCTTATTTTATGAGGAAAGCCGGTGAGGGTCAGTTACTAATTTAATCTGGATCGCCTCCCACATTGCTTCCACACTGTTGTGGAAGGCAGTGTCCCACTTTTCTCCATTTTTCCATGCCGTTCTGAGTGAAACTGGTAAGGCATTTTATGCGTTTTACTCCAAAACAAAATCCCCTGAGAGGTTATGTTGTGGTTGCTCTTAATGAATATGAAAAGGCATTAGATAGGGTTGAATGCTCTTTCCCCCACCCTCCACACGCACTCATATGAGCATAAACACACACACACACACACAGACAAGAACATTTTGCTGAGCTTATTTAGTTTGCAGTGGGACAAAATTGTTGTGGTGCTTATCACTGCATCTGTTTTAATTAATAGGTTAATACCTGCCTTATTGCAACTACTCCACAGAGTCAGTGAAGAGAAGGGAATAGATTGTAGCTTTCTGAGGTTTTTCTCTCAGTGACACTGCTTTTCTGATGACTCTGCCTACATGATAAACCTCGTGTGCCAGCACCCTTGTGTTGCACCTGAATTCCAGCGCAAATCTGCATGCTGCACGATGGCTTCACTGCGTTAGATCACTTTAATGGCTGTGCCAGAACGTTAGAATCCTCAAGCATGATCCCAAATGATACATAATGCAGAGGTGATGTATGTAGAAATAAAAAATATATGCTCCTTCTTCGGAGGTTGTGTCCTCTAACTAACAAAAATGGATGGAGTGTGGGACCTGCACTCTTGTCGCTGGGCGTAGCTGATGATGATCATATAATCTTGAGCTGCATGGAGAGTTTCTGCTGGGTGGAAGTCATGATTGGCATAAAATCTTGGGCACTGGCATCTGTTTCAGTCAGCTTCCTGCATGCTTATGGCTGAAAATTGAATCATTTACACTAATGATGATGGCACGCTGTCGTAGCTCAGTAGGGAAGATGATTTAATATTCATGTTCTGGCCTTGGGTTCTGACGAGGAATCCATTATTCAGAAAAGCCAGGAATATTTTACAGGAGAGCAGCTGAAGGTGTTAGGAAGTGGGGTGAAGAACAGAATGGGGTTCAAAGGCAGCTCTGTCGCTCATGCAGTTTTCTTTCACGCTCGGGATGTCAAAGCTAACCAGCCAGTTTGAAGCTTGAGCATCTAAAAGAAGTGTGTTATTTCTCAGGGTACAGGTGGCTGCTGTTCTGAATTCAATGAAATTTGATTACTGAGAGGACAGCAGGAGGAAAGCACTCGATAAAAGATATTTGCCCAAGGATTTATAATCCTGCAGGGCTTCCCTTAAGATAAACTGGCTTCCTCGAGACAGTTGCAGTCATAGTTTAGCTCAATAATACAAGGTGCACCTTAATGCAATAAAATATTTACTCAAAAAGAATATAAATTATTTTCTTTTCCCCTTCTGTTTTTCTGTTTGAGTTGCAAGCCTTGTTTGTAGGCACCTGCATCAATAAATCTGAGCTGAGATGAAACTAGAAGCATTTGGATTCATCTCTTCATTAAGGCCCTATTAATTTTCTTGTCACATCGTGCTGTTTAAAGTATAATGAGGCCACAGCTTTAAACTGCAAATCCTAGACAGCTTGACACAGTACAGCAGCATTACACGAGGACAGGGCAGAGGCTTAGCTTGGAAACCCTTTCAGACAAACCCATCAGCAGCTGCAGAAGGAGGGTGGCTGTGGCGAATCTGCACTCATCTTCCAACTCCACTCGAGCGAGCTGGGAATGGGGGCTCTGTGGCAGCCTTGGGACAGCTGGCAGAGCTTGTGCTTGCGGTTTCTCCCGGTTGGGGATGCGTATTCCCCAGCTTGGCTGTTCTCAGCTTTCCTCTTGTGTGTGTGTGAGGCTTGTGGGCAGGGACGGGAATGGGAGCGTTTACAGTACGTAGTCTTGACGTGAGATCCAACCACAGCCAAGGGCATTCTGAAGTAATGATTAAAGTAGGAAACATGTTGAGAACCAACAGGGAAAGATTTTAGACTGTGGGTGGTCCCAGGTGAGTGAAAACTGTATGATCTCTGCTCTCTTACCCATTCCCAGAAATAGTTGAGTGTTCCCGAGTGTAGCCTGAACTATTGTGCCTTGGCAAAATGAACAGCAGCTGGGGGTGTTACTGCACTGCATAGGTACGAGATAGTTTATGTCTACAGACTGCTAGATGTGCTGAAGTGGAATGGCAAAAGGTATCCTGGTGTGACTGTACCAGACAAGATGCTGGAGGGTGTAAATCAGCAAGGCAAACGGGTAAACTTGGAGCTCAGCTGAATTTTGTGAGCCCCCAAAGAAAGGTGGCCACAAGCTGGAATGGAAACCAGGAGGAACTTGGTGACTTTGTTGGGTTATGGGCCCCTTGCAGATGGTTATGGGCCAGTTGTGACTTCTCTGCTTTGTGATAAGGAAGTAATTGCCCTGACTGTAAAGCTAGAGAGATGCTGCACAGAGAGGTTTGGGATGGGTATCAACACTGACATTTAACAAGGAAAGAGAGATTTAACCAGTGCCCAGGGCAGTGAAATAATCTAATTTAGTCATCCATTTGTAACTTTTATTATTGTGGTGTTTTCTTGCCTCTGTTCAGCATGCATGAGAATCTTGCCAAGACATTGAAGCTGTTTCTTTTGGAGCTGCTTGTTGTTTCCTTAAGACACAGTCTCCCTTTCTCATAAATATTCAACTTCTGTTTAGATGCAAAAAGTTGTGACAAGTCAGGGCACTTCATTCCCTTCCCCTAGTATAAATTCTTATCTTCACACCAAAGTAATTTCAGTAAATTGTGTGGTGTAACAAAGAACAGGCTTTTTCCATTTGGGATAAATAGAGCATATGCTTTGAAACTTGTCCCAAATATTTTTGGTTTTTTGCTTAGGAGAAAGTAGCAACTTGAAAATCAAGGTAAGCTTCTATGCATTGACATGGAGATGGTGGCCAAAAAACACCCTGGAAGTTTACTGTAAATTGGAAAATATCTATATCTTGCTCTCTGTATTTTCAGCGGACTATTTTGGAGGGCTTCTTTCCCCGCAGGATTTAGGGATGAAGCAATGTCCTTATCACCGAATTCCCTTAGCCTTTCTGGGGTTTGTTGTGCAGCTACAGTGTTCATTAAGCACATTTTTTAGGCTGTGCATGTAGAGATGAAGGAGCATACAGTAGAGATAAGGTGGAATTAGACAGGGAAGATTGCATTCCAGGGCAGGAGCACTTCTGTCTCCGCATTCCACAGTATTTCGGTGGTATTGATTCCATCTAACCTGCTGCAACCTTTCTCCTCACAGGGTGAAGAATTAATTCACTTAGATGGGAAGTGCTGCCCTGAGTGTGTTTCACGCAAGAGCTACTGTATTTACAGAGGACAGGCCAAAGATGTGAGTATCCTGGTGCTTTGGAGCACCTCGAGAGTTCTGCTCCGAAAGTCCTGGGGAAGAGGTTCTCCCTCCCAAACTGTTCCAGGAAGGACTTTACTTGCAAGTGGGGAGGAAGAATGATCCACTAATATAATCTCCCGACTGCTCTCAGAATAAACAAAATGCACTTGTTCATAACATGTACATCTGCTCCAGTATTTAAATTTGCCTTGCTTTCTTCTGTGTGAAATACTCAGTCATCCCTCCTTAATATTTAATGCACATACCCACTGGTTTCCTGTGAATCTCGTGGGCATTTAGGATGCCTGACTTTCATACCATACGTTCGGGGCTACAAAGCAAAGGCAATGTGTAGTCTTCTGATTATATATTCCATTGATTATAATTTCCACTGCAGCAAGAGTCCCTTATTTTATGAATATTTTCAAGGAACTTTCCTTCTCAAGTTACAGCAAAACAAAATATTAGGTTTCTTTGTTGAGATATACCCGTGATGGACATACTGATGCTCTCACAGATGAGTACCAATACTGATAGCTGCTATTTGCCAACACATGTGGGAAATGGGAAGTTTAATGCTAGTTTCTTGGGCATTTAAAATGTTTTCTGCCTTTTGACTTCCTCAGAAGGAACTGGCAGAGTGATGGAAAACAAGGCAGCAGAGGGCAGGAGGAGAGGATGTAAAATGCTGTCAAAGGTTAGAAAGAGATTTGAAGTTTGACAAGTAGGCGGGATGAATCTTAACGAGGGAGAAGGTTGTAATGACCCAGTAGGTCATTGTGCAAGTGTATAAATTCAGAGCAGACAAAAGGCATCGTTCAGATCCAAAGTGGATTCAAACTCTTGTTGCTGCGCTGGAACAAGGATGCTTTACAGCCTGCCTGCTTGTGCAAGGCAATAGGGTTGACTGGCAACAGCGATCGGCAGGCCTGGGTTAGCAGGACTCGGTGCTAAAAAAGCCCGGGGGAGCGTGATACTAACAGAGCCTTTCGGTGTTGTCCCGTGCAGGACGGAGAGACGTGGAGCGAGGGCCCGTGCCGCGCGTGCATGTGCCGGGCGGCGGAGGTGACGTGCCTGCAGCGCTCGTGCCCGCCGTGCGCGCTGGGCAGCCTGGCTGTGGACGAGGAGGGCGAGTGCTGCCCGCGCTGCCAGCCAGGTACGGCCCCAGCCCCTGCCCTGGCCGCTTCCCCGCTGGCATCAACGTTGTTCTCACCCCCACATTGAATTTGAACTTGTCTTCATCCCCTCTGCAACTGCTAATTAGCTGTTTCCTTATAATTTAATTAGGGTTTCAGGAGCAGTGAGGGCTCCATCCAAAGGCTGCCACTGACATCCCTTGGTTTAGCCCATACTCTTTAAGACTTTCCTTTGGCAATAATGTCTCTGGAGAATGTTTTGTGTTGATTTTTCATTTTTTTGCAACACAATAAGTTCTCTAAGGCAGAAGGCTGCTACTTTCTGAATAATTACAACGGCTTTGGAGTTTATGAGTTCATGAGTCACATTATTTTTGGGAAAGAGAGAGCAGAAATAACCTGCCTACAATGTTTATGCCACCAGCTCACCTGGGGTTGAGTGACTGCCAGTTAATAATTGTTCAGAAAGATTAGAACAGCCCTGACTGTGTGTTAACTTTGCATATAAATTCATTTTTCTCCAGGATGTTGTCCTCCTTCATTTACACTTCATAGTTGGGAGGCTTTATCTGTGGTTTGCTAATGTTTTGTACTGGGAGTTGTCCTTGCAGCATTCATCTAAGTTTGTTTTTATCGGAGTGCTCCGGTTAATGGTTTATCTCACTAAAAAGAAAATAGCTTCCTAGTTTAATTATGCTGTGATTTGCCGGAGTGGCTTGACGCACTTGCCGTATTAATATTTTAAAGCTTGTTATTTACAGCATTCTAATAAAAATGCAAAGCATTACAAATTGAAAAGTGAGGCAAATGGATTTTGGACAGATCACACAAAATCGTTCTGGATTTTCAAAAGAGAGCGGCTCTACCCAGACTGCAAGGGAGAGGAGAGATTATAAAGCACTCTCGACACCCATCTGTTCTCTTTCTTATCAAGAAGTGCCACCACGTACTGGTTACTCCTGCAAACACGACCTCTTCTAGAAGAGTAACACCGCGGAAAATAGAAGCTTTGAAGTCACTGTATTGTGGCTATTGTTTATACCTGTGTTTCTGTGTCTTAAAGGCAAACCTTTCAAGACCATTTCTTTCACTGAAGCTCTGCATTTATCTCGTCTCTCGTCCCCTCCAATGCAAAACAGAGAAACAAATGCAAGATCCATCTGGTTTAATCTGTAAGCCTGGAGCTTTCTAGGCTCTTTTGCAGAACTGACCTCCACTTTCTAAAATTATGGGAAGAGAGAGACCGGTGCTTAATGTATCTCTTTCCTTAAAGCCAGTATAGTGTAGTTCCTGCTTCTCATAGATATGTTGGAAGAAGTGTGCAGAAAGAAGCCAGTTGTTCTCAACTGGTATAGAGTGTCCGACCTTCAAGATAGCTATAGTCTGTTCTTGCTGACAACGTTTGGACTGGGGAAGAGGGTATTTTTCCCTATTTAGGGAAATATGGTCCATTTGGTACCCCCGTCAGGCAGTAAGGAAGGGCTGTCTGTGCCTTGGAAAATTATTGCAATAAAATGGTTAGAGACAGCACCTCCTATTCATTGCTTCTGTTTTTCAGTTTCGATTCACTGTTACACTTAGTTGTCTGTTTTCTCTAATTGCTGTTTTCCTCCGTGAGGAACAATTTTTTGGAAACTTGCAAGTTATTTGGTACAAATGAAGGAGAGTTTTTAGAATCTGAACCCTTTTTGGCGAGGAACAGAGAGGTTTTCTTCCAACAAGGAGAAGTAACTCAGCATTAAGGAAGATTCAGTCCCTGTCTTGCCCTCTGCAGACAGGCCAGCCAGGCTAATCGAGAAGACACCTGTGGTCACTCACATTTTTGAGTGTTTTTTTCTGCCTTCCTGACTGCAAGCTGATGTATTTGCCTCTGTGTTGTCTTTCCTTTGTGGCAGTGGAGTGCCACGCGGACTGCTTGACCTGCTCTCAGTCCTTCGAGCACTGCAACGTGTGCCGGGATGCCAGGAAGCAGCTGCAGAACGGGCGCTGTGTGGACACGTGTGAATCGGGCTTCTACCAGGATGCAGGGACTTGCTTAGGTACCTCCTGCAAGGGCTTCGATCCTCTCAGATTCCCTCCTCCTTTCACAAGCTGCCTCAAGACATTTGGTATTAATGCTCCTTTCTTTTTCTTTGCTTTTTTGCTGGAAGCCTGCAACGAAACGTGTTCTACCTGTACCAATGGATTTGAGTGCTCCTCGTGCCAAGCACCCCTGCTGCTGAAGAATGGGCAGTGTGTGACTTCGTGTGGGCAGGGATTCTTTCAGGATCAGCTCCTCTGTGCAGGTAACTTCACAAAAAAAAAAAAAAAAAAAGATTCTGCATAATTTGTGATAGCAAGAGAGCAGATAAAGCTGTACCCAAGCTCTTAGGTGAACTCTGGGTTGAGGGATGTGCTGTTGACATAGGTGTTAATGTTTGCCATAGAGTAAAGCAAGCAGCGAACAGAGGAACGAAGCCATACTCAGTAAAATTGATTACTGGTTTAGGGAATATTCATTAAAATTCCTCAGGGGATCATTTCTGCTGGTCTAAAACTCCCACTCTTTAACGACCCTATTTCAGGTTTTCACCGCTGTCCTCTTTCAGTTCTTGGAAAAAAATGGTTATGATGTGAAATAGTAATTCCACATAACACTGAGATGTGTCTAAATCTTTGAGATTAAGTTTTGGAAGTTTTGATGGAACTATGGCAGTGCTTCCCTGACTCCTTTGCAAGACTTTTACTTTGTCCAAACTGCTAGCTCCTTTTCCCTCCTGACAGTTTTCTTGTTTCTCTAAAGCTAGCATTCTTCTGCTTTTGAAATTGGCCTTTTTATAAGGCTTTTAATTCTTTCTGCAGCCCTAATTCAACAGAAGACTGGAGCATAGGCTTAACTTCTTGTGCCATCACTTCAATTTCCTTGGAACTAGCCCTCCTGCTTAAAATTAAATATAGGCTTAGGGGAAAGCACTTCAGATCCTAAGTCCAGCTTCCTTTCTAATACAACTCGTCTTGAGGTGCTGACTATTTGTTTCACATTTTGAAACTTGGAAAAACCTCCACCTTCCTGCAGTGACCATAGACTAGGTCCCCATTGTACATGTATAATTAGAAGAGAGAGGCTTGGTCCAGAAAACTTTATAGGCTTAAGTATCGAATGATCTTCTACTTCATTTGGTTTTATTTTACTGTTTCCTTTCCATCTGCTCCTGGTGTTTTACCTGGCAGTGCCCATGTACTGCTGAAGTAGGAGGGAAAGGCTAATGTTTCGTTTTATTACTGTTTGGTGGATTACTGATTGTACATTCCATCCAAATTTGCGGTCACGCATGCTTGTAGCTGAAAGTTGCTGGGAAAATTTGTTCCTGTTTCCTCAAGGGAATTAAACCAATTTGCTTTAGTTCTGCCTGGCTGCATTTTCTGCATAAAATAAAACCAGTGGAGAAAGCCTTAAATTTCAGACAGACCATAATTCATGCCAGTCATCCTTCCTTTGTATACTCTCCATTTTACAAATCTGTTTGTCCAAACTGCCTTTAAACTGTTCAGAACTATTTTTCTTAAAAATGGTTTCAAAATTTGTGATAAGTATATGCCAAAATTGCAGAAAAGATGAATAAGATAATTGTTACAAATCCAATAAACTATCTCTTGAGGAATTGGTTTTGGAGTTTAAAAAGACCTGTAAGATCTGGTTGCTTAATCCATCCTGCTGTTGAGACACTGCATTGCAACAAGAGAACACAATGAATTTGTCTTTCTGAGGCTATTTTGAATTTTGGAATGGAGGAGTTTGATCTTTTGACATTCTACTCTTAGACTAGGGTCACCACTCTCCCCTACCTTCCCTTTTGTACAGTATGGAAACCCTTAAAAGAAAGGAGATTTGAGATTCAAAGGTGGCAAGCTTGGGTACGTAGTGTATTTAATACTCATGGGTTAGGTTGAAACCTGCTTAAGGCAGGGTGGTTAAGTCTTCTTGCCAGAACCAGACCATGGAAGGAGCTAAGGAAAAAAAAAAAAAAAGAGCAAAATGGAGGGGAAAAAATGTATATATTTTTATTTATCTGCCTGGTAAAACAGAAGGGCTCAAAGGACTTGGAGTTTTCAGTGCACTCACTGCATTTTTGCAATTTAATTATTTATGTCTTCAGGATTATTCAAAAGCCTAGGCAGAACTCGAGTGTTTCTGATTTGATCTGCCAAAGTGCAAATATTGAAACGTGTAACTTGACCCTAACAGAGCCTGTCGCTTCACAGAGAAGCGCTGGGATCTCTGTCCGTGCCCTGTTGTTGTTCTCAGCTGTGCCCTGACTGCAGAGACTTACCTTGGGAATGAGTGATTGAGTCAGGGTAAGCAGAGTTTGCTCAGCTCACAGCGAGGCCATGAGACTTGTTTCTTGCTGCCATGCAGCGTAGGGCGGCTGGAACCCATTTGTGCCTCCCGAAAGCCCCACAAAGACGTCTCGTTGGTGGGATGCCCCTTGCACTGGCGTGCTGCACTTGTGCTGATGCAAGGAAGAGACACAGAAAGGCAGGGCATGGAAAGCACTCACCACTCATACCTGGCACTCAGTGCATGTCAGCTGAGGCAGAGTGTCCGGGCACCCTCTTGAAACTGGAAGGCCAAATATACTTTCTGAACGTCTTTTGTTCAGCAGCAGTGTCCGGCTAAGTGCAGGAACTTGCTTTTGTGTCCGCTATCCAGAGGAGAGAGGACAAAATGGCCTTTCCCAAATCTGAACTGAAAATAGCAAGCACAGGTGGAAGCAGTTTCCTGGCAATGCAGTCACTTTGTTGATTTATTATCAGGCACTCACTCAGTTGCTGCAGGCAAAGATATTTCAGCTGACAGTGGTTCAGCAAATACTTGTTTTTTCCCCCTCTTTTTCAGTGGAGTTGGGGGCTGTGTGTGTAGGCAAAGAGGATCCGTTGTGCCCGACAGTGACCTAGCAGGGCCTCTGAACTGGGTCTCTCGCTGCAGGTGCTTTTATTGATGTCCCACCTGAGGAGGGTGTCGCCGGTCCCGTCCTTTGAGTCATTTGCTCTGCTTCCAAGCACTAGCAGGCACAGCCGTGCCAAAGATCTTCTTGCATGAGTCCAGTTTGTGGTAGACCTAGACCCAGCAAAGCATGTTGTGCCGGGTGGCCGAAGGAATAATCCTGACCTGCACAGGGACAGCTGGAGGCAGCTGCAAGAGAGCAGTGACTGAAGGGAGGAAGTACGGAAGAGCAGCCCGTTTAGTGCAGGTGGAAGAAGCTTAGAGCCAAGCACAGCTGCCACTTTGCTTTCACCAAATGTGCATTTTTAATAGAGATGCGAGAGTGTCTGTTTAAATAAAAATGGTCTGCAGAGCAGGCTGTCAAGGAGAAGTCTGTCTTGAAAAAGTGTAGTATCTCTGGAGAGAACTTGAGTATTTTGCTAACTAAATAGGTCAGCAAGGACATGGGGACTGCACTACTGTGAGTATCTTCAACATATTAAAACATGTTGACGTTGAGAGGCCAATGTGTTTTTGAGAAGTCTGTTATTAGAAAATAATAGCCCTAATGTCCAGCCTCTTAGGAAGATTTTGAAAACCAGAGTGAGCTTAGAGAGGAGCAAAACGCTCAAACTGGAAGGTGAAGTGAGGACATTACAATATGTAGGAATTTGCAGCACGAGCTCATGGGCTGTAGTTAGCTGTCGAGTGTGAACATGCCCTGAGAGTCATGCAGGCTGGAATGAGGCGCGGTTTTCCATCAGCAAGGGAAATTATTGATTGGAACAGAGAAGTGTGCACAGCCTTTACCTTGGGACAGGGTGCCTGGTGTTCGTGCTCTGCTCCAGCCCCAGCTACGGGCACTTGGCAGTGCTGACACTGTGCTGCTTCACCTCACTGCTGCACTAGACGTGGTCCTGGCACAGAAAGACTTCCAGTCTCACCTGCCGCTGGGGAGAGGACGGACTGTCGCTCATTTAGGGAGTTTTTTTTTTTGTTGAAATGTGTTTGTTCATGTAACTTTCATACTCAACTCAAAGCACATTTCTGTGAATTAAGCCTGCTAGAGAGTATGAGTTTTCTTTCCCGCGCGAGCTGCTGCGTTGCCTGTTTGATTCCCTGTTACCCCAGACTACTTGCACAAGAGTTTTTCTTGAGTGGCTGCAGCTTTAGACGTGCTCCTGGATACAGGGCAAGTGTCACACAGCTCTGTTTTCTTTATTTTCCCTTGATCTGGGAACACAAGCATGTACACGTCTCATTGTGAAATAGTACCTTTATGAACGGGTTTCAAGCCTATTTGAGGATAATCTAGAAAAAAATCTAGTAGCTTAAGGAGCTGTAATTTGCACAGCTGATGCAAGCACCAGGAGCACAGGATTTAACACGTCTGCTGCACAGATTCCATGAAAACTAACCCCGGCATTGGCTCTATTTCCCTTACAGCTAAGGCTGCTCATTCAGAGTGTTCCATATGGAGAACTGATCTCCACATAGTTACTAGTTTCCATGCAACACATCACTGTGCTCGAGCATCACCCTATTCTGCCCGTGTGTCCTGGGCCAAGATACCCAAGATACCTGGGCGTTTCTTCTCTTTGCTCATGAAGAGCCGTTCGTGTGAGAATCCAATTCTGGGCTTCGTTTTATACAGTGTGCGGGAGACTCTTCCTCCTTCACTTTGCAGTCGTCCAGCGCCTAGCCCCAAGATGAGCAGTACTTAATAGTGTTAGCAACATCCCTGCAGCTACGGAAATAACTGATGTTTGTTGAATGTCATCTGGCACGTACAGACTGACAGTGTAAGACATACCGACAAGATAGATAGCATGAAAACGCTGTCATTAAAAGCAGTGCTTGCTTGTTTTCTTTTCCTTTCCTGAAGCCCTGGAAACACTGAAGCAGTGAATATAAGGAAGAAAAATTGCGAAAAAAGTGAATTCCTGCAAACTCCTTATTTTGAAAAATCAGCTGGAAGTTCCTCATTCATTAATCCTTCGCTTTCTTTCCCGCAGCTTGTCACAAGTCCTGTTCCTCATGCTGGGGGCCTTCTGAGAACAACTGTTTGGCCTGCAAAGACGCAGCCCAGGTGCTAAAAGCAGGGCTCTGTGTGGCCAGCTGTGGCCAGGGGTTTTACCTGAAGGATGGAATTTGCAGCGGTAAATACCTAATCTTTTATTTTCTTCTCTCCACTTGCAAGAAGTTTGAGAAATGCTCTGCAAAAAGGGAATCAATATTTCATTTAGCCAGGCAGCAGCTGTGATTTTATTTATGTCTAAGTCAGATGCACCTTGTGCATAAATAATCGGATGGGAAAGGCTGCTGTTTGTACGATTATTAATTCATTTAAGCTAATCAGATGCTGAAAGGTTTAGGGTTGTTTCCCTCATTGAACAGCATGAAAGCACAACTGAGATGGTTCTGAGGGCTTGACAAATCCATTTGTCTGTGGTGAGAGAAATGGCCCTTGCCAGCGGGTTTTTGGAAATTATATTATAATTCAGCATCACAGTAACTAATACCTGCACAACAGATGAGCCTTGGGAACTGGGAAGGTTAGTTAAAAGAAGGGGAAGACAAGGCTGGAGGAAATTAAGGAGGAAGTCAAGCAGCTCATGAAGGAAAAGAATCTCATATAAATAATCTAAATTCTGCTGCAACCGTGCAGGCCAGGTCTCTGTTTCAGGCAGCTCCAGCTGCTCTGAAGCTCTGTCCAGCACAGTCTGGAGTAGTGATTCAGGGCTACCCGCCTGAGCCCCAGCTAGAGAGCGGGCTTAAAACCTGGAGCTTGTTGGAAAAAAAAAAGTTTATGACCACTTCTGGCTGGATTTCACTTTTGACCAGGTTTCCTTTTGTTCTGGTTGATGTTTACACCAGTAAATTCACAAGCATGTGTTCCTAAGTGCGCAAAGTTGACGTTTTACATCTTTATTTGAAAATCAGCTGAGAAGGAGGTTCTGTTTAGATGCACCTTGCCTATGTTTGTAGATTTATTGCCGGTGATTTCTCACAGCAGTGTAGTTGCCCTGTGAATTTCAGTTACCTGTGAAATTCAGATTTTCCACATCCACGTATGACACACATTTTACTGCCCAAGTGGAGACCTGTAATCTATTTTAATGGGAAGCTCTCAACTGGAGCAACAGGTCATGGTGTATTAGGTAGTTTGACATCAGAAATGAACACCAGGGATAGTATAGACCACGAAGTTTAATTGAAAACATTGTAGTTGATTTTTGGTGCATTATCACACTCAAAAGAGGAAGAAAGGAAAGAATGATAAATTCTTTCTCAACTTTTCCACAATCTTTCAGTTCCTGAACAGCTTGAGGACTGATTCTTGTTTCGCAAAGATCTGCAAAGATTTATGACATGATTTTCACACATGAAAGTGCTCATAATGATGCTGTCTGTTCACAGATCTCTGGTGAATGGAAAGAAAAGGGCATTGCATTTATTGGAGGGGTTTTGCACGTCCTAGGACATACATATTTGTCTCTGGATTCACTGAGTAATCGTTAGAGATTTTAATTGGGAAAGAAAAAGAAGCTGCTTAGTCTGCCTATGCATGCAGATACCCGTGGTACTTTTGCACCATACGAAGCTGCTGTTAGCATGAAATGTCACTTTGTCCAGCAACAGGCAAAAATTACGGGCAAACAGAGCCTTGTCCTTTGAGTTTTAGAGTGTTAATGTAATCACAATCTCAATACCTCCTAGTACAGGCCCTTTGTCGCAGAGTCCTAGGCAGGATGCAGGGCAGCTCACGCGTGCTCACGCTCACACGTGTTGCAGGAAGGTTACTTGCACTGGAGAGGAACGTTTAAAGATACCTTTGGACAAAGGCAGAGCGTGGCATGGTTTGCAGTCCTTCGTGTCTGTAGCCAGGTTAATGGCTCTGCAGTGTTATGCCCCGTAAGTGCTTTTGGTTAACGAGCTCTGCTCCTCGGCAGCTTGCGAGCCGTCCTGTGAAACCTGCTATTCGAACCAGCCCGGGTGTTCGAGCTGTGCTCCGGATAGGATGCTACACGATGGGAAGTGCATTTCGGAGTGCCCGGATGGATACTTCCCAGACAGCAGAGGAAGATGCAGAGGTAATAGGCGTCTTTGCATGAGCTTTCTTATGTCTGTCTAGGTACCTTCCACATGTGTCTTATTTTCCCCAGATATGTCCTCATGGGGAAGGGGGGGATTTTGCACTCGTGGGGAGTGCAAAATTGAGGATGGGCAAAGGAATTTTAGTTTTTGGTTTCTTTGATTCACTTGTGATGGGTTATTTTAAATAACCTCTTTGCTTTGTGAAGCACATTGAGATATACTGAGATATATAAAAAAAACACAGTGTGAGTGGGACTTATTGTAGCTGTTTTGCTGATTATTAATGCCTGTGTGCTTCTGTGCTCATTAGTTCACATAGCTGAATAGCTGCCAGCTCGAAGCTTTCATTGGTGGCTGGAGGATATTGGAGCCAGCGCCGTCACCTGCAAGCAGAATGAATGGAGTATTTCAGTTCCATGTGCTCTTTTTCTTTATCAGCTTGTCACAACTTGTGCTCCACCTGTGAGGGACCTTTGGCCACCCACTGCACCTCCTGTGCCCTTCCTCTGGCGCTGCATCTGGGCCAGTGCCTGCAAGGTTGTGGAGAGGGGTTTTACCAGGATCAAAACGTCTGCAAGGGTAAGCCGTGTAATTGGGGTAAGTTCCCTGGCGGCAGCAAATCAGCCTGGGCAATGCTGGCTGGTTTTATGCTGCTCTTTAGGCATCCTGCTGTGATTCTAGTCCTTTACCCTAGGCTGAACTGTCAAAGAAAGAGTAATTCCCCTAATTGTCCACCGATTGCTTTTCACTTTGAAAAAAAAAAAAAAAAAACCACCAGATTTGTATATTTGATCTATGTGGTTTCACCTGCTCAGGATTTAGTGATCTTGGGAATATTTTATCCATGGAAAAAATGCACATTCCTAGCACTTTGAAATTTTTCTTGACTCAGAATAAGGGGAATAACATTTTACAGTTACCTTGCAAATTTGCTAAGGGTGAAATCATCTTGCAGCAATGAAACACCTGAAAATACAAAAGATGAATTTGTGCTATCCAGGAACCCTTTCAGACTGTATTTTCTGCCATCTGCCCTAGTGATGTTCACCTTTGCAGTTCTAGAATTTAAAAGAAAATTCAATGCCTGTGGCATAGAACTGCAACTTTTTCCCCCTATGTTATTCGCTTATCTACTTTATTTTTTCAGGAAAAGAGCCATTATTTTTTGTTACCAAATGATGGCAAAATATTATTTAAAAACAGAAAACAAACCAAAAAAAAATGGTCTCATTGTAGAAAATCCCGCATCCTGCCTAGTTTTGGAACATGCTTCGCCTGTGGGTTGCTGCAAGGTACTTGTGCGCCCTTGGCTGACTCTTTCAGCAGAACTGAAAAGTGGGATGTCCGAGAGCGTCCGAATGAGGGCCTTTCCCGCTCCTGTTAAGGACAAGGTGCTCCCACGTGCTCCGCCTCGTCCGTCTGTCCCGAAAGCTGTTCCCGGGGCTGCGGCTCTAACCGCTCTCTCCCCGTGCACAGGTTGCCACGCGTCCTGCCGCGCCTGCGTGGGCCCCGAGCCCTTCCACTGCGTGCGGTGCGCGGCGCCGCGCGCGCTGCAGCCCGACGGGCGCCTCCCAGCAGCTCTGCACGGCCTTTGCCTCTCCCGCTGCCAAGACCGCTTCTACCTCGATAGCACAGGAGTTTGCAGACGTGAGTGTTTGGGGTGGTCTCGTACGGCGTTTGCTTCTTATGTGCTTTGAGCTCCTGTGTTTGCCTCCTGACAGTCAAGTCAAGTAACTAGAATGGCGTATGGTAGCACTTCTGAAGGAAAATACACTCAACAGTAGGTTGTAAGTAAAGGGTTCAGTTCACCTTTCTAAATGACTATATTCACATCTACAGTTCAACCTTCTTTTCATTGAAGTTGAGGCTGCAGCTTTTAATATTGAATTGTTTTGGACCTTGCATGTCCAGAGAGCTAAAGTGTTTGAAATGGGAGAAGAGAATCTCTCTTCTCTAAAGCTCTGTGACAGCTCCCAAAACATAACTCAAGTCACCTTTGATACTAATTGCTGCAAGAGCATTATCTTCCTTTTCTCCCTATGTGAAGCACCATTCCTTGTTCTGTGAGATTGCTGGGAAGAGCACGGAGAAGAATCACCACAGGTTTTGTGTGCCTTTATTTGCAAAATTATACCAAAGCATCCCCAGTCTCCATAACCTGTTTTAGGTCAGTGGAGAGATGGCACCTTACGCCAGCGGGGCCTCTGCCATGGGCTGTATTTGCTGGCACGCTTGGAGAGGCTGCACACCTAATCCTGGTGCTCTCGCATGCAGTGCCCATGCCGGGGCTGGCCATGGATTTTCCTGGCTGCCCCTAGGTTGTGGTGTTGGAAGTGAATGCAGAAGTCCATAACGCACCACTTCAAAGGGGGGAACAGGCCTGGGCAGCAGCAGGCAGCAGCGCTCACGGACGTCCCTGGGCAGGAATGCAGGCACAGCTCCGTGTGCTGCTGGCTCTGCTGTCCTCGTAGTGGCGTTGCAGAAGCTGATTTATTGCACAAGGGCCTGAGCATGCAATATGTCAAACTTGGAGCTTCCCCCATAAAACAGTCATGAAAAGTGTGCAGATAAACCCTTTTGAAAAGCCACAACAGATGTGTACCATGCCTGCAGCATCTATTTGGAATAAAAATGTGCTCATGGGCAGGTAAAAGCATTAGTTTTGAAAGTATTTTGCCCACGTGCTTGTGAATTTCTCATCAATCCACAGAAATATTTCTCTTCATGTTTTTCGAATGCTCTAGTCCTGTTCCAAAAAATATTAGTTCTTCAGCTAATCAGTTTATATACCTATTTCATCAGATAGTTACTTTAAACTGGCTTGTTTTAGAAGCAGGATGAAGCCATCTAGCATTTTACCTCTGTACCCACAATTAATCCCTTCTTGGTTTTTTTGAATAGTTCTTCTAATGAGAGCTTAGGAATTTGTTAGCTGTGAAATCACTTGTTACTGCTCCAGGATGGACGATACCCTTAGCCTGCCATGGAGCTACATAGAAAATCCTTCCATCAGGAACTGCAGGGTGCCAGCAGGAGCTGATTTCAAACTGCCCAGCTCTTAGGGGCAGGCAATAGGTATTACACTATGTTCTGCATCTCCACCTTCCGTTCTAGAAATTCAGGAATGAGTTGCATGGGTTCAAAGACAGGTTAAACATGCAGCTATTTGTGGCTGCTCGTTATCTTGGAGAAGGCTGCACAGCCTTAGCCCTTTGGCCCTTTCTGCCTTCCACAAGCAGTGAATCCTACAAAGCAAATACCTCCCTGTTTTCCTAGGGGAGAAAGCAATCCAGCTGCACTCTAGGACAGAAACAGCAGAGAGAAGCTGGAAGTTAATTTGGCCCTCTCTGTGCCTGTGTTTTTCCCTCTCCTGCAGAATGCCACTCCTCCTGCGTGGGCTGCGTGGGGAGCTCTTCCCAGGACTGCACGGCTTGTCCGTCTTCCCACGTCCTGCTCGAAGGCCGGTGCCTCTCCGAGTGTCCGGAGGGGCTGTTCAGCCACCAAGATCGCTGCTACTGTGAGTGCAAAGTGCAGGCACCTGCCGCTTAGGCCACCCATTTCCTTGCATGCACATTTTGTAGTGTATTTTTCATTGTAATTAGAGATGCTGTGAGATTATATGAGTCTACTTAAGTATTTTCAAAGGAGAAAGTACAGTCCAGTTTCAGGAAATGCAACCTCTTCCTAATGAAAGGGGAGCATGCGCACTGAAACAGAAACTATAGTCAGGTTTGCTGCCATGGACTGGTTCCCTGAAAATATTTTGCTTTTATTTCAGTAGTGTCCTTAGCCGGCACATTGTGGTTGAAGAGCTCTTTAGCATATTGGGTAGAATTGAAGCGTGGACTGCTTTTATTAGCCTAGCAAAATATATTGCCCATAGGAAATGGGTTTCTTTTTAATCCCCTGCTGATGGTAGCGCTGAGTTTAGGAGGAGGAAATTCTGCAGAGGTAAGATAAAACACAAGGATATGCCCGATTAGGCAGGGGGACAGCGTGACTTGTGCCCTCGGCTTGCCCGTCAGTCAGCGTGAGGCCTTATCGAGGCTCTTGGATCTCAGGATTGTGACTGCTGAGTGCCGGAGCGGCTGCAGCAGCTCAGTCCCGTGCAGAGAGCTGGCAGCGGTGCCTGCGCTCGCTGCAGGACGCTGGGTGCAGGCAGCCGAGCGCTGAGCGGGCCTGTCAAGGCCAGCCGCAGGTCGGCATTTCTTTTTTAATAGATTTAGCGGATCAGGTGTCTGTGCATCTGTCGCCGTAGCAGGAGAAATTCACTGAAGTTGCATTGGTTGCTTCCCCAAGAGGCCTAAAGCTTAGAGAAATGGAGCTCTTCTGAAGTCCATCGTTCTATTTATCCAATCCATTCATCCAAGGGAAAACTCTATAAATATATTCCTTTGGCAAACCTTTGTAAAGATTCATCAATTCTGAGCTCGTGTGCTGCTCCCGAAGAGCTGAGGTAACTGCTGAATGCTGCATTTTACTGCTTCAGATCCCAGCCCTGTGTAAATGTCCTGGGAACAAAATCCCGCTCTCGGGAAAGCGGCAGCTTTCTCTGTGCTGCCAGCTTGGATCTCCTGCATTTCTTGCATATCACGACTCAGTTAATAGAGGTGCGTCTTGAAGTCTCACTCTGCCTTTTGCTTTTATGGAGCAGTGCAATCATGGGCGTAATTTCTGAGAGGCTGAGAAGGTGGCGGGAGGTGATGGGCTAGGTCTGAAACGCCGGAGCCTTGCGCGGTTCAGCTGCAAGAAGAACCCCAGCTTCCCTGTGGAGAGGGAACCTGGGGAGGCCTCAGGTGGGAGGCTTTGAAGTTGTGAGCTTTTAGTCCCTGCAGAGTTTATACACTGGTTTTTAAGAGGCTTTTCTACAGATTAGCTGTAGTACCTTGCATCTGCAGTGTGGGAATCATGGAAATAAGGCACCTGGCTTTAAAGGTAGAAGGATACAAAACCCAGCCTGAGTGAAATATTTTTGAGCGGCCTTAATCTCTTTCTCTGCAGTCCTTTCGTTGTGCTCCTGCCAGGCACAGTGTGGCTGATGAGACAGCATCACGTTTAGTGGGTTCAGTCGGGGAGGGATTTGTGCAGAATTCACTCCTGGATTGCCCACTCATGCATATCAAACTCATAGCCACAATAATTTTTATATAATACCAAGATGTTTAATTTATCTCTCCGGCATCCCACTCTCTTTCTGTATGCACACACATATGCTAGAGGGAGGAATAAATGGGCTGATAACTGTATTTTGTATAGATCTATACCTTGATTTATGCAGAGAAGAAAAACAAAGCTTTTAATTTTCAACTCTTTCTGCATTTCCTTTATTTAAAAGCAGAATGTCAAAACCTTCCCAATCAGAACTCTGCAGTCACTTATGCTTTCAACATCGTTTTATGTCCATGCAGGAAGGAGTAAGACATTTTTAGAGGAGCTGTGTTCCTGGGGAGGGTGGCAGAAAGGCTATACCGAGCGCATTCCAATGGGTGTTTGTTTTCCTCCCCAGCCTGTCATCCGTCCTGCAAGACCTGCCGTGGCCCTGCGGACACGGAGTGCGTGAGCTGCCATCCCCACGCGGCGCTGGCGGGTGGAAAGTGCCGGACGAACTGCAAGGAGGAGCAGTATCTCAACCTGGTGGGCTACTGTGTGGGTAAGTGGCAGCAGATTGCGTGGGTCATCCAGAGGGGACGCTCGTGTTCTGCAGCTTGTCCTCAAGCAAGGAGCAGTCCCAGGTGTCTGCAATGTCTGTGGTGCTGTTACCTCCAGTGGGCAGAAACAGGGTCCCTTCTGAGAGCAGATACAGGGTCAGGAAAGCTTAGATCCATCACAGAGCAAAGTGAATTAAGGGAATGTTTTTTTAGGAGAAGCAGCTTATGGGGCCCTAAAGAAAAGCTGGCACAGCTAGGATTGCTTGTGCATTTTGGGGAGATAATAAGATTTATACACAGGGGTTATACTCGGTGGGTGCTCTGTGCCTACATTTAAGCCTATCATCAGAAGAAACTAATTGCATTTACCTATTTAAAAAGAGAAATCACTTTTAATCCATCATGCAGACATGTATAAACATATCCTGGGAACTGCTCCAGAAATTTGTGAGCTTTATCAAACCGCTCCTTTTCTTTATCACATAAAAGACACAATGTGTGAGGCTTATCCTAGCCTGAATAGTTCCAAACTGGATAAGCCTAAGAATATGGAAGAAATGCAATATACATAATAAATAAATCCATTTAGAGGCAATCATTCTCAGTGTAGTCTAAATGACTCCCTTTGCAAAGTCCTCTTTTTGTTTATGTATGTGTGTGTTTGTGTATTTTTTTTTTACGAAATGCTCATTTCTTTACTCTCCACTGATAAATTTTAGAACCTGTTTCTTCATCTCCTTTTTAACCAACAGTTCTTGCTTTACCTGATTACAGTACAGACATTAAAAGGAGGGAACAAGGTATCTGGGGAGTAGGAAGTTGCCCCCAAAGCGTTGCACTGGTCGTTATGTATACAAGCAATCAGACTGGAAAATCAAGCTGTTTTATACAAACTAGTGATCACAGTGTGGAAATTGCTCAGCATTTCACTGTTGTGCGCTGTCTCTGCCCTGTAAAATTTCAGGAGATAAACAATGCTCATTAATGTCCTGTAACATCATAGCTGTGTGCACTTTATTTCCTCCACCTTAATTTCCCATTACCTTTCAATATGCTCCCCCTGATTCCAGGAAACGTGGGACATACAAGCTGCAAATTTTAATTCATTCAAAAAAACGCCTCCATTTACCACAAACAAGGATTTTTCTGCAGAAGGGTTTTCTTTGCTGCTTCCTTCACACTCTCTGCTTTAATCATCCCTCTTAGGCTACCGTTTCTTGTGAATTTGGTGAGGTGTCACGGAGAAACAAACGTGCTCCCCAGATCTCAGCTGGTTAAGCAAACCTCGCAGGCCTGGCAGCGATGGGGACTGGGAATTGGGAAGAGTGGGGCCGCTGGGCCGTTTTCAGGGCATGAGTTGACCCGGAGGCTTCTTGCACTGACAGTGATGAATCAGCTGCAAAGGACCTTGCGTGACTCTGCACTGCAAAGCAACTGCACTCGGGTAACGCCTCCTTTCCTTGCAAATTAAGCAAGCTTTATTTCAAAGCCCAGTAGGCCACGAACACTGGCGGCTCTTTGTAGGGTCATCCTCTCAAGGCAGGAACGTGTTTTCAGCGCTTGTTTCACAGCGACTGCAGCGGCCGCGTGTGTGGTACAACACAATAAGAGGACAAGGGGACATCCTTCCTCCCCCAGCTCTCCCCTGGTCTTGCCGTGCGACTCTCTCTGTGATAGAGAGGCCGGTATAAATTTTTACTTGGCCTTCATAGCTTGTGGACCCTTAATGTCTGGCTGCTTTAGATGCCGTGATGCTTCTCTATCTAAGTGATGTAGAGGAACAATGTTCTTCACTACCTTGAAAACTTGGACTTTGGTCTTGGATTTGCAGTTAAAAGTGTGTTGCTCCTTGTACCACACTTGGGCCTCATGTTTAAGCAGGTTGTAAGTGTCGTTAGTTCTGCTACAGATAGAACTCCACATTGAGCCTATTAAATTTCATTCATTTGCCTCATTCAGCACTGATTGAATGGCTAAATTTCCTTTGGCAGGTTATTAATTACCAGCTAAAGAGCAACTGTCCCATAAAAGAAAACAGTGAAACCCTTGACACTTGCCTTATACATCGTTTGCATCAGAATCTCACAAAGCTTTTTCTTTTGCTTCCCCAAGCAATCTTTTTTTTTTACAGTTATCCTCCCATCTATCTGCTATTCCTCATCCCCCAGGCAGAGCTGTGTGGTGACTTATGGGCACTGCTGTGCATTACAGCCGCCTGTCAGACTTTATAGACCGTGGGGAGAAATCTTTCACAGGGGATGGAGAAAACCAACTGTCGCTCGAAACCGTTGCCTGTGAATGAGTGTTTTTATTGTGTGTGTTACCCGAATGAGGACTGGAGCATTCACCTTGCTAGCAGGAAAAGAAAAAAGTCTCATTTTTAGCAGTTTAGCAAATAAGCAATTCAAGTGTAAGCAGACGAATGATAAAATGGAGTCAGAATTTATAGGATCGGTGACTTTCCAAGCTCTTGTTGGGGTACAATGAATTGTACAGATGAAGCAAGAAACTTAAAAGTCTGGTAGGAACAGTGACAACAGGAAATACACTCAGACCATCTCCCCACTTTGCCCCGGGCTCATTTGTGCCAGGCACCATCTACCTTGGTATGGCCAATAGACCATGGCCATCGGCCTTCTGCCCACAGAAGCTCTCACCCCTTTCAGAAGGAAATGCTGCAAACAGGATTTCACTTCACTAGGATTCACCTCACTAGTTTATGTGGCAAAGTCCATTTGACTCTTTTTTTAGGAGTGAGATGGAAAACCCTTGGAAGAAACAAGGAAACAAAAATCCTGGTCAGTTCTAGGTGACTAAGAATGAGCCGAGTCAGCCACAGGGACTTCTCTTTCTGGATTTATTGCCGCATGCAGACACACCTGTAAATTACATGGGTTTAAAGTAGTGTCCCGCTGTAATCCTCATACCATACCTGAGTAAGTATAATGTGAAACTTGAACCAGGGAAAAATCTTCAAAAGAGCCTTAGGCAGGAAAGTGTATTTGAACAATACAAGTGGTTGATTGTTTTGCTAGTGGAGGAACTGAGCGCTAGAAATGCCTCTGGTTTCCTTTCTGAGCATTCACAAACACTTTAAAGGTGATTTTGGCTTCCCAAACAGCTCCTCTCTGCTTATGGGCAAGGAAACAGTTTGTAGATACTTTTCCATATAAGAAAGGCACAATTTTGTTTACATTTTTTGTTGAATGCCAAGAAAAAGCTGCAGAGAGTGTGGTGATGCAGTAGCTGTGAAAACTGCAATCTGTGAAGCCATGATTTTGACTTTGTACCAACCTGTACTTTGTATCACCCGCTTTATAGCAAGATCCACAATAATTAAATGTTGCATGAGAGTTTGAATTGACAAAGAAGAGGAGACTGCAAGGATGGCGGGGAGCAATTTTGTCTGGAGAGTGGGAAGCACCTTAGTAATCTTGAAAAGATGAATGGGAGGCAGAAGAATCCAGTTTGGATAGTGGCGAAAGTCTGGAGGAACTAGGTAACCAAAGTGACTGTCAGCAAACATGCTGGGCATGCAAAGCAGGTGTGAAACAAATATGGATGTGAGATATTGCTGAGAAGCATCAAGAAAATGCTCTGCTCCCGCTCCTTCAAAGGGAGCCTGCTGTGAAAAATTTAAATAATCTTTTCCAGTACAAAGTCCTTCAGTTCTTCCTTTCCTCCGTCACTAGTTTCCCAAGGCCCTTCAAATTCAGCACCAGTGTCAGGGTCTTTTTTGCCAATGTGTGCTCTTTGATCTCCAGGTTTTCAAAGGAACAAGAAAGGTATGGACCGATTTATCATAAAACAATAAAGCCAAAAAAAAAACTTCTTTCAACATATGGAATCATAGATAGAGGCTTTCAAGAGGAGCAGAGTGTGCTGCAGCAGCACCTGGTCTTGCAGAGACTCGAGTCTTTTAAACTTTGCTGTGGGACTGTCCAGTTATTTACAGTATATTCGGGTTATTTGGGCTCCTTACATTTTCTCTCTCTCATTTTATCTCTAGCTCCTGTTCTCACTCACCTTTACCTCCCTTCTGGCTGCGAATATCCCCCCCAAGTTTGCAAAGTGGCAGCAGGGACTGCATAGGCCACAGACTGTGGAGACAGGACGGGGAGGAGGCAGCTGCTTTAGGGACTTTGCACACTGCATGGGCTCAGGACTGGATTTATTTCCAAGCTGCCTCCATGCTTCCTGCCCAGGGTTTGGAGAGGCTCCTTTGGTTGTAACATTTAGGAGAAAGTCGACTGGGGCTCAACACTAGCTGCTGCTGCAGCTCTGCAGGGCTTGATGCAGAATTCCCTGCATCTCCCTGTCTTCAGCTCGTAAAATTAGATTGCCTGACAACCTCCAGTGATGCTCTCGGGAGAGCCAAGGGACAGAAAGCTGAGCCGTCACTAGAAACCTGACCGAGTACTCGAATCAAGCCTCATTATTACATTTCTTTCAAGACAGTCGTCATTTCCTTTATAATTTTCTGAATTACCGTAATGAGGATTAATTGGGCTTCCAGGTTGCCTTACACTGCACTGTTGTGCGTACAAAAGGCTGCCTGTAAAAGCTTTTGAAGCACCCAAGTTCAGAGCAAGGTCAGGAGACATAAGTTTCTGTGCTGCTGGGGGAAAAAAAAAAGGAAAAGGTTTCAAGGCAGCTCATGCAGCTCTCAATACAGCTTTTTGCTTGGCTTTGAGGTATGCTGCAGCCTTTCTGGGATATGGATGTCTCATTTGTGTGGGAAACTGTGAACAATATGAGCTGTGAGAGAAGGTGATGGGCTATGCAGGTTGTATTCTTTATTTTGGAAGGGGAAGTGAATGCCTACAGCTGGCAGCATAGTTTTGCTAGAGAAACTTGTAGGTAAACACAGCTAAAAACAAAGAAAGGATGGGGAAGGAAGAGCACTTCCAGCTCCTTCTGGGCAGGCTTTCCCGAGTTAGTTTTGAGAAGGAGGGGAGAGAAGATGCTTGAGCGGGGCTGGAGACACGCAGGTAATATTCAGGCTATGCCTTGCAGTGACCTGGGAGCACAGCACGTCTCAGCCCTTGTGCACCCGCGTGCAGGACAGGACTCTGAAAACCCCTTGGCTCGTGTGATCCCTGGGTGTTTCCCCACAGCAGCCCTCGCCTGTTTGCCTGCGGTCACAGTCTCTGTCCTCCCCTGCCTCTTGCAGACTGCCATCCTCTGTGCCGCGAGTGCGTGGCCGACCTGCGGGACAGCGGCAGCGTGTGCCTCGCGTGCCAGAACGGCCGGCACTTGCTCCTGGCGGATCACTGCGTTCCCGACTGCCCGGCCGGCTACTATGCCCGCGGCGGGGCCTGCACCAGTGAGTAGCCCCTGCGGCGGCTGCAAGGGAGATGCTTGACCCTGCGGGGAGCCTGGGGGGTCCTGCCTGGCCGACGTCGCTGCTGGGTGCCTGGGGATGCTCCACTGCGCTGCCCCTCAGCTCTGTGTGGCTTTAGACAGCCCACGCTTGGAGCCCGCTCTAGGAATACTGCTAGTACCCGTAGTGAGTACCAGAGCGTGGTGTTGGTGAGGAGGAGGTGGAGGAAAGCGGCTGCAGCTCCTGCCGCGCAGAGGTGGTGGCACAGAGGATAGGGTGACAGCGCGCCAAGGTCTGCGCTGCCTTGAGGCTGCTCAAGGAGGAGATGGGCCATTTATCCACAGTCACGGATCATTTCGCGTGTCCTTCAATGAGCCTCCAATGTGTGTGATACCAGCACAGTTCTGGCATGTTGCTCCTTAAAGATACTTCCTGGACATGTGCTGGGACAACTTCTGCTCAGAAAAGACAGACTTCTTAATGTCAGCAACTTTTCCAGAAGTCTGCAGGTTGGAATGGACTGTCCCCCTTTATAGGGTGTCCTTGCAGATTGCCTTGCTGCAGTAACGGTCCATTCCTCTGGCACAACACACCAGTTTCATCAGTCCGTGTGACGGTAGGTGCAGCGCTCCGGCTGCGGAGCGCGATTGAGGTGGATTGATGGCTCATTCCGTTCTCTAGCTTTTGGACCTTCACCTGTCCCCCAGTCTGCTGCAGTTTTTGTTCTTCTTTATGGTCTTGTCTTTCAATCTTTGTGTTGTTTTACATTTCTTGGCTTCCTCCTAGAAAGAAGTAGGTTGCTTTCCTTATTACACAGCCCACAGAGCCCAGTGCATCTTAATCTGGAAATAGAGCACTGCAGGTTATTTTAAGAGAGGCAGATTAAGACGAGAAATTCTCCACATTAAAGACAAGATTTAGAAGTCAAATTTGCTCCCGTTACAGCAAGTGGCATTACCTAACCTTGTCTAAATGTTAATGGTTACTGTTTCAAAGCGCCTGTCAACATTCCAGGAGTTGTGTGTTTATTTACCTGCTGTTAGCAAACGGAATCTCCGAGATGTATGAATTTTTCTCCAAATCGTTTAATGTTGAAGACTCCTGAGAAAAAAATTCTGCCTCTCTGGAAATCCAAAGCTAGGGACAACATTTCCTCCATTTGATATGAAGTTTTCATTTAGAAGCAGTGTTGCATTATTCAGCCCGTCAAAGCTCATATTGCTTTTTATGCTGGCTTTTAAGATCTGCAGCACAGTGCAGTGCAGTCACTCCTCTTAATTTTTCTGCCAACTCTGATGGTGAATTTGGCCTGATGGATGTAATGATGCCATCACTCTTGAGGTAAAGACTCATCCTGAAATTGAATAGGCAGGTTGGGTCTATGTTTTCCCTTTCAAGGATAATAGGGTAGATTGGCCACATTCACTGCAGGATTTTAAATCTCTTGAGCCAGATTAGGAAGCAGAAGGATGGGGAGAAGAGAGGATAAGGGTGCGGAGAGCCTCCAACAGGTTGGAAGTGGCTGTAATGCTGCTTCTGAGTGCTGACCTCCTGTAGCTATCCTAGAATTCAGTGAGAACTTTGGATATTTAGTGTTGCTGTGCTTGGTCTCTGAGACTGCTTCTGCTGGCCCCTATGGTACTTGCTTAAAGATCTGCTTTTCCTGGAACAGAAACATTTGCTCTTGCTGTCTCTGCAGGGTGTCACCCCTCATGCAAAACGTGCAGCGGCGAGGGCCCTTCTTCCTGCTCCTCCTGCAACAGCAGCCTGGTCCTCTCCCACAGCAGCACGTGTGTTCCCGCCTGTTCCCCAGGGTACTACAGAGACGAGAGCCGCACCTGCAAACGTGAGTGTGTCTCCCCAAGCCATCCCTCCTTCCCACAGGGTAATCCCCAGCGTGTGTTTTCTTGCTCCTTTGCTATTGTTTCTATAGCCAGAAGACTTCAGGTGGTTGAAAATACAGAGCGAGTTGACAGAAGTTCCCGCTGCCTGAGACACAGAGCCTACAGAAGGCTTTAGGTTGGAACACGGTTGCAGTTTTGTTATGGATTGCAGAGACAGGAAGCCTTGGATTTCATGGAAAAAATCTGCTAGAGAGCTTGTGTAAAGCTACCTTGTCCAGGCAGTACATAAAGCAGTGGCCAAAAGAACTGGTGGACTCCAGGTTTTGTGAGAACATGACAGGTTAGACCAGTTCTAGCTCTGCTAAGACATCAACACTTAGGGCATTTTTTTTCCACTGGTGAAAAGTCCAGTAGGAATTAGATGCAGCCAAGGAGACACATTCCTGGCTTACATAGTTAAACTGTGATGTTTTTATGTCTGATGATCTGATGCAATTAATCTGATGCTAAGTCCAATAATATTTATGCCTATGCAAGTTATCGTACCTTGTGAATCATCCAGGTGTTTCTTTACTTTTATTATTTTATGGTATTTTTTGGTCTTGACATCAATTGAGTTATTCCTCACATAATTATTGGACTTGATGTTCCAAAAAGCCAAATTTTATTGCCCAGAGCCATAAAAAAAATTCCAAAACGCCTTCTTAACTTGACTCACTGTAATATACACACCTAAAAATAAACGAGTTCTTAAATGGTTTGCTTGCTCTGAACCTGAGCACTCAGATATCTTAAGTCCTGTGTTACAGTAATTTAAGTTGCCCTGATTTATGATAGAATAACTCTGTTGCGCTGCACCGAGAGTGGGTATCAGAGTCATCCTATCTAGACCCAGTTTCTTTACTGATGAAGTTCGATAGGAGGAAACTGATACCACTGTCAGCTTTACTTGCCTTTTGTTGAGATTTATGGTTCTCTGCAAACTAATATTTCCATCGTATCAGCAGAGATGGAGGCACCTTGCATTAAGTTCGAGGAAGTAGCTGGAAGAATTTGTGCTATTCTTCAGTTGACAGAAAAAACAGGCTATTTAGTAATAATAAAAGAAAGAAAGTAATAATAAAAAAGAATAAGAAGAACAAAATCACAAGGTTCTCACTGTCCTGCCTACTATCGTATGAGTTCTACAGGGTGTCACTGTTCCCTCCCGCTGTCTAGATTTGCTTGTCACTAGTCCAAAATAGCCCTCTTGCTAATGGAAATGCCCTTTCCTAATGAAAACTTCCCCACTGCCAGCGCCCCTCAGGACATCCTGCTGCAAGTGGAATGTTCCCGGGCACTGCGCCCTTCCTGAATGTAGGTTAGTAGCTCAAATGCAAATAGACTTTTTTTGCAAGCAAACTCTCACTACCAGGAGACATTTCGGATCTGCTGGCTGGCAAACGGCTTTTAAGAAGTGTGTGTAGTCCTTGTGGCAAAAGGCTCAAGGCAAAGTGTGTTGGGGCGCTGGATTTTTGTCATTCCGGTTGTCACTTGTGCCTTTTTCAAGTGAAGCACTGCTGATAAGGCACGTAGATGTAAACCGTGCCAGGCTGCTGCAAAACTGCCACTTAGAGGTAATGAGGATTGGTTAATCAGAGGTTGGCTGTCAGGCTGAGAAATCTGCTTTCTCTCCCAAGTGTATTTGAGTCGTGTTGCGCTTTTGAGGAACTCAGGTTTGCATTCGAGTTCAGGGGAATGCGGAGTGCCTATGTGTGCTCTCTGAGATGTTTTTAAGCTCACTGAAATACTGGCTGAGGAACAGTGCAAAGCTTAACAAGCTCTTTTGGGGTTTAAATATGTAGAAATGGAGTCATGCTGATAAGAAAAACAGATGTGTTTGCTTGCAATTGTAGTTTTTGCTTACTGTTCAGGAATGCCTCTCTGGGTCACTTGCTTTCTGTTGATATTTTCTGCATACCACATTTCATGCGGTGAGTTTTGCCCTGCTTTTGATAGTTGACTTTTCACAGCATCTTATGAATAGTAATTATTCCAGGTAATATTCATGTTATACTCAATTCCAGCTAATAAGTTAGCTGAAATGAGACTAAAGCACCTGAAAACAGTTGCTGGATTTTGCTAGAAATTCATTTGTACTTCAACAAAATCCAGACCTTCTGTGACATTCTTGAGATGAGATAAAACAAGTCATTATTTTGAAGGGCACCTTGGATTGGGTTTCAGCAAGAGCAATGTGGATATTTTCAGTTGTGTTTCTCTATTTTGAGGTTTGTGGTTGTAAAGCTCAAACCTTAAAGGAAAAGCAGAGGGAAATGAATTTCCACAAATAACGCATAAATAATGGAAACAAATTTCAACAAGTAGCACAACTCTACCTAATACCTACACTGTAGCCCTGTGAGAGGCTTTGGTTTCTTTTGTTTTATTTCATTAAACAAGGTCGGCTAAGCTTTACCCTTTAGTTTAAATGCTTGGAACTGGGTTTTCAGGACCTGCCTGATTTTTTGTAACTGCAGAATTGGGCTTGGGCAAAGATTGTGACAGCTCATAGAAACAGCAGTGCTCATCTTGCTTAGGTATTAAGAGTCCTTTTGCCATTGCAGTGCTCGCCAGCACAGGAAAGACAGGTTATTTTTTGTGTAAAGCAGACCTGCAAATCTCCATTTGTGTGAATCCATTGCTGTGAATCTCCGGAAGTGGTTGATTATTTTGGTAATACTTTGTCTCATCGGTATCAGGGTGGGCTTTCAGCACATGGGGCAAGGTGCTGGGAAATATTTGTCAGTCCTTCACGGTAGTATTAAACCCTCTGCTGGGAATTAGCTAAGAGCTCTGATATCACTTGGTTATTAATATAACTCCTGCGAAGTTCAGACCCTGGGTGTCAAAGAGGTGAGTTGAAAAATTCTGAACCTCTGGACTTTGATCCTAGATTCAATAAATTCCCAAATTGTTTTTTCCTGGCCTTGCTATTTGCTTCCCAGAGTTCCAAAATGTCAAACCAACTACAGAAATAGGAAAAAAAAAGTGAAAATCGGTGGGCCTTTGGGGTTGCTTGTTTGATTGAAGCAGTTCATTATGGTCTCTAAACATGTGTCTTCATGACTTAAATCTATAAGCATTTAAAATGTAGCAGCTTAAAAAGAACAACAGCAGCAAAACAAGAATATCAAAACAGAGACAAGGAGAGCTCTTATTTGGTGATCTGAATTCAATTCCCGTGTTTTATCCTGACTTTTGCAGAGGAGAGAAAGAAGCAGCGCTTAGGAGCAGCATTATGAAGGTCTATGAGGAGACGTAGGACTCTCTTTCAATTTGAGGGAAACTTTATATTTTTGAAGTTGTCAGGAGGGATGCAGGAAATCTCCATAGGTGTCTCTCAGGACCTGGGATAGAGAAGCTACAGGGGAAAAAAAATCATTTTGACTTGTACAGTTGGCTGGTACCTCAATAATTATAGTTATTTCTCTTTCCACAGCTTGCAACAGCCAGTGCCTGAGCTGCGAGTCAGCCACAGGCTGCACGTCCTGCAGAGATCCTGCTAAAGTCCTGTTGTTTGGAGAATGCCAGTACGAGAGCTGTGCCCAGCAGTATTATCTTGATTTTTCCACCAAGACGTGCAGAGGTGAAGAACAGTTTGCTGGCTTAAAGAAAAAATAATAATTGCAACAAACTGGGCTAATAGTTTGCTGTAATCTGCAGCATGATCTGTACAGGTGGCCTGCTATAAAAAGCATGTGTGAGGGGGCACTTGTTTGGTAACAGACTATTTGGGAGGTTTTTATAGTTTTCCTCTTTTTCAGCAGGCTGCTGTCACATACTACAGCTTTTCAGTGAAAAACAAGATTATTGCAAATCCCTCTCCTGTGAATGATTTAGTAAGTGAGCCAGGAAACTTTTCAGGAGACAGGTTGTGCAATTCCTTTAGTTATGGGTCAGCTGGATAATGAGGGAGCTTACCAGGCCTATCTTTTTTTGGAGTGCTTGGAGGGCCTTGTGTACTTACCTGCTTCCCTTTGACTTATTAAATACTGCATCGCTGGATGGCTGCAGCAACAACATTTGGGAGGGATTTAAAAGACCCATGACTTGAAAGATCTCGAGAACTCCCAAGGAGAGAGTTCATTAATGGTAATACGTGAGGATAATGTGGATGTATTGCAGAATGCCACCACCTGAGGATTTAATACAGTCACTTGCTGTTCAGTGTTTGTTTCTACCTGGTTCTTTCTCGGTATCCGAGTTGTAAGAGAAGGAGCATCGACGCTTTAGGGGTAAAATCAGGCTCTACAAGCTATGGAGCTGCACCTGTGTCACAGGGGTTTGAGTGCTGAACAAAAGCTAAGCCAGACAGAATCTGACTTGTTATGTCCAAGAGGTGGGAAAAAATGATGTATCTTATGTTGTAAGAAGTCACTCAGTACAAATCATACTTTCTTTTTAGTCTCTCTTGAGCAGTTCTTTGCTCTTTGGGCTTACCCTCCCCTAGCTCCTAGGTCCCAAAGGTGCTCGGCGTTCGTGCAGGATGAGCCGTACACCCTGGGGAGGGCTGCCCTGCATTAAATTCTCTTCTTGCAGAGTGCGACTGGAGCTGTAATGCTTGCAAAGGCCCCCAGAGGACCGACTGCCTGCAGTGCATGGAGGGCTACGTTCTCCACGAAGGAGCCTGCCTGGAGCAGTGCCCCTTGGCTTTCTACAAGGAATCAGACACGTGCCAGAGTGAGTTCTTCTCCAGCTTTGCTTCTCATCACCGTTAACAACACGTTTCCCTACTTGTCTGCAGCGTGTGCCTGCCTTGCACTCAGAAGGCCTGTGCGTTCAGCCCCGTGCAGGGAGCAGCTGAGCTCTTTCTCCGTGATTTCTAGGGTGTGATGAGCGCTGCCTTCGGTGTCAGCAACCGGGCGAGTGCAGCCTCTGTGAAGCCCCCTTTTTCCTCCTGGACGCTCGTTGCGTTCTCGACTGTGGGAAGCGATATTACGCAGAGGAGGTGCAGAGAAAATGCATGGGTAAGCAAAATGGGAGCGAGGTGGCGGAGAGGGATGCGGGTTGTGGTCTATGTTCTGTGCACTGCTGTCTCCCTCGGAAAAGTCTGGGCAAAGGGGAAGCGCTTCTGGTGCCGTGTTAATGGGATTCTGCTTTTCATCCAATTCAGCTTGTCCTCACGGGTGTTTGGAGTGTGTCAATGGCAGCCTGTGTCACCTCTGTGACAGCAGCACCTTTCTGAAGAACAAGATTTGTGTTTCTGCCTGTGGCCAGGGTTTCTATGAAAATGTGTGGACCAGAGAGTGTGAAGGTGAGTGTCACTGGTGGTAACGCAGCTGAGCTGGCAGACTTCCAGCACATTTTAGGATCAAAGATAAATGTTTGTTCAGAGGTATTTTTGGAACTGTTTTGTGCAGTGTTTTGTTGGCCTCTGAGAGCAGGCAGCTCTTTCACTGCAACTCTTTTATTGCACAAAATGTGCATGAACATGGATTTCTAAGGGAAATTACTTGTTGTAAATTACCAGTCAATGCTGTGACTGAAAGCACAGGAGCTTTCGGTCACAGCATTGTATTTTCCCTTATCATCAATATAAAGCAACAATAAAAATGTCGTGGGGGAAATGCATTATTGAATCATACCTTTTACATGTTCCTATTAGTACCTGGACATTTATTAGTTCATATGCAGGATGTGTCAATGTATGCTGGTTTTTAGTCTTGGTGATAGGAATTGAAGTTGGAAAGTGAGTTGCCCAAGTCCCTCAAAATCATAGTGGGAATTATTTGGGTTTGTCTGCCTTTCTTTTTGAGGTCGTGATTGTCCACCCAGGTCAGTGATGAGCAAGGCATTAAAAGAATGTGTCGTTCCATCATCTAACAGATGGTATGGACAGACACGGACATCTTAAAGACAGACAAGATGCCAATACCACCCATGAAATAAGGTAGTATTGGCATCTGAAATGAGAAACATGAGAAACATGTTTTCAGTAATACCTCTCCCTTCTCTCTCTTTTTAGATGGCAAGCAGTTGAGTTTGCAAGTGACCGATACCCTCACGGTAGGGATTGGTGGGGTAAAACCCCTAGACCTCTCCTTGCTGGAGGTGCGTGACACAGGTGGTGACCCAGGAGAGCTCCTGTTCCACATGGACAGTGCTCCCTCCAACGGCAAACTGGTGATGGTGGCGAATGGGAAAGAGGTGCAGCTGAGGAAAGGCGACCGCTTCAGCTACAGCGATGTGAAGGAGAAGAGAGTCCGCTTTGTGCACAGCAAGGAGAAAGCCAGGTGACTAGTGAGAGCCTTTAGAAAATGGGCATATCTTGAGAACAGGCATTCTCTTGTCCTGTGGACATGTTCTTATGGTGAAATGCATATCTCACTGCTGCTAAAAACAGTATTGCTGTATTTCAGAGATACTGTGCCATAATATAAAGGATGGTGCAAAACTTTTCTATATGTAGTGTAAGTTTTCACTGTGATGCAGCTGCCAATCTGTTGTACTTTGGGGATGCAGGGTCTATCTTGCCTTTAGAATACCCTTTCTGGATGATAAATACTGGCATATTCTGTTGATTCTTATGACAATTTCTGGATACTGTCACGAAAACAAATGTCCCTACTGTGCTTGACAGCATAAACTGCTGCTTTGCTGCAGCACGTGCTCTGCTCGTTTCTCGGGGCCATTAGAGGTGCTCAGCACCTGGCAGCGCTCGCGCTGTGCACGTATTGCAAGGAAGGAAATTCCTCCTGGCTGCCAAGCAAGGAGCCAGTAACACTGCCAAATTCTACACTCGCTTTACAGCACCATAAAACCTTGGGACTAGATGGAAATCCATGTCGTTTTCTAGATTTCTGCTTGCCGAAAGTTGCTTTGAGCTATTATTTTTAGTAGGACTTTCAGAGTGTCCTTCTGATGCTGAGGATTAGCTAATACTCACCACCCTTAAGACAGCAGCATGCAGCTTGTTTCTTTTCTGTCTGAGCACCGTAATAACTATTGGGATCTTGTCTTGAGAAAAACAGTTTCTTTATGTTCAAGGTGTTTTGTTCAAGGGCGGCACTTTGAAAAAATAAGTAGGCAGCAAAGTTGCTAAAGACTGGGAACTGCTGCGTTGAAACCAGATAAATGGCATTTTTCTTTAGCGGAGACTAGCTGACATTTAGAATCAGCACTTAATCTTGGACAAATTATCTATGTGGGTAACACATAGATGGAAATGAGGGTATGTTATTACATACTTGAAAGAAGATGACAGTATTTTATTATATGTTGTGAATCTTCAGAAAAGATCCTATAAAGATGTAAGTGCAAAAACTTAATCTAAAGCATCTGTCACTATGTGAGTCATTTTTACTGAATGTATAATAGTTTATCGTTATTGTGTTCTGTGAGAGCACTTAATTCATTTATATTATCCTGTGCTTTGGGGTTTTGGGGGCTTGTTTAGGAAAGGGCAGTTTTCCCTGAAGGTCAGCGATCAACAGTTCTTCTCGCATCCCGAGGTGGTCAACATTCAAGCACTTTCAACACAGGTAAGATAACAAAGCTTGCAAACAGCCTCAATTTTTGTACCTTTTGGAGCCTTTTTCCTCACAGTGAGAGCAAAGGAGCTGGTTAGAGCAGTGTGTTCAGGTCACATTAGACTCAACTGTCACTTGCAAAGCAGTCAAGAGTGATTTGAAAGAGCGGGACTGGGGTAAGTGGATGGAGAAGCCGGCCCATGTAATTTTGCTAGTGCGAGGAATGTGGCTGTGCAATCATAGAGCAATTATCAGTGCAGGATAAGGAGTCCCTACTGCTTAAATTATTCTTTGGATCAGTGGATGGTCTAGTTGCTCAGTTCTCTTACTGCAGGGCCATTGAATGATGATTGATCCCTATGGTAGGGACACTTTGCCAGTTGAGAGCATTTCCTTAAATGCTCTGTTCCAGGGCAGTCAGAAATTAAATGAACACGGGCGCTTCAAGGGGCGCTTTCTCCATGTGGGTGTCTCTTAAACTATTCAACACTGTAATCAAGTTGATGGTACTATCAAGTTGATGGTACTCTCGAGTGTCCCTGTGTCATTATCTAAAATCTGGGGCACAGGATTGTGCAGTGGTCTCCCTCATAGTGTGGAGAGGCGGTACATCCTGGACTCCTTTTCCAAGAGGGGTCTCTGAAAGACAAATCATGAAGAGGTGCCTGAGACGTGTGTGCTGGGGAGAGGCAGAACATTACAGAAAAGGTGAGTTGTTCAAAAGCAGATGAGCAGCATGGACTCAGAAGGGCTTTTCCTCCCACCCCCTTGGAGGTTCATCACTGATCTGAGCTGCTGGCAGTGTTCCTGCTGTACTCAGCATGAAGCACGTGGTGGTACCTGCCCTTCCAGACACAAAGCCACCCACCACTGGAGTGATTAAATAAGTTAATTTCTTGAATTACTTCACTGTAAGGCTGAGTGCTGAATCAGGCCTTTCAGTAATAGAGAATCAGTGCTAAAGAAAAGAAGAATGACAACCAGGTTTCCAGTTTTAGTCAATCCATATTATGTCCCTCTACATGTTTATGGAGCAGACTTGCTACATGCCAGATGGAAGGACCCTGTTTAATGTATTTAGTGTTAGCTGCAACAACTCCTTGAGTTGCAGAATCTCTGTGGTTCTCAACTAGTCTTGAGACTTTGCACTGCATCTTTCCACACTGGGGACCTAAAGAGGTGGTAGCTTATTTTTAATTGCATTTTGTTGTTTTTATAGTTATATTTTGTATTAGTACTTTCATAACTTTAGAAATTAAAAAAGTTCCAGTTTGACCTTTATTGCAAGACAATCTCAAGACTTCGATCCTGTTGCGTGTACATTGATTCTGGTTAGTGCTGAAATCTTTGCTCAGTGTAATCTCGTTTACCCCAGTAGGACTGTGCTTAAGGAAGAGCTGCAGCTACTGCCCCAGAATACATAAATGAAGTTTAATAATAGGAATTTCGCCTGTCAATCCTTAATAATCCTGATCAGTAGTGCACAGGTGAGGTGGCAGCAGTTAGCGCTCTGATAAATGCTCCCAGGGATTTGACTTTATCTCTGCAGGATCAGCCCCCCTCCTGAGGCAAGATATTCCTCATGGTAAATGGTATTTATTGAGATCAATAGAAACTGTAGATTTAAAGATCTTCACAACTTTCTTGACAATTAAGTACTAAGAAACTAGTCTGAACTTTGAAATATGTCTGCAACTGATCTTCTGTCTTGGATGAGCAGGGCTCTGCGGACTCTTTGAAAACGCATAAGCAATGATGCTGGATGTGCAGGTTATTCTGTGTCTTATTTTCAAGCATTGATGTTTTGCAAGAGATCCAAGTGGGTAATACATGTAGGAAATACGGTATATCCACCTTCTCCAAGCCTGGACTTGTTATTCACACGAGAAAGTCCTCAGCATCTCAAGTATCTGTATTCCAGTTGGACCTGCTGACATGTATATAAAGTGCAGTCCTTCCAAGATAGGAGGGATCCACATCTTCATTTGAATTTCCGTGGGAAGTAATAGAGCAAAACCACGTCCCTTGTCTGTTAATCATGCAGACAGTAAAGGAAATACAGAATCCGACTGGTAAATAAAAAGCTTTCTTTATAAGTGTCCTCTTTTTATTTTTTTCTTGCTATAAGCTTGCTGTGGCATGAGAACCTCTTCTGATACAACTAAGTCAGTCTAAATTGCTAGATATTCTTAGATCTGACCCTGTGGGAGGAAATGTGCAGTGTGATTCCCTGATGCCTAGAAGTGGGAGGCTTGCAGAGAAGACTAATTTCCTTAACCCCACATCTTTCTTTCTAGAGTATATTCATCTAATTGCTATGGTTTAGCAAACAGCTGAGAGCTGCTTTTGTGTTTCAGGCGCCGTATGTGCTCAGAAATGAGGCTCTCCTTGTCAGCAGAGGGGAAACTGGCACTATAACAGACGTGTTGCTGGGCATGAGGGACGGTGACAACCCTCAGGACGTCGTGCTAATGGTCTTGGAGCCCCCCCGGCACGGGCAGCTGGTGAAACACTCCGGGCACTCGGCTGCTGCCGTCCACACGTTCCACCTCGATGACCTGGCCCGGGGACTCCTGCGTTACGCTCACGATGACTCCGACAGCCGGGACGACACGGTGCTGCTGCAGGTGAACGACGGGTACCACTTCCAGAACATCCTGTTCCACATTAAGATTACTCCCAAGGTAGGTGCTACGACATAAATTCTCTCAGGATAATGAAGGGTTTAGAGAAGAACCCCTGTATTCCCGAGATGTCCTGCCTTAGCCACAGGCCCTGGCCAGAGAGAGCGGTGGACTGGGGGAGGTTTGCAGGTCGCTTGAGTTTTTGGGTTGCAGCAGGAGCAGCTCAGCTTGAATCGTGCAGCCTTGAAAATCAAGGTCTCCAGTTACTTGATAAATGGTTCTCTGGGAGGTACAAATGAGAGTTTGGTTGCCTGGAAAGGGCAATGAATTTGAAAAAGAGTAGTCTGGGGACAGAGAAGGCTGGAGAGGTAATAAAACCCACCACTGGATTGGTGTGAATATGATTTGAGAGGCAAGTGCTCAGTAACGTTCCTGCATCTGAATGCAAACAGGGGGTTAGGTTGGCAATTTACAGCACTGAGGTTCTAGAGCAAATTTTAGATAAGCAACAGTATTTGAGCTGCGTAAGCAGGTGGATATATTTGTGAAATGGGTCCATTTCAGTCCGCATTTAAAAGGAGCATTTGGACTGACTTCACAGATGCCAATTAGACTGCTCAGTGAAATGAGGTCAGAAGAAAGGCAAGGCAAGGAAACCCCTGCGAAAAAAGGAAGGTTCCTCTGTCTTTGGATGTAACCCAACAGATGAGGAAGCTGGAGTGAGAGCTGCTGCGTGAGAGGAGATGGGTTAACATGAAGTGCAGACAGGGAACTCAGGGAAGGGCAGGAAAATGGACTCTCAGTAAAGGTTGCCGAAGTGCTCCCCAGCATTTCAGTTCTGCTTTTGTGGTTTGGTATTGTAATAAAATTGGCAGAAAATCTGAGAATTTGCTCGTCTCTTAGTAAATGTGAAGGAAGTTTAAGAAAAAACATACAGCTGCCACAGAAGTCATCCACTACTGGGACGTTTTTGTGCATGGATCTGAGAATTAAACAAACTTTGTGTGCACCCGCTCTATTACAAAGAGCTAAGAGGAGGTGATATTACCCCCCTTCTGTCGTCTTTTCTGCTATTTGGTAGGCCTGTCCTAGCTCCCTGGGCCTGAGGGCTCACAGCACTGTGTGTGCCTGTATGTAGCTAGCACACGGAGGGGCTGATCTCGTTAGGACCCTGTGGTGCTCTTGAAGCAAGGGTAGTAATTAATGGCAATTAGTGGCATGACTCACCTCTCGACGGGCTTGTAGGGAATTACTCAGACTCCTGGTGCCTTTTCCTTACCCACCCTGCTTCCAAGGAGCCTGAATGAGATCAGAAGGGCTGTAAAGTGCTTGGAAACCATTCGGTTGTAGCACTTGCTAGTGTTTCTTTCCTTTCTTCTCTTTCCGCTATTGATTAGGCAGCTTCTCACTGTAAATGCTAGGAGGGCGAATTGCTGAGTACAGGCTCCTACAGCAGCCGGTTTGGCACTCTCTTGTCTCCCATTATCTTGCAGTGTCAGGGTGCAGCGCTCCGCTCCGCACAAGAATGCAGGCGGTGACAGAGGTGCGCGCGGAGCCGCGTCGAGCTGGCAGCCCCCCAGCTCCCTGTTGCCCTCTCCGTGCTCTCCCCTTGGCAGATGAAGCGCCTGCAGGGCTCCGTTCTGAAAAGGGGCCGCTGAAGCACACTTGCAAAGACGTATTTTTTTTCAGCCGAAGACCTAGAGGTGTGAGGTTTGGGGTTTGCTTTCTAAACCCAGGTTAAGTACATGGAGCTTTTACATCCGCAGACCAGTGTGAAAAGACCTTTCTAGGATTCCTTTTTCACTGGGCTAAGAGAATATCATTTTAAGGCATTAATCTGTAGAAGCAACACAGTGTGAGTACAAAATCATAAAAGAAGGGAGAGCAGAACCAAGCGGTATGGATTAGAGGGATTTATTTCCTTGCAATGGGTGGGCCTTGTTTTCTGCAAGGTATTTTTTTTTTAAGGCCCTTTGGCTGCTGACAACACGTTTTTCCGCATTGCCCCTGTGCAAATGCTTCATTTGATACACTGCAGCCCAACAGCTGGCCTCTATTTTGGGAGCCCTTAATAATGTTTTGCACTGCTGTACACTCCTGTCGATGTTCTCCACAATTAGAGTCTCTGGGAAGTTAATCTGAGACCTGATCCTGCTTTTTTGATGGAAAACTCGTTTTCCCATCAGTGGTGCTCCAGGGGAAGAGCGAGCTCATGTCCTGGAAAACGAGGTCCCAGGACAAGCGAGGGGACATCAGGCCTACTCGCATGCCGTGTGTCCCTTGCTAATGGGGGAGCTCCGTGTGTCCTGGAGCTGAGCTCCGGGAGGGTCGTTTGGAAGGTTTCTGGGCTAGCACGAGGTGGTGGGTCTTGCCCTGCGTGGGAGCAGGTAGCTGAAGCGCTGAGCAGAGGGGTACATTAACCTCCAGACACTCCAGAAACACCTTTCCCAAGTAATTAAATCCTGCACGTTTGCCAACTGCGTGCTCAGGCTCCAGTGTAAAAATTTCAAGCAAGTCTAGCCAGTTTGTTGGACACTGAGTGAGCCTTCAGATCAGACAAGAGCTCGAGTATGCAAAAAGATCCCCGAGCAAAAAGAGCTGTCTCGTGAGTGCATTTTTATTAATCTGCGGGAGTGCAGCATCAGCACAGGTGGAAGCAGTATTAGGAAATGCCTGACTCGTTTAATGTGGCCAGTGAAGAAACATTTGATCATTTAGTTACTGAAAAGCAGAAGGGAGCCGTGTTTATAAAAAAACTGCAGCCTTGTGTTTGATTAAAATTTATTTAGAAATAGTTTATTTGGAAACAATGTGACTTTGCCTGTCCCACTCTGAAATGTGGTGAGTCCCTCCCTTCCTTCCTCACCCAGTAAATCCAGGGATCACTCCAACCTTTCCAGATTGCCTGTCTCCTGTTGCAGAAGTCCGTGTTTCTCCTAAGGACCCATCTGTGTGGTGTTGTGATCTAACCGGTAAGGTCAGAGGAAAGTTATTCCGTGCGACAGGGCTCTCTTGGATGCAGCTAGGTCTGGTTTCCTCCTTTATAACTCTATTTTCTAAAAGCAAGCACTGTGCTGATAAACCAACCAAAAGCCTGGCTGGCATTTAAAGGTTAGCACTGTTCCGAATCAGGGTGGATTGCATTAAATGGATGAAAACTGGCTAGCCAAAGTCTTGAAGTGAAGATGGGACCTCATCTTTTAATGTGTTCCTTTCTCTCAAGCATCCTTCTAGCTCTCTCAGTGGCTCTTCTACAGGTTTGAAAGAAAATATTGAGTTGTTCATCAGTTCCTGGCGTGACACGTCGCTGCTGGGCTGGTAGATGAGGAAGAAGCTGCTCTCTTTTATGGAGCAGTCAGGATTTTAATGAGTTTAGGTGTGTGTGAAGATATCGGAGGTGTCATTTGTCTGTTCTTTTGAATAGGTAGGAAGACTGCTCTTTTACAGGCATGCTTGAAAGGTGTGTATTTTTAGAAATAAAATGGAAGGGTAAGAGAATTTGAAGTCTTGATAGACAAGGGCAGTTCTACAGAGGGAGAATCAGGTCCTAGGGATAGAGGTTAAAGATTAAGGTGCTCTTCTTGCAACAGACTGCCAGGGCCAAATGCATAAGGAATTCCAAAGCCCTCCACCTCATCCCTTCCCCTTCAGCACGGTTCCAGCAGGCCGACCTTGAGCTAAGCCCTTTCCTGCCGTTCCCCGACTCGCAGAGCTCCGGACGCCCGCGGCTGGTGACCAACTCGCTGGTGTGGGTGCCGCGGGGCGGCATGCTCCAGATCTCCAGGAGGATTCTGCAGGCCGAGATTCCCGGCGCCCGCGACTCCCAGATCGTCTACAGCATCGGCAGGGAGCAGCCGAGACACGGTAACTTCCTCTGGAGTTTTACTGTCCAAAACGAGCTGGAGTTTGTTGCTTTCTCTCCCCCACATCCCAGAGTCTCCCTCCACTGAGCAAGGTGGAATCTTCTTCTGGGCAAGGAGATGTCCAGACATACTGGACTGTGATCCTCTCGTGGTGTTTTATTTGCAAGCAGCAGCATTTTAGGATGTATTTCCAAAGGATGCTATACTGAATAAATAAATGAATATTTGGTTTTAGAGCAGCATGGAGTAACATCTTTCTCTGGAAACTACTGAGCAGATTTGTCTTGAACAATTGAAGGACTTTCACACTCCTTTACAGTTGGTTTTCATAATGGAAGGTGTTACTGATTCAAAAGGAATTGGCAGAGATTTGCATTCATCTATAATTGTCATCTCCAAACTGCTGCTGGGAGGCCCCAATCTCATATTTCAGGGTAGCTGCGTTCACAAGTTGGCAACTGCTTCCCCTGTCCTGTAGAAGTGCAGCTCGCAGAATATCCTCTGGCCCCAGGCCGAGGAGGGTGGGAAGGAATGGCATTTGTGACTGAGATAGAAATGCAAAGAAGCTGGGTGGAAAAGAGGAGATGTTTTACGTGAGGGGGAAAGGAACCCTCAGCAGAAAAGAAAAATGCTATTTTCCCCATCACAATTATCATTTTCTTCACTAGGATCATGTCTATAAATAACATGCTTGGAAATTGCATGAAATGATATCATTGCTATTACTTTGTTCATACGAATAAAATTATTGAGTCGTTTTAACAACACCAGGTTTGTGCTTTTAACTTTTGCTGTAAGGGCAGGCTTGTTTCCATAACAGCTGCCAGTATTTGATGGAAACACAGATTACGTTATTCCTGCAATTTAGAAGAGAAGCAATTAATTTGTATTCCCCCTCTAGTTCTTTGCAGATGAAGGACGATCTTCTCATTTTTAATAAGCATTTAAGTGAAAACAAGAATTTTTCCCGGAGGAGTGTGTCTCCTGCCGCCTTACTCTAACCAAAACTTAAAATTTTATGCTTGTATCGTCATAATTATCTCTTATGTAATTAATTGCAGTAGCACAAACAGGTTTATAGCTCCAGGTGAGAAATAAGCAACAAGAATCAATAATCTTCAAAGTTTCTTGTAAAATACTATTTCTCAGAGCGGAAAAAATCAAGACAGGGAACTGTAGAAAATGGATCCTTAATGAAGGAAGGTTTATCTACCTATCTTTTATGTGACTCATGGAAAAGATATTTGTACCTGTAGAATCATCGGATTTTAGATAAAAAATAAACCCATTTCAGAACCAGCTACTACATTTCTGGAACAGAAGTGCATAGACTCTGAATGCTTCTTTTCCTTTATTTCAAGACCTTGCAGCCAAAGGATAGGGATTAGCTCAGAGAGGAGCACGGAGGACCTCTATCACCCCGGATCCTTCTCTTCTGCAGGGTTGATTTGCTTTTGTGCTGCAGGTGCCAGGGAGCAGGGACTCCTCGTAACCTCTTTTCGGTGAGGCTCTTGTCTAGTTGCTAGAAATAGGGTCGCTGTCCGCCCTGGCTCTCCTCTGGGCACGTAGGGTGCCCCAGGATAGTTTATTACACATGTATCTAGCAGTAGCTGTTGTTATACCCTGAGCTCTTGCACATGGCATGCATTCTTGGAGGATGAAGTCTCTAAAGCCGATTAAAAACAGTGCAAGTGTCCAGTCTCTTTAAAAAGAATGGGGTCATGGTGCCCAAGTCCTCTAGACAGCTCTGGAAATGGCAGCTGCATAATGTCCATGTATTTCAGGCATAAAGTGCCTGTGGGTGTACTTATATCCATGTGTGTAATGCATCAATAGATGCTTTACTGTGTTTTTTTTGTTTATTTGCTGCAGATGAAGCACATATCACAGAGTTGTTCGTTATGATCGAGTTAAATATTCATTTATAACACAACACATGGACGTGCATCGTCCTTAAAGCTCCTGTGTGTTCTAACTGCTTGTGCTCTTGCTTTGCGAGGGGTAAACAACTTGCAGGTCCCCGTCCCTTTGGATATGTGAGAACATCTCTAGGAAGCACTCAGAGATTAAGGTGGTGAACTCTCTTGAGCAGAAGCGTCAGGTTGGGAATGTAATTAGGGTGGTGGGTTCCACTGATAAGGGAATATTAGCCCAGGGTTGGATGATCAAGTAGAAATGTGTATTTGAGCTCGCTGAATTACTTTTTTATTACTCTCACTGTTTGAGTGTAGTTTTGGGAAATGAGCTGAGAGAGCTTGTGATGGGTATTTTGCATAATAGAATGATTAATGCCGTAAGGAGAGTGGAAGTGATTTATAATATATGTGCTTCTGAATTGGTAGCCATGAGGGATACTTTCAAAGTCTGCTAGAGGCTGGCAATGCGCAACTAACTCAAGTTATTTAGATAGCGGTTAAATTATATATAACCAGCAAGAGTAAAGATGGAGATTTCTATTTTTTTCACAGATTATATGTTAACTCCCACGCAAGGAAATAATATTGTAAAATACAAAAGTATGTCATATATTTTGATAGCATAGTTCTGTCAGGTTAATTTTGTTCATGTATGTGGTTTGGGAAAATATTTGCATTGTGTTTGACTTAAAATCCGGGACAGCAATTTCATTGATCCCCTTCCCGTGGTGGGTAGCACTTGACTCTTTGAATATTGAACCCAGCATGTGTCCAACGAAGGCCTTGGCAGCTCAGTCTAGCTGAGAATGAATTCCTCAACAGAAAATCAGAAATAAGCTGAATGTTACGGGTATAAAAGCTGTCTATTCTTCTGAGCAGGAGCTATAAACAAGGACACTTTTTCAACAGCCTCTACTATATCTGTTCAAGAGCTCTTCTTCAATGAAAGGTTTCCATTTAGAGAAATGAGCAAGAGCACCCGAGGACGCTTGTCTTCAGGGGTTCAATAGCTGGCGAGAAGGCCTCCTGCTCTGCCTTGCTTGCTCACCCTGGCTGTTCCTCCCTGCTTCTCCCAGGTGAAGTCGTGCTGCTGGTCCCAATGCCTGCAGACAGCCCAGCAGACGCGTGGCAGCTTTTGCCTGACGGAAGAGCGGTTTCTCCTACATCATCTTTTACCCAGCAGGACATCAATGAAGGCACCGTGTGGTACAGGCACTCTGGGTCCCCAGTGGAGAGCGACTCCTTCCAGTTCCAGGTACCTGGGGGCATATTTTGTTGCCATAAATATTCAGGTGCCTTTGCACTTCGGACTGAAGTTTACATGTTGGTTATGCATGGAAAATACATAATCCTCTCCTAAAACCTGTGGACTCCAAGTGCAAAGTATTCTGAGATTTTTTTCCCTTAATTATATGGGTATTGTAAGCCACCAAAACAGCTTTCCTACTTCCTGGAGTCCCTCAACTAATACCTTAATTTTTGCTCCAGGCTGCTCTCCTTCTTGCAAGCAGACATAATGGTACAAATACTCTCCAGCAGATGTAATACCTAAATAAATCCCACCTCCCCACAGGCTTAATGACCATAAAATTTCTCAGGCAGGTCCTTGCTGTTTGCTTGGAAGGTTTAACAGCCTCCCATAACGCTCAGCCAACATGAACACTCGCTTGCAGTATTTGTTACAGTTTGGTTTACAGCTCTGAAGCTATTGCTGTAGCACCGGAGAGGCAATTAAGGTAATTTCTAAAGTAATTAACATAAGTGATAATGAGGAAGTTGTGAGTGTCAGATGTTGAACAAGCTAATTTTTAATTTAATTGCTGTGTTGCTATTATAGAGAATGCATTTTGCATGAGTTGGATGTTTGTTTTTAGTGTCTTGGCGCAGTGGCAATAACTATATGGAGAGCCCTAGTGAGAGGCCATGATTACACAGGTCACATCGGGAGACCGTAACACACTGAGTCTTGAATAGTGCATTAGGACATCTCAGGAAAGGCTGACACGTTTTGATCCGTACTTTGGCAATTACCATTCACACAGCAACTCAAAACAGGTCCAGCAATTGTCCAAAATATTTTTATTCAATTCAGCAGAGCAATTTTATGCAGCTTCTTTGCTGAAAACCATTCTTGCTCGTGAAGGTCTTAAATTCTGGTGTAGTCAATGGTGAATGTACATACTTGCCAAAAGATCAATCTGTAACGAGTCTAGCAAAGAGGGGCTGCAGTTCATTGGACTTATCTCAGGGTTGCTGTAAACGTTCTCAAGGTTATCTCTGTGGGATGGCTTTGGCTCTCTGCATTTTTGCAGATTTAACTGTGTTTATTTGCTTTGGGGTGGTCTTTCCAGGTGTCCAGCTCCACAGCTCCGCCGGCCGGCGCGGAAACCCACGTGTTCAACGTTGCCATCCTGCCGCGGACGCCCAGGGCCCCTCAGCTTTCGCTCGGCTCCTCTCTGCACATGGCTGTAAGTGTGAACCAAAGCGCCCCGCTGTCCCGTGCTGCGTCCCCGCTGCTGTCGCCTTAGCGCACGGCGAGCAGAGCCTCGCGCGGGGCAGAAATAACCGCTGAAGATCGATTGCTTTCCTCGCTATTCCCCATGTTCGGAGATGGAAAGAAATCTAAAGAGTAGGGGGTACTATTAGGTAGGTAACTGGACTAGAAAACAAATCTAAATGAAAGAAGGAAAAAAAAGCCTATACAGGTTAGAAGAGGTTTTTTTAAGGACAAAAAAGGAAAAAAATAAGAAACCCCCCACAAAATAGAAAAGTTGAGGACTCAGTATTAGTAGAAGGGATGAACGTGTAAATTGTAAGGGAGAAAGAGAGAGAGGAAAAAAAATTAACATCTTTTCATGGAATTCTTTGCATTTTTGAAACACACTTGAGAAGCTATTAGGAAGGGCAAGAGTAAAAAATGGTGGGTTAGAGAAACTGTAATGAATAGATCTTGTCAGTAATTCCACTGCAAACTTTATTTATCGGAATTGTAGCCCACCCACATCAGAAAGTTTCCATCCATCATCCTGACATCAGGAACACAGATTATAACAGCTCTGGAAAACGTTCAGACAAGCCCATTATATCTGCGTCCGTGGAACTGAATTACTTTTCCTTGAAGCATCAGCTCCGGCAACAACCATGCTGGTTAGCGCAGTGTTGTCTCCGTTGTGTTTTTTGCCCTGCTAGTTTCCATTTAAAAGGTGACCTCCAAATTCAAAGCTGACTTTTGAGCTCTGACTTCGGTGCATGTCTCCCCGGTGCAGGAGAGCTCCCTGGAAACGAGTCCCTTCTCAGGAGAGGTGTTGGACTCGCAACCAGCAAGGCCTGGCACACATAGGGCCAGGAAGGGCTGAAGGAAGCTGTGGGAGAGAAATTAGTGAAAAGTCCATGACGCAAGGACCTTGTCAAGGTTTAAAATGGGGCAACCTTTCATAGGCGATAATAAAACACCCTCAGACTGCTACTTGGAGCGATGGCCAGTGATGTTTCTTTCTCTTTTTGACTTTTTGTTGTTGTCACTTGCCAAAATTAATGGGAGAGGTGTCTGGCTGAGCCATGCAGCGCTGGATTTTATAGCCAATTACACAGCAGCGAATTCAATAGTGCCATAAAACATGTTTTACGGAGGGGATGGCTCGCAACCTGCAAGTGCTACCTCCGAGAGAGACAAATATGCCTTGGAGACAACTAGGAAGCAATCATAACCCTAAATCTTTTCATCATAAAATTGCACTTCCTTGCATGAGTGTGATTGAGTTCTGTTAATCCGTCTTCAGGCTCTTGCAGAGTCAGGCTGCCTTCCCTGCCCAAGAGCAAGCACAAGACCATTAGGTCTTCCCATACCTAAAGCCTTGTCTTTGCATGTCCTGCAGAGAGAGGTCAAAGAAAGTGCAGTGCCACGCGGATGGTTAAACTGGGCAGCTGTAGTGTTTCCTTCTTCAGTAACGCATCAGGCTACCTGCTTCCCCCACGCTGATGGCATTGGCGATAGCAGAGTGAGGTTCTCTCTAGGTGAATGCACACGGAGAGGGGCAATTCTGCACGTCCTCCATGCTCTTCCCAGCTTGGATATATGAATAAGACCCTACTGTTAATTTTCAGCTTTATACAGGGCTGTCTATAGCTATGCCAATAGCACAATGAAACTTTGTGGCTTTCGCTTCTGGTTAGATATGGGACACTTCCTCATCTAAGAAGGACTGACAGTGTCTCATTTACTGCATTACGAGAGACACTCACAAGCTGTGTTGTCTCTTCTCATGTATTTGAGTGAAAACCCAAGAGAGTCAGGTGAACTGGCACTGCTTTCAGAGTCCATCTGGGGAACTGGGGGCGTTTGTGAGGGATTGAACTGCTCTGTCAGGACCTAGTTAGATATCTTCTTGCATTTAAGTCTGTTGGTGCAGCACCATAATTCCTAATACACACTGCCCACCTTTGATTAATAATACTCTTGCCATGGAAGGAACAGGACATTTTTTGACAGATTTAAGACCACAGAGGAAGCTTAAGTTCGTCTGCATTTCTATAGAAATGGCTGCGATATTTTCAGGATTTCTTTTAAAAGCAAATCCATTTAGGGCACATCAAATTGACCAGTAATCTATCTTCATTCTGAGAGTTTTTAATCAAAGTAGAGAGGAGGGAGATGGTTGTCTCTTTTTTTCATGGGTTTTAGCCCCTTTCTTATTCTACCAGAAGAAAGGCTTGATAGAGGTGGTCCTCTATAGCGCTGTCTTCTGTTGAGCACGACAGAACTTGTCTAACAAACTCAGTTTGGTTACAGATTTGCTGAAAGTGAGTTCAAATGGTCCCTAAGACCTGTACTAGCTCTGTTGTAAATTCTACTTATTTATCAAGCTTCACTGTCCTCTCTTCTCCCAGCGCAGGATGTCCCTGTGGAGTCCCTGCAGGAGTCCGAGAGCCTTGCCAAAAGTTCAGTCAGTCTCATCCCATGTCGATTTTAGGTCTAAAACCAATAATAATTCAAAGACTCCCTAGTACTTAAGTATAGCAAAACTATTTCTCTCTCAATGCATTTCTGGGTGGACCTTCCTGTGTCTTTGGCTTTCATGCTCATGGTGTAATATGTTTGTTGAGGTGCTGGAGGACCGCGTGACAGTGATTGAGCCCCATCACCTCTCCTTTGTAGACCCGGAGATTCCCAGTGAGAAAATCCTGTTCAACGTGACTGTTCCTCTGCTTCCCGGCCAAGGCAAGTGAAGCAATCCGAACAAGGCAGCTTGCTGTTGCTGCAAAATGTCACTTCAGTGCTGGCACTTACAACCTTCTGAACTTATTGTTGTGCTTCTAGGTTTTTTTTCAGAATGAGAGTCTGTGGTGGCATCTGTTAATCTATTCAAACTTCTTCATTTAGCTTTCAAGCAACTTTTTTTGTAACTGGGATTGCTTAGGAGTGACCAGCAGCACACAGTCTTTTTTATTATTGTCTGGAATATATTGAATATTGCATCCTATGACTTTCTGCCTTTCACCTCTATAGTGAGAGGTATTTGAAGAAATCACTAAGTGAAGAACCCCTGCTTGGTATCTGATACCTTATATACAGAACGTTGCATACAGATTCCTCCTGCTAATACTGAGCTCTTTGCAGGTATTGTGGAACACAGGGACAGGCCCCTCTCCCCAGCCCGGTATTTCAGCCAGGCAGACGTCGACAAGGGCAAGATTGTGTATCGTCCGCCGGCGTCAGCTCCGCACCTGAGGGAGATGATGGCGTTCTCCTTTGCAGGTGAGGAACCAGACCTTCCTTCTAGCACCCATCAGAGTGGTGGAGGTAGCTGAAGGGCTGGTCCTTCGCAAACAGGGACCTGCTTCACGGTTATGTTCAGACATACCAGTGCACGAGGTCTGATTGGTACAAAGGGCATGGAAATCTGTCGTGTTCTTATTTGAAATTGAGAAGAGTCTTGGCTATTTCAGGACCAGACCACTTAAGGCGCTCTCTACCATTTCCAGGAGTATAATTCACAAATCCTCAGGAAAACACTTTCTCCCTTTCCTGATGATGATTCAGTCTGTTGGAGAGGAGATCAGGAGGAAGCCGTCTGTCTTCCCTCTTCTCTCATCCCGCAGTGTTTTGCCTCTCTCTCAGTTTGGGGAGGTGATTACAGTATTTGGGGGAGTACTGCAAGAACTCACCACTGCTTTTGGTGACTGCAGTAGGTCAAGAGCAACATTCAATGAGTTACGGGGATATGACAGTGTTGTCTACAACATTTAGCATTACCCACTCTACAGTTAGGAACTGCCCATAAGTGTGTGCTTTCTGCTCCTAACTTCAGTGACACAAATGGCTTGTGTTTTTCCTTCAGGTCTCCCAGAGTCAGTGAGCTTCCGATTCACAGGTGAGTCCCACGTTTTCTGACCAAAAGGGTTTTCTTCCCTGTGCCCTTCGCGTTGCCTGTTACTCCTTGGTCTTTTGACCACTGCAGGCACACCTGGGGGTGCCAGCAGGAATCTGTGAAAAGGAATGGGAATGTGCCCTGGGAAATATTCTTCTAACTGTGTCCCAGCAGTGTTTATAGGAGCTGGGATATAGTTCAGTAGAAATATTTCTTCTAATAGCTGTCTGAAATATGTTGTACAAAGCTAGTTCATTCCTGTTTCCCCTCAATGTGTAAATTTATATCAGAGTTTTTTTTTGTTTTTCTTTTTCCCCTCAATATAGCATGGAAATATTTCCACAGTTAGATCGCTATAGATAAACTATTTCCTTGTTTAATTGATATGTCACTGATATGGCGCTGTGATGTGTGGAGAAGCTTTATTTCCCAGGTAAGTCCCTGAAAACAAATCCCTCCACTCAGATGTGTTGTTTTTTTTTGTCCGTATCCAGTGTCCGATGGAGAACACACAACCCCGGAGATGGTGTTCGTTATTCATTTGCTGTCCGCGGAGCAGCAGCCTCCCGTCTTCCAGATCCCTGCTCCCTTCCTGGAGGTCGGCCAGGGAGGAAGAGCTGCCATCGGTGAGCAGAGCAGAAGGGCTGGGGTGGCACAACTCTGGTTTTCATTGCCACAAGGCCATCTGGATGGAGCTGGGGAGGCTTTTGGTCTCACTCACCTCTCTTTAGCTAAGGAACTGCATTTGTGTGGGCACAGCGGCCCCTCAGCTGGGCTGTGCGCAAGGGACAGGGTTTGTCACCTCTTCCTGGAGTTACCTTCCTCATCTGCTTCATGAGTTGGGAGGCAGAAATCTGAGCTGCTAGTTAGTGATGACATCTGTTGCACTGGGTTGGTTAAGAAAACTTACTTTCTGGTGATGTCAGGAGGTTCTTTGGAGTTCTTAGAGATACCCCCTGCTGTATGCACGCTCACAGTCTCTTTCCTAAGCTCCACGTTTACATTAATGTTGCTTGTGAGCCATATTGACAGTAGGTTCTCTACTACAACCTCTTGCCTAAGCATCATTTAATGATTTCTGTGAAGGCAACATCAGAATTATTGACTCTTCAGGCACTGACTGAATTCAGCCTTTTGGCCCCATTCCCAAGAGCACATCACCCCCATCACCAACCCGAAATGCCCTCTCCTGCCTGAGATGATGCGGTGTCTCAGGATGCTGACGCTGGTGCTCTCTCCCCGGCGCAGGGATCCAGTTGGCAGTGAGCGACACGGACACGGCTCCCGAGGGGCTCTTCTTTGAGCTGGTGGAGGCTCCCCGCCACGGCGTCGTGCTCAAGCTCAGCGCGGGGCTGCAGGAGCGCCTGAGAGCAGGTGAGCTGAGCAGAAACCTTCTTCTAGGCAGAGAGGGGCTCAGCGTGTGCCTGGCCGCCCCGACAGTTCAGTTGAGCAGCCGGAAACAGAGGCCTGAACGTGCGTAACTGTGGGATGGGGAGCACAGAAGATATTTCCCCTTTGCTTCGTTGACTAATTCCTGGCTGAGTCGATGTCTTTTGGTGCCAGGTGTGTGTGGGCTAGTTCACCTGGGATAACTGTAACCAGGCATTAGTCGTAAAGGATGTTTTGCTTTCATTGGGAAGTTAAATCTGGTGTAGTAATGACGTTTCTCCTGAAGTCCATATCCATATAAACGCGGTGTGAGCCAGTGGTCAAAGCCCCTCTGGAGTTTTACTGTTGATTTGGTGGCAGCAACTTCTAGTATGGGATCAGACGGACACATATTGTCTACGAGGGAGTGGAGCGTATGGAAGATGTAAAGGGGGAAGCATTCCCTAGCTGTGGCAGATAGGAGCTTGCAGAGCAGCTTGGAAGGGAGAAAGGAGAGTTTCTGGGCTCTCAGAGAACAAGGAAAAATCTGCCTTAGGATACAGCATAAGCATGTGTAATATAAACAGTGTAATATAAATGTATATTACAAGATAATATAAATCATACTAGTAATATAAATGATAAATAATCCTTGATACATTTTCAAATAATTCACCCCTCTGTAAGAGTGGTACTAAATGTGGTTAAGCATGGGCCTCCTTTTTGCTAAATTGGAGCTTTAGATTAGTTGAACTGGATTGGTATTCTGAATGAAGTCAGACTGACTCGTGCATTTCCTTTCGGGAAGGTGACACCTTCAGCTACGAGGACGTCACTCGAAATGCTCTGCAATACGTACACGACGGCTCCCTGACGGCCGAGGACAGCATGGAAATCTCCGTCACTGACGGTGTCAGCACCGTAACGATGGTGCTGAGAGTGGAAGTGTCCCCGCTGGATAACAACGGCCCACAGCTGGCCCCGGGCTGCTTGTTGGCAATGACTGTGGCTAGCAAAAGCTCCGTGACTCTCTCTCGGCTGCACCTCGCCTATACCGTAAGCTTCCCTCTATTTCTGCCCCAACGCAAGGAGTGCTGCGAGCAGCCCTTCCTAATCCCCCTGCGGAGCCTTCACCGCACACCCCTCTCCGCAGCCAGTCTGGATTCTTGGCACAGAGCTCAAGTTTTGACTCTGTTCTAGCTGCTGCTGCCAAAAAGGGGATAATGGGCTCTTTTATCCACCAGGGTTTAAAGCTATCTGTGTTTGACTGAAACAGAGGTGAACTGCCATGCTAACATGAGAACTGAGTTAATCCCAGATTTAGGTACCAAACAGACTTGCTAATAGAGCACATGCATTTGCTCAGTGATAATCCCCAGACAATTTCTGTCTACCTGTTCTGTCTCCCCTGCCTTTCCAAATTGCCTGGTTCTTTTTCCAGACATGCTTGAGGACTTCTTAAGCAGTCCAAGATACTGCACTCCTCGGCAGCATGGAGTTGACGCCAGGGTTTTTGTGCTGGCCAAGACTTAGACTGCAGGTGAAATTCAGAAGAAAGATACCTTGCTCCTAGCAGGTGGTATGAGTGAACCCAAAGCACATGTGTGTAGCTGGAGAGAATTCATGTAAGGGCTGTTAGAGAAGTACTCAGGGAACTGCAGGGTGGAGGCAGAATAAGAAGACAGATGAATTTTTTTCCAAGGGGTATGAATCTGTACCCAGATCTGAGGTACAGATCTGAGGACTGAGCAGATCTGCACAGTCAAGGATGTTAGCATGTGCACTTGAGACATAGCCCTGTTTTCATGTGGATCGTGGCATCCCAGCTGCTGGTTTTGTGATAGCCACTTTCTGAGCAGGCAGGTTGGACGTTGCCTGATAAAATGCAGCTGAACAGCTGAAAGCTGTTGCAGTAAAAATGCATTTCAGCTGCTCCCTCCCTGTTGGCCTCACTGTTCACACTTATGCAAAGTTGTGAGCTCTAAATCTAGATCCCTCAGATGTCCAGAAGATGCTAGACTGACCTTAAGAGACTCATTCCTTTTTCTGATAGCAGGATAGAAAGTTGTTGGGTGTTGCAGTTGAAGTGTAGTAAGCCCCAGAGGAGTGGTTATCCCATGTAATTCCTGCTTCTGCATTAAGGAAGAACTATGTTGTCCAGGCTCAGAGGAATTTTACCTGCATTGTGTTAGACTCTTTTCTGACAGCAAGAAGCTGTGCTCTCCTGCCTGGCAACAGGTAACAAAAATTACAACTTGACAGAAGTAAACACACAAAAGTATATGAATCAATTACACTGAGTCAGTAAAGCACTGATACTTGAACATTTCTTGTCTGACTGATTATTTTGACCCTTCAGAAGTCTTTTTCCCCTGTTGACAGCTCCGAGTGCTTTGCTTCTAAACGTCATGCCTGTTGCAGACTCCTTGTACCAAGCAGCCAAGAAAGGCAGAGGCCTCAAACACCTTCCAGCACTGCTTTTTTCCAGGGCTATCTAGATTGGTGGGTGTCCCTAGGAAATTGGCAGCCAAGGCTCTATTTTTATAGCAATTGGGCAGCAGACGTGCAGAGAGACCTATCCTTGGGGCTTGCTAAAATACCTTGGCAGGTGAGACACGGCAGTTAGGTGCCTCTCCGAACTGAATGCTTGTATAAGTGCAGTTGGTGTGTTGTGGTACCTAAAGCAATGCATAGAAATGGCTTCAAAGAAGAGCATCGATATATTGACAGTCTCTATGGCTAGGCCAGATGGAAGTGATTTTTCAGAATTTTATCCTGTGAGCATATAACTTTTTGCACAGAATCGAGTCTATCCTCTTCTCCTGGAACAGGAAGACAGGCTGACATAGGAAAGAAGATTTGGCTTCTGATCCACATGTTGAGCATATGATAATTTCCACTTTGGGTCTTATCCTTTTGGACACCAACAAAAGCCTTAGGAGAAAGATACTGTGGTTGTACTTAATAATTCAGCATTCAATTTAATGTGGATCTATCTATTGTAGCCTTGCTCTAAATTGGCTTTTTTTTTTAGCTAAGAACTGAGCGTAGCTCTGTGTCTCTGTGGGAAGCCTTGGTTGGCAACTCTTTGCCATGTGTAAGTAACATTTTGGCTCGGTTTATGTGGAGCCAGCAAAAGCACATTATATAAATGGTCCACGAGGAGTGTAATTTGAAATTAAAAACACCAGGCTTATCTCTTGGAGAATGTGTTGGTGCAATAGAAGGACAGAGAGGAAACCTCTTGGTGCTGAAAGAAAAAGCAAAATGCATTTTGTGGCAGATGCTGGGGGTGTATATCCAGCTGACTGTTCCTTATCATCAGAGCTTCTCTAGTATTCAAAAGCTGAGGATCTGACCCTACTAGCTTGATGCATAAAACATTTTCTTCCACTTTCCATTTAGTGGAAGCTAATCTTGATTTTTTTTTCTTTTTTTTTTTCTCCTCTCCCGTGTTTAGGATAATAATTCTCTTGACTCAGAGATAAGAATCCAGTTAATATCTCTGCCCACATATGGCACCCTCTTACGGACGTCTGGTTCTCATGGTGAAGAGCTTTCCAAGGTTTATAATTTCACTATGGAAGACATCAACAACCAGAGGATCAGGTATCAAAGAGCTCTTCTCCTTCAAGCCTTGCCAATTAAAAGCTTAGGGGGCTCTGCGCAGGGCACTCAGTGCTATACGATATTAGGGCAGTGTATCAAAGATATTTTTCCTTTCTGGGCTATTGTGTCCTGGGAGATTTCAAACGAGGGCATTTTCTATGTACAGAATTAGGACTTTCTGCGTGTCTGAAATACCCAGACTTTGTACAGCTTCAGGCTATGAGGATATCCTTCTGTGTCCACAATGTCGTGGTGATATTTTGGACATGCAATACCAAAAATAGTGATTTAAAAGAACTCTGGGAATGAGGGGGCAGTTTGGAACTGGAGTGCCACCTCTCTTTGGAGACGCGTGTGCCCATTTCTCACTGCAAGGATGGGGCACTTTGGCCGGCTTGTTGTGCAGCTCCCTGACCCAGGTTGTGTGTTGACTCGCACAGCTACTCCACTGTGTTTGAGACCAGCAACCAGCCAGTGACGGACGTCTTCCACTTCGCTGTTTTTGATGCCGATAACAACCGGCTTGACAGCCAGATGTTCACCATCACCATCACATCCGCCCAGCCAGCACCGTCACTCATTGCTTTTGCTGACCATATCACCGTAAGTGGCCACAGAGGATGGTGGGCAGAGTGTCAATGTATTAGATGTGAGGAAGCAAACAATCGTTTTCTGAATGGAGGGGAAATCTCTGTAGAAATATGGTGTTGCACGTGCAGTCTTGTGAATGCAGAAAGTTAACAAATTATTTGAAGGCCAAAGGAGGCTGAGGGTACTGGTCAGGAGCTGGGGCCACAAGTTGAGTCTGAAAACATCTGGAACTTTAGCTTGATACAAAGCTTTTCAGTCTCCTTACTGGAGCCTTTTGAAGTCCTCTCCCTCTGTTTCAGCTCTGCATCCCCCCTCCCCTACCTTCAAAAGCTTCTGCTCAACCCAAGATGCAGCTGTTGCCCCCCGAGAGGTCTGCGTGACCGTGTCAATCCGCCTCCTCCCCAGTAAAACACCCCCGGGCTCCTCCTGGAGGGCAAGTAGGCTTTGTCCTTCCCATCCCTCCGCAGCTCCTAGCTGATCTCACGTTCAGATCATCTGGGGAAGGGTGAAACGGGACTAAGAGAAGTGAACACACAAGTACCTGGGAAGCTTCCTCCACAAAATGACCGTGCAGACCTTCTCGGGAGCAGCTGGTGTGTTGCTGGGCGTTGTGTGCATCGATGGTAATTTTGCTGCATTCTTTTGCTTTTCAGGTGGATGAAGGAGGCAGGGTCCCGCTGTTGACTCATCACCACTTAGCTGCCGATTATGATACTGCCATCAAGGAAGACCTGCGGGTCACAGTTATCACTCTACCTATGTACGGCTACATTGAAAACACTAAGACAGGTAAATGTGCTTTTCTAGCATGGGTTGCTCTGTCAGTCCTTGTAGTACAGAATTCCACAGCACATTTTAAAGGTAGGTGATCTAGCCCAGAGCATGACTGATGACACTCACTTTGTTACTGGGAAGAGGCAGAATTCCTCCCATATTGTCCAAGGATGTTCGTCCAAGGAGCTTTTCTGCTCACTCCTGTTGGTCCTAAGAGAAGTGACATTTTACTTAAAGCATGATTGCCCTTTCTAAAATATCCCCATGTATCGGCCAGTGTGGTGACTTGTCACCAGAGTTACCCCCAGAGCACAGGAGCTGCTGATCTTTACACCTCACTCCTCATCAATAAACTCTGGGCTATGCCATTTTGGTCATAGCAAGTCTCTTCTAATTGCCAGGTTGTGGCTGGGTGGATTTTTTTTGGCTTTGAGACATAATTTTTCAAGAGAAAACTCGATGTAGTGATTGGAGATGTTAGCAACTGTCTGATCGGTGAAGAAAACCTAAGTAATTCTGGGACGTGGGATCGCTCGTACTGTGCATAAAAAGGCAGCTTCCCAAATGCCTGCTTCAATGTGGCAGAAATTGCTTTTTATGTAGGTTCACCAGATAAGTGAAAAACGCTTTACAGAAACAGATGTCCTGCTGCCTCTCCCAACATGTCATTCTTCTCCTGATTTTGCCTTTTTTTCCTCAGTTGAAGTATGCCTCCTTTCACCAGTGGCCTTCTGTTTGCAGGGGAGAGTTTTGGCCCACAGGGTGCCAAGGCCACAGGTGCATCCTTCTCCCTCCAAGACCTTCTGGAGAACAGCATTTATTACTGCCAGAGCGTCCACGAAAGCATCGAGCCAACAAGCGATGTTTTCAGCTTTTACGTGAGCAATGGCTTCAGCCAGTCCGAGGTGCACAGAGTTAACATCACCATTCAGGTATGCATATGCTGTCCTCTCTCCTTGCAGAGACAAGTGTCTTTGCAGATGCAGCTCCCTCTGTTTTTGTAACACATGTGAAGGGATAAAAGAGGGATTTCTACCTCCTATCTCCTTCCCCTAATACTGTCAGGCCTGGAAAGAGTTGTGCATTGCAGCCTCTTCCTCAGAGCTTATATCTCTGGTGTCCCATTTCCTAAGCAGACAACGTGCTGGATAGGTTTGGAGAGACTGATGTAACCCACCTACGTACCAGGGCATCAGTACTATTAAATGGGAGCTTGTATTTCACCCCGATAGGGAACAGTCACTTCCGTGTGGTCTCTTCCATTCCGTGACTGTCTTCCTTTGGGCCTGCACAGCGGCAGAATGATGAGCCCCCCAAGATGGTGCTGGAGCCCGTCAGAGTGCAGGAGGGCTCCGGCGTGGTGGTTACCAACGCCTCCCTCAACCTGCGGGACTTGGACACCCGAGACAGCGAGCTGGTCATTGTGGTTACCAAAGCTCCTGAGCATGGTAAGTGCTGACAAGCCCCATGAGTGTCTGCGTGTGTGTTTGTGTGCAGCAGCTCCCAATATGATGAAGCACAGTGGCATTTGCAGTGTGGCCCAAGTGCCGTGCAGGGATTGCCCAGCAGGACAGACCTGTTCTTTGCATAATTTCCTCCACTCCCTATGGGAGAGAGGAGACGAGGGGCTTAACACACTTTCCTGGGAAATTCCCTTCTGTGTTACCCCATCTTGGTGCAATCAGCTGTCACAAGGTTCAGTGTCGCAGAGTAGGGGTTCAGAGGCAGAGTATGTAGCTTCTTTTGAGACCTCTTGTAAGCAACAGATTGGTACTAGCTTTGGCAATAAGCCGGGAATTTCCTTCGCCACATTTCAACCACGATCCTGCCGCCAGGAGCTGCAAGGCCACATCCACCCTGGCATACAAGAATGGGCCACGTTCTCGCAGTAATGTTCATGTGCTTGGCAGGTTATCTCCGCAGGAGGCAGGCTGCCCAGGAACCCATGGAGCACGGGCTTGTGCTGTCCCCGGGCTCGTCCTTCACCTACCAGGACATTCTGGATGAGCTGATCGTTTACACTCAGAGTGGTGCGGGAGCGCAGACGGACGAGTTTGGATTCTCCATCACGGACGGGCTCTACACTCAACTCGGGAGGCTGGAGTTCTCCACGGAGCTGCAGAGGAACGAGCCACCCAAATTAGCTGTCAACAAGGGCCTGCGGCTTCCTGCTGGTATAATATGAGGAGGGAGGATGGTGTCTGGTGCTCAGTCAACACTCTGGGAGATGTGCAGGCCTGTGCTTTCCTCTGGCTGTAATTGCAAGGCTCCCCAGCAGGCCTGGTGTCCAGGCGCTCTAGATGGGAGCACAGTGCACTGGCGGCTTTAGGGATGCTTGTAGAGGAGCCCTCTGCTTGTTTTCCTTGCGATGGAGTTCCCCTTGCCCTCCCTAAAAGTCCAACTCTCAGCACTGTTATTTATCGACTGTATGTGCCAGCCTAGACAAGTCACGGAGTTGGATTGGTTGGACTTGTCTCCCTGGTGCAGGTTCTGCAGCACGTCTCACAGATCAGCACTTGAAAGTGGCAGCTATTTACCTGGATGACACGAGGGTCAGATTTGTCATGAAGAAGGATCCCAGCGTCGGCATTCTGCAGTTGACCAAAACTGATAATCCAGTCCAGATCTCTGTCAAAGGACCAGCCAAAAGTTTCACCCAGGCTGATATAAATAAAGGTGAGTGTGTGCCTGCGTTTAGCTAATCGTTGTGTCTAATGGTCAGCTCTAAGTAAAATTTTGCCACATCTTTATGTTGGGGCAAGCTGTTTTGAAGCAGGAAAGGGAGAGAGAAAGAAGTAAAATAAAGTTTTTTATAGTAGGGAAGAAAAACATATCGTAAAGCAAGTGCTAAACCATCTTCAGCAGGAGAAAAATAATGAAGAGAACAAGTAATGAAATCCGAATACAGGAGTTCTGTCAAGACCCACAACTACCAGTGCCAGCCTGGTTTGAACTAAGACTGAACTGACACAGCCTGTAGTAAACTGCCTCTTCTCTCGTGTCCCTCTCTCCAGGACAAGTGACATACAGCCACAAGAAGGGGGATCCCAGTGGAGATTTTGCTTTCACCTTTGATGTGATCGATACAGACGGCAACAAACTGACGGACCAGTTTTTCCATATTAGTGTAGTAGGTAAAAGATACTTCTGAAGTTACATTTTCATGGAGTAAGATTCTCATCCCACACGTATGACAAGTTAGGATGTGATTGAGGTGCAGTTTTTGTTCACCGTTCATTCACAAACTGTTGTCATTTGGGGCCTGGGTAAATTCACTGATACAAGGATTAGTTCTTAGGCTTGTGACATCTTCACTGAAAGAGGTAGGAAAATTCCACTTGGTATCACAGTACTGTCTAGATGTTATAATGTTACCGTCCCCCCTTTAATGCTGAGGCCCCAAATACCCATTTGAGAATTACTGGTCTGGGAGGGTCCCTTCAGAAGGAAGGGGGGTGTTTGTTGTGATTTGCTGGCACACAAGTATCTGGTACGAATGATACCAAGAAAAAGAAGACTGACCATCTCCTAACTCCCTTCCTTTTGTACCTACCCGTTTCAGAGGACAGGCTCCCTCCCTCCATCATCGCTAACAAGGGGCTGGTCTTGGCCGAGAACTCGGTGAAGAAGATCACGACGGCGCAGCTCTCCGCCGCCGCCGCGGACAGCGGGGCCGCGCGGCTCCGCTTCCGCCTCACGCGGCAGCCGCGCCTGGGGCGCCTGGAGCACGCCGCATCCCCAGGTCTGTGGCTCTCCTGGGCACGCCGAGGCCCTCAAGGACTCTGAGCACTGCAGGAAAAATGTCCTGGGTGGGAGCCGGAGCGGGAGTTATGTTCTTCATGGGAAAGCAGTGTCACTAATTGAGGGCATTGGAGAGTAGGGGCAGTGAGTATAAGGCAGCCCAATAATGAGCAGACGAGGATTTATTCAGCCACTGGGCTCGTGCTCCTTTGTAAACTCACCCTGTGGGCCTTGCTGAGCCCAGGGCACCACTGTGTGAATCTCTTCCTCCAGGACCTGTGCTGCATCTGCATGGCAGGCAACCCATCTCTTACACAGTGCAGGGCTCTAAAGAATCCATCCCTAACCCCACGGTATCCCTTGGTGGACAGATAACTTGCTTTTCCTCCCCCATTTTAGCCTTTGGTATCTGTTGATCCCTTAACTACAGCCTCTCCTCCCAGCAGTGCTGCAGAGCGCGAGGTTGCCAACCACTGAGTTAAAAAGAAGATAAGTCACACAGATCCAGGGTGTGATGGATATGCTGGATAATGAATTTCCACGAGGCTGTTTTAAACAGTGCGCTGTGAAACGGTGCCCCTTCACATGCAATTTCAGTGCCATTCTCCAGGTTCTGGAGATTTGCTAATTCAACTCAAAATTCCCTGCAAACCTGGCCTAAATTTTACAGTTGCTGTCCAAGCCCAGGTATCCCCTGACAGTAAGAGTATCCCTACTCTTTTTTAAGGTCTGAAACTGTGCTGTCATATAATATACTCTTTTCATGTAGGTTACACTCACCTACGATTTTGTTTCTTCTTAGAATTTGACTGCTTCTTAACGTGAGATTAAAGTGTAAATCCGCTGTGTGTTTTCAGGATGCAGGCAGCATAGTTTGAAAGTCTAATCTTCTCACTGTGTCCTCTGACAAACATGTTGAGAGGGGAGAAATAGATGAAATTATAAATAAGCAAACATCCTGCTGAGAGAAAATTAAAAACTTAGAGTGCTTTTGCCTAAGCTGTGAACCAAACAGCGACTCTCAGACTTTGAAATCTGAAGGTTACAAATTAAAGTTTTAATCCTCCTGTTGTTTAAAACATGATGATTCTCTTTTTCTTTTCTTTTCTTTCTTTTTTTTTTTTCTTTTCTTTTTAGACCCTTGAGAGACTAAGAAACATATAGGCTTGTGCAGTGTGAACGAATTGTTACCCAGGATTAAATGAAATAGACTTAAGGAGTTATTAAATTTTATTAATTTTTAAATTAATGAGCTCCAAGCTAACCTTGCTGAATCATTAATTTATTTATACCAGTTCCCTGCATTTATTTTAGTATGGCCACTACTTGGTAGTAGCCATTTACCATAATAAACTAACAAAAACAACTATATTTTTTCCTTTTTTTTTTTCCTTATTAAGAGCAGTAAAACTGCCAAATGCCCCAATGAGAGTTAAAGGCCTAAGTGCTTTTGTGCTTTTTGGGAACATTCTGTGACCATGGTGCTCTTCATGCCTGTAAAGGTGTTCCTATAAATGAGTGCTGGAAACGGGGTTTGGGCTACTGCGTGTGCTGGGCTGTCAGGAGAGGGAGAACAGACTGGCCAGGCTCTCCCTCCCGAGGGTCTGCCCCACTGCGCTGCCCTCCTGGGTTTCTGCTGCACATTTTCCTTTATTGTTCTTTTTCTAGGAACAAGAATCAGTTCTTTCAGCCAGGCAGACCTGGCCTCTCGCAACATCCAGTATGTCCATACCAGCGACACTGAGGAACACGCCGACGCATTCACTTTTTCTGTGTCCGATGGAACGAATGAGGTAGGTGCCAGCAGGGTTTTTCCCCCAAGTCAGAACAGGCTCTTGGGGAGCCCATATTTCCTCCTATGTGCTTGCGAGGCACAAATTTTCCTTTCCCTTCTCTTGCAGGTGAGCCAGACCTTCGACATCACCATTAACCCCGTGGATGATTCCCTGCCTGTAGTGCAGAGCCCCGGGATGACAGTTCAAGAAGGCGTGAGAAAAACCATCACGGAGTTTGAGCTTAAAGCAACAGATGCTGACACAGAGGTAAGGCAGGACTCCCCCTTGCCTCCTCTCTATCCTGTTCTGCTGCACATATAGGCTATCAAAAAATGGGCTTGTGTTCAAAGAGAAAGATTATAATGTTTTCCCTCCCTGCTCATACCCTGTCTGATCACAACTTCAAACAAACAGCTTATGGGAGGCCCTGTTTGTATATAACTAGATAAATGAGTGTTTGAGCAAAGCAATGTCTTGGCTGGAGAAATGTATACTTCATCTGGTTGGTCCTGCTCTACTTGGATGCCCCTCCACGTTTTTCAAGCTAGAGTCACCTGTCCGTCTGTGTGCTGGGGACGCGCCCTCACCTTTGCCAACCCGTTTCCTTGGTGCAGGCTGAGTCGATCACGTTCACGGTTGTGCAGCCACCCCGGCATGGCCTGATCGAACGCGCTGTCAAGGGACAGCGTTACCACCAAGCCAGCACCTTCACCATGGATGACATCTACCAGAACCGCATCAGCTATGCTCATGACGGCAGCAACTCCCTAAAGGATCGCTTCACTTTCACGGTGTCCGATGGAACCAATCCCTTTTTCATTGTGGAGGACGACGGGAAAGAGGTAAGGGAAGGAGGAGGAAGCTGAGGGAGATTTTCCATAGCTGGAAGCTCCTCTCAGAGGAGGAAGGTTCAGTTGCTGTCACTGCACTAAAGGAAAGGACGGAGTAGCCTCACTATGGGCCACTCTTAAGTTTGTTCACTGGTGTCCCTGCTTGCCTTTTGCATGTGCAAACTTGTCTTCAAAGAAGCTGAGGGAGCCAGTCTGATAATACAATAGCCAGAGCTTTGATTGCCAAACTATCATTCATAACTCTGAACGTTTTTCAGGTGGTGACAGCGGCACCGCAGCGCTTCAAAGTGGACATTCTCCCCGTGGATGACGGGACGCCCAGGGTCATCACCAACCTGGGCTTGCAGTGGCTGGAGTATGTGGACGGCAAGGTAACCAGCTGCCTGTGTTTGGCTCAGGCTGTTGCTTGGGCTGCTTCAGAAGGGGGGTCACAGAGGAATCGGACATTGATACCGTTTTGGCGGAAAGCAGGTGCTGCTCTGTGCTCACAAAGTGGCCCCAACTGGCAGGGGTTTGCAGGGATGCTTGGGCTGCAGCCCTTTGGCTCAACCAGGCTACACGACATAGGAGAAGGCATCTCTGCAGCTTCGGGTTTCCAGGTGAAACCAGAAGGTTTTTGTTAACTTTTAGTCTGAGCTAGACAGGACTTGGCAGCCTGTTCTAAAATTGCTTTTGCTTGATCCATAATTATTTAAAAAAAAAAAATCTGAAGCAGAATTTTAATCCTTCCTTTGCTGTCAAATATTATGTGGGGCATCACTAGAGCTCCACAGCCTCTCTCTGTTCAAGGCTGCTCTTTGTGGCCAGTACTGTAAAACTCCCAAGCTTTTCCCTCATGGAGCACTGTTTAATAGAGGGATGGTTGGGCTTTTTGGATTGGCAAGCAGTCAGACTTGCCCTCATGAATCTCCAGAATTTAACTCCATCAGTTTGGCTTTAATCCAGGCAACCAATGTAATCACAAAGAAGGAATTACTGACAACAGATCCTGACACAGATGACAAACAACTGATCTATGAGATAACAAGCGGTCCCAGACATGGTTATTTGGACAGCAAGCTGAAACCAGGGACTCCTGTGACCACCTTCACTCAGGGTATGGAAACTGGGCTGCATTTTTGTTCCTTTTTTTCTCTGGCTGCCTGAGTTTATTGGGATAGCTTGTGTCTTGTCCTATACAAATGCAGTCTCATGAGGCCTTTACTAGCCAAGTCTGGCTTCCCTTGGCCTCAGTAAGTGAAGCCAAGAAGAATGGAAGAGACCTATTACTTGGGGTCTGGAGCTTAGGAAAATTACTTTACACTGCAGAAAATGAGAGAGCTCTGAATATTTCAGCAGGGAAACAGAGCCCTATTAGGACGTAAGAGTTTATGGGCCAGAGCTGAAATATGTGCTGCTTAGGCAAATTCAGGTTCCATATATTTGACCAGAGCTACTTCAAATTTACTTTATTTTTAAATATGAGCCATTACAGATAAAGACCGGGCAAAGGAGTAATCTGGCACAGCTTGTAGGGCATGTACAGGAACCGAACTGTGCAGCTATTTGCATGCCTCCCTGTGCACTGCTTATCTCTAAACCGTGGCTGAATTTCTGGGTTGGCTCATTGGGCATCTCCTGGCAGAGGACGTGAACCACGGCCTCATTCGGTACGTGATGCACGAGGAGAAGGTCCAGGAGACCACGGACAGCTTCCAGTTCCTCGTGAAGGACAGCAAGCCCAATGTGGTCAGCGGCAACGTCTTCCACGTCCGCTGGTCTCTCATCAGCTTTGCCTACACCAGGTAAGTGATGTCGGGTTCATAGTAGTCTTCAGGCAGATGGGCTGTGACTCAGGGTGAGGCAGGTTGAGCTCTAATGTGTGATTTATTGCAGCATTCAGTGAAGTTTATTGGGCAGTTACCATCGTTTATGGCTGTTTCACATCCATCAGGCCTGAGGTCTCCCTGCCGTGGGACATGTGCCAGTCCCACTGTTGATTTCTAGGAGTGTGGAAGGGCCATTAGCAGCCACTATGGAAGAGGGATTTCACGCACGTGGGAGTGAGGAGAAGTGTTGTTGGGTTAAACTGCGGAACACAGTTGCTGAGTAGCTGACATCTGCCCAAGTGCCTAGTTTGGAGACCACAATTTGTGTCTTGGTTATCAGTGTCAGACTATCACTGTGTCTTGGTCCAGTGTCCCCTGGGCTTCCTGTAGAGGCATCAGTCAGCTTGAGATCAGTATCAGTATTAACACATGGAGTTTGCCCCCCAGAGTGAAGGTCCCCACATTCTCTGTAACAAGTCAGTGCCATCAGCCGGTCCATTAAGTGCCTGGCGTTTGCCCGGGTTTATTCTGTTTCCAGCTACAACGTCAGTGAGAGCGCGGGCTCTGTGAGCGTCCCCGTACGGCGGACGGGGAACCTCAACCAGTACGCGATCGTGCTGTGCCGCACCGAGCGGGGAACGGCCGGCGCCAGCGCCGGGGCGCAGCGCGGAGAGCAGGACTACGTGGAGCACGCGGGGCAGGTGGGTCGGGCTGGCTGCCCCGTGACGGTGGGGACGGCAGGACAGAGCCCACCGGGAAAGCGGGGGGAAGTGGGAGTGTGACAAATGATTGCCAGGGCTTTTCTCCGTCCCCAGCCTTTTCTTCCATTAGAGTCCTTAGACTACCCTTAGTAGATATTTAATTTGTATAAGACTATGTTTTATTTCTTTCAGAAAGAATTTATTTTCTTTTTAATTGGGATTTAATATGGCCAGATTTCCTTTGGGATAGTGTTTTGATAGCCTTGTTTTGATAGCGTTGCAGGCTTGCCTAGGTAGCATTGCCACTCAGAGCCCTGCAGAAGGCTGAAACGTGACGGAGATGTGGAGGGGTAGGGGCCCAGGCGCTGTGGCTGTTGCCTTGCACTGTCGATCATCCTTTGCTTGAGTTTTTGTTTGACACTGCTCCATGCGCAGGACATGGAGGGAAAGGGAGGCAGGAAGGGCAGAAAATTTAGATCCGGAAAGAGCAGTTTGCCAGTGACATTGCTGCTTCCTGCTTTCCAGGTGCAGTTTGAGGAGCGGGAGGACACCAAGGCCTGCACCATTCTCATTAACGACGACGACGTCTTTGAGAGCACGGAGAGCTTCGCCGTGGAGCTCAGCATGCCGGCCTACGCCCTGCTGGGAAACATCACGCGGGCCACGGTCTTCATCACGGATACCGAGGACGAGCCCACGCTGCAGTTCGACAGGCAGACGTACCACGTCAGTGAGAGTGCTGGCTTCCTCTCCGCTCCCGTTGAAAGGAAAGGTGGGTCGAGCCACACAGAGCAACTGTCTCTGCTCCTGCGAGACTCAGTAACTCTGCAAGCACCGAGTGCCGCGGACCCAGCTGCAGAGGGTGGGTGGGAAGCCCTGGAGACTATAGCCAACAGGAGGGTGACAGGTGACAAGCATAGGACCTGCCAGTGTCCTGAGAAGTGCTTGTGGCTGCCTAGAGCTTCACTTTTCATTCTGCACCTTATAGGCAATAGAAGTGGTTAAGATCGAGTGTATCCTGCGGTCTTTGATCACAGGGGTAGGATAATAAAAAATATTCTTTTCATTATTTAAATGAATAATGTCTAAGTTAAAACCTAGTAATGTTAATGTTAACTTAATATTGTCCAGGAAATGAAGTACAAGAATTTGCATAGAGTTACATGATTTTCTGTTTCATTTTAGGGGACACCAGCAGCACTGTGTCTGCCATATGTTACACGGTCTCCAAATCAGCCAAGGGAAGCAGCCTCTATATGCTGGAGTCTGGCTCCGACTTCAAGTCCCGGGGGATGACAGACGACAACCGCGTTGTTTTTGGGCCAGGTGTCACCGTGTCGACATGCGACATCGCGCTGATCGATGACAGCGAGTACGAAGAAGAGGAGGAATTTGAGATCGTGCTGACTGATGCTTCCAGTAATGCCCGCATTGGAAGCCTGGCTTCAGCCAGCGTCTTCATCGCTGGTCCCAACGACGCCTCCACTGTGTTCCTGGGAAATGCTTCTTTCACCATCAGCGAGGCCGCAGGTGAGGAGCAGCGGGGTGTCCCCGGGGCTGCTGCGCGGTGTTGAAGGGGCTGGCTGTGCACAGGCGTTTTCAGCAGCACGAGGCATCAGAAAGAGCGGTCTAGTGCGCTGCAGCAGGTCGTAAAAGATTCCTGGCAGGTTTATGCTCTTTCCTCTCCCCTGAGGGAGGGCTGGGGGTTGTTCTCTGCGGTGGTCCGTGCTCAGTGCAGAGGTGGTGACAAAGGGAGAGGGGCCCAGCAAAGGCAGAGAAGGTGGTTTTGTGGTGTCTGGCTTCCTTCTGATCTCAGTTCTCTTGTGTGTACCTGGTGATCCAGGAAACATTGAAATTCCAGTCCTCCGGCAGGGACCCGATCTGTCCCTCCCTGTCTCGGTGTGGTGCGCCACTCGCACGTCAGACCCTCCGTCTGCCAGCCCTGGAATCGACTATGTCCCCAGCTCCAGGAAGATCGAGTTCAGGCCAGGCCGGACCCAGGAGGTGAGGAGTGTCTTCAGTTGGTGATGACTCTGCTCAGTTTGATGGCACAGACTGATGACACAGCTCAGCACGGGTTAGATGGTTGATAGCAGATCTTGAAAGACATTCTTCTGGCATCAAGATGTTTGGACGGTGGATTTTTAAAGGATGGTATAGCAGAGAATTCTTGACTTCTGCTCTGTGTTTAGGTCTCTCACACCACCTGTGCATTTAATAGCGTTTCTGCATTCCTAAACATGAGAGATGAGGACAGGGAATGCTATGCAAGGAGAGGGGGCATAAAGTGACACTGAGGGTTAATGCATGATTACTGTGTGCCAGGAACTGCTGCCTGTAACAGCCCTAAAGGAGGGGAGGCACTAGGGTCTTTCGTGAGTAGTGTTAAGGAATCTGCCAGGCAGAGATCCGCATTGGCTCGGTGCAGCCAGATGCACTGAGAACATCTCTCGCAGGGTGAAGGTGGCAGCTGCCTGTTCCCTGAGTGATGTATCTGATGATCTGGAACGTTTTTTCCAGAAGAGCAGTTGTTGGTTAATGAACGCAGAAAAGGCCTGAATGGGATATCCCAATGAGAGTGCCAGGGCTCATGGAAGGAGGAGTGATTGCATTTCTAAACATGAGATTTTTGCTTTCATTTCAGTCCTGCACTCTGACCATCCTTGATGATGCTCAGGACCCGGTGATAGAAGGGCTGGAGACATTTGTTGTGTATCTCAGCTCACCCCATGGAGCTGAGCTGACAGAGCCTTTCCAAGCTGTAGTGACCATTAATGACATCTTCCAAGACGGTAAGTTATCTATGGACCTCTCTGTGGTCCATGCTAGCCTCACCTTCAGCACTTCCACAGGAGACTTGTCCAAGTAAAGTTCCTCCTAGGTTTGATTCGGACTATGTTTGCTTGCCTGAGGAGCAGACCACCTGCGTAATCCAACTCTGCAGTAGACTGTAATCACTTCTGCCTTTCCATCTGCTGTTGTGTGTGCCTTCCTTGCCGCAAACCATTTATTTTATGTTTGTCCGCAGACAGCAGCTTAATGCTTTGGGACCAAACACCTATTTCAGTAGTGATTCCCCATATAATCCCTTCCTGACATGCCTCACAAACTTGCCACCCCTACATTTCGAGGCCTGTCTTCTTTTCCAGCACGCAGGAGCAGTGCTGAAATGTTAGGGAAGAAATGAATTTCAGCAGCCTTTGGAGTAGGTGATTAAGAGAAATACCAGGTCCTTTCTGAGGGACAGCAGGATCTGACAGTCCTGTCACCCGTGGAGGGCTAATGAAAATAAAAGTCCCTGGTTTGTTTAAAACTTAAGTCCTTTCCCAAGGCACGGGGAGGACGTCATTTCATCCTCCAGCTGTCAAACTCCATGCAAGTGTTCTCTAAGAGTTTACCTGCCTGCATTAGCTTGTCTCTCTCATGGGAGCTCACGGCTGCTCGACTCGTATTGCCTCCTGCAGTGCCCACCATGCAGTTCAGCACAGATGTGTACACGGTGAAGGAGAAGGAGGGTGCCCTGCACATCCCCATCTTCCGTATGGGGGACCTGAGCTACGAGTCTTCGGTGAGGTGCTACACCCAGAGCCGGACTGCAGAGGTCACGGAGGACTTTGCAGAGAGGAGAGATGCAGAGGAGTCCCGCATCACCTTTCGGAAAGGGGAGAAGGTGAGTTGGACCAATCTGATAGGGAGGACAAAATGCTGTGGTTGGGAGATCTCATTGCCTCTCTGGGGTCAGAGGCATCCTACAGAGCTCGTTTCACAAACACTTTAAGTCACAAATCCTCTCACTCTGGGTATATGGCAGGGCTCCAGGGAGAGTCTTTGTGATGAGACTGGTTAAAACATTAAAAAAGAAAAAAGCCTCTATGTCAGTAGGACTAAGGAGTGTTGTAGCAGGGAGCTGTTGATCTGTGGAGGTAGATGTCTTCACTGCTGTGTCTCATCATATAAATGTGCTGCTTTTCCAGCCTGAGGAGATAGCTTTAAAAATAGAGGAGTGCATCTTCCAGGGTTGATAGTACTCAGATGGTGAGGAAGCAATCTGGTCTTTTAGTGGGTTCAGAGGATTTATGAACATTTCCTGCTTTCTCTTCCTTGTTAGGTGAAGAACTGCACGGTTTACATCAGCGATGACTCTGCCTTTGAACCAGAGGAGCAGTTCCAGGTCCGTCTTGGTAGCCCACTTGGAAACCATTGGAGTGGAGCTAGGATTGGAAAGATGGATGCGGCAACTGTAACTGTCACCAATGATGAAGATGGTAAGTGAGGAAGTGCAAAGTAGATGTAAGAGCTGTAGTGCAGGATGTAGTTCCAAATAGTCAGCACAGTCCTATCAACAGTTTCATTCAATACAAAAGAAATGCTTTCAGTTGCATGAACAGATCTTAGAATTTTAGAATTATTATGGTTGGAAAAGACCTTGAAGATCATCAAGTCCAACCATAAACCCATCACCATCATACCTACTAAGCCATGTCCCTAAGATGGCATTCATTCTCATGGAAATACTTATCTGTGTGCTGGAGACCCCCAGATTTATGAGCAGGACCGTCATGTGGTCAGCGGTGGGGGCACTTTGTGTACTGGTGTTGCAGAAGGCATGGAATAAACGGGGCTTGCACGCACCCATTTGTCCTGTCTCTCTAGCAGTGCAGTCACATGGGGAGCAGCTCTGCTTCCTCTGGGAGCTGCTGTGTTCCCTGTGCAGTGCCACAGCCTGGAGAGAGCTGTGGGGAGGAGGGGGAATGGTAGGGTCTGAAGGGCAACCTACTTCCATCTATAAGCAGTCAGCTGTGGTGCCAACCTGGGGCTTTTTCTTCACTGCTGTTTCTTTAGCACCCACCATTGAGTTTGAAGAAACTTCATATCAAGTGCGGGAACCCCCCGGCCCAGAGGGTGTTGCTGTTTTAAATATCAAGGTGATCCGGAGAGGGGATCAGAACAGGACCTCCAAAGTCCGCTGCAGCACTCGTGATGGCTCAGCCCAGGCTGGAGTGGATTACTACCCCAGGAGTCAAGTGCTCAAGTTCAGCCCAGGTAAAGGATCCGTAGAGAGGAGGTTCGAGGTGGTGGTGTGACCAGTGATGTTCTCGGCATGTGGGAAAGGAGCAACCAAGAGAAATATGCAGGAGACTTAGACAAGGCCAGCCGTTGTGTGAGGCTTACAGGTTTGACTGCTCCTTGTGGAGTGGCTGAGCAGGCTGTCATGGTCTAAGGAAAAAGAGAGATGATTGAGACTCCTCACAGGGGTTCACATCCCTTGAAAAGACCAGAAGGCCATCCCAATTCTTGCCATGTTTTCTCTTGGGTACCACACTTCATCCTTTTGCAATGCCTGTGCTGTGCTGGATGAGAAGGGCCCTTCTTTTTTGTCCTTCAGAGTATTTTTGTGGGGAGAATCTTGGTAATATATTTTAAATATGCTATGTAAGGCTACCTACTGTGGTCATCATGACCAGAAGGTCATCTTTAAAGTAAGTGCGACTCTCCTGGTCTGCAGCCCTGCACTTTGCTACAGCTATAATTTTGTGATATGAAAGGGCCGAGCTATTACAAGAAGGATGATAAGAACAGGGGAAGAAGCACCAGTGTCTGCCAGGTGATGGTAGAGCGGTCCACAGGGAATGTAATGCTCATGAGAGGTTTTTTCAGGCTGCTCAGACCATGTTGCCGAGACTAAGAAGCCCTCACCAAGCAGCTCTGCTTACTGGCATGAGAGTCAGAGCAGAGATGCTCATGGCAGGGTATATTTTGGACTGTAGATTTTTATTACAGACAGCTAATACAAGACATTGTTAATCCTGTGATGGCACCTGCTAGTAAATCTATTACCTAATCAATGGAATTAATTGTCATAGCTGGAGTTTTATGTATAGAGTAGATTCCTGTGAGGAAGTGGGGGTCAATTATTAGTGGAAATTATTGGAAATAAAACTCGTAGTGCATACTTTATCGTAATTTTTCTGTGGTCACGACCTAGCCAAGCTGCTAGTATTCAGTGGGAGCTTTAGAGCAGTTCATCAGTGTGATGAATTGAGTTCTTTCTGTTTCTCTTACATACACGCCCAGGTATGACCCACATCATCTTTAAGGTGGAGATCATGTCCAATGATGACCGGGAGTGGCATGAGTCTTTCTCGCTGGTGCTGGGACCAGATGACCCAGTGGACGCTGTTCTTGGAGATACCAGCACGGCAATAGTGACTATTTTGGATCAGGAAGCAACGGGGAGCCTGATTCTTCCGGCACCTCCTGTGGTAAGCTGCCTGTTGCTGTGAGTTTGATTTTGTCCTTTGAGTCCAGACTGAAAACCCCAGTGGGGTTTTCTGAAATACGATTAAGAGGTGCAAAATTGTGGCAGGCTGGAGCGTGTGGGAGGAAGCGTTACCTTTGCAGCTCTGTCCCTGACCCGCAGCGAATGCTGTTGTCCCACGTCCTTGCAGGTTGTCACCCTGGCTGACTATGACAACGTGGAAGGAGCGACCAAAGAGGGTGCTAAGAAATCGCCCTCCCCAGGCTATCCGCTCATCTGCGTCACTCCCTGCGACCCTCACTTCCCCAAGTACGCGGTCATGAGGGAGCGCTGCGTGGAGGCTGGCATCAATCAGTCATCCGTGCAGTTCAGCTGGGAGGTAGCAACCCCTACGGATAGCAACGGGGCCAGGTCACCCTTTGAAACCATCACCGACAACACGCCGTTCACTAGCGTCAACCACATGGTAAGCGACTACAGACTGGCCTGGCGAGGCTACAAGAGCACCTGAGGGCTTGTGGCAACTCAGGGAGCTGTGCGGGAGATGGTTGGATGTCGCTGAGAAGGTGCTGGTGACCCCATCCGTGTTTGACTCTCCTCACTGCCTGCAGGTGCTGGACAGCATTTATTTCAGCCGGCGGTTCCATGTGCGCTGCGTGGCCAAGGCTGTGGACAAGGCTGGCCACGTGGGGACCCCCCTGAGAAGCAACATAGTAACCATAGGGACAGACAGTGCCATCTGTCACACGCCGGTGGTAGCCGGAACGGCCCGAGGCTTCCAGGCACAGTCGTTCATTGCCACCCTGAAGTACCTGGACGTCAAGCACAAGGAACATCCCAACAGGTGAGAGCTGGGAGAAGGGCACGTGCACGGTCCTCCTTGGAGCACCTTGGGGTTACAGAGCTGGCGCGGGTGGCGAGGAGAGTGCACGTCCGAAACCGCCTCCCTCCGCACAGCGAGCTCTCGGGAGCAGCGCGGGGTATTCAGGGCAGCTCTCGCTTCCTCTCGCCCCATTCCACCCCTGGGTTGCTCTTTGTTCCAGGATCCACATCTCAGTGCAGATTCCTCATCAGGATGGGATGCTGCCCCTCATCTCCACCCTGCCGCTGCACAATCTGCATTTCCTGCTCTCCGAGTCTATCTACAGGCACCAGCACGTCTGCTCGAACCTGGTCACCATCAGGGACTTGAAAGGCATCTCAGGTGATCTTTAAAGCTGACTATTGGTTTCTGGATCTGGGGGCAGTGAAGAAATGCAGAGGGCTCTGTCTTTTTCTGGGCACTTTTGATATTACATTTAAAAAATAATAATAAAAAAATAAAATAAAAACCTCATCTTCTTCTACTAACTAAGCAGTAAGCAGAATTTCCTCACAATGGACAGGGGCTGTTGTACCTCACACTGTTCATTTTAGACCCAAGATGTTTTGTGGGTTTTTTTTAAGTTTGAGCTCTAATGAATAGGCTGCCCCGTTCCTGTAACATTTTCACTTCTGAAGACTGGTACGTGCTCATTCCGACCTCTAGGATAATGGGGAAGAGGCATTAAGCCCTAGTACAATAAAAGGCACTGACGTGATTTAAGAGTGAAAGCGGCTTCAGGCTGTTGAAAATCTGGACTGATTAAATTCCGTGGTATCTCTTGATCCCAGAGGCAGGATTCCTGGATGAAGTCACTCAGGATAGTATCGTCCTTGGTCCTGGGTATGACCGTCCTTACCAGTTTGACCCCACGGTGAGGGAGCCAAAGACAATCCAGCTCTACAAACACCTCAACCTCAAGAGCTGCATTTGGACTTTTGACGCTTACTACGACATGACCGAGTTAATTGACATCTGCGGAGGCTCTGTCACTGCTGACTTCCAGGTGAGATGCCTTGTCCAAAGCTCTCCCACCTAATCCAGGTCTTTGTCCATTCTCCGGCAAAGCTGCTCTATGTGGTTCCCTGTTTTGGGATGTCCCACTGCCCTCTTATGGACGTATTATACATGTGCATCCCACTCGCCAAATATCTCCCCTGCATTAGACTCGTACAGTAAACTCCCAAGCACAATGCTACGCACAGCATGATCTCTCTTAATTTGTGCCAGTATGGAACAATATTTTGCCTTTGCTTTTATAGCTCCAGTAGTTTGCACAGAGGCAGAGTAGTTACTTAAACCAAATGTTTGCGTAATTCGGCTTGTGGAGGCTGGTACCAGCCAGGCTGGAGTGCGTCTCTCTGGGCTCTGTGAGGGGCTAGCAGAGTACAGCTGCCTTCTGCACACTAGAAATGCTGCGTATTCAAGCAGGAGACTCTGCTGTTGCAGGTGCTATTAGAGACAGTTCTGAGCAAGCCAGATTTTTGTTTGTTTGCGTGTTTGTCTGGCTGGTATAGTTTTAATTGGAATTAGAAGGGTTTTCTTGTTTGTTTCAGAGGTAAAACTGTGCCGCATCTCCATTTGTTCTAGATTTTAATGACAACAACATACTTTAATATTAGGAGAGAGACACTCGTACTTATTTAAACCGTATGATTGCCCCAAAGTGCCTACATAAGAAGGTCAAGAAAGTTCACACGGGCATCTCTGACTTGCCATAGGGATTTTGTAGCCTGTGAGGAGCACTCTGTATTTGCAATTTTTTCCCAACAGTTTTTCGTGATTGTTTTTCAAATAGCAGTCCAGTGATAGCTTTTTTGGGGAAAAATGACCCACAGAGAGACTGTCTCCGTTGGTGCCCATTGCATGTATTCTCACCCATGCATTAGTGGGTCTAGAGTGATGTGGGCGCTTTCTAGATTTTCCTCCTTGGGAAGGTTTGCACCTTAGGCAGGAGGGCTGATTTAACTGTGTGCCCCCTGGGAGGCCCATGGGAGCCAGCCGCTGTGGAATGCAGGCGCATGAGGAGCAAGGAGACTTCATGGAGCAGAAGCTGAGCTCGGTGGGTGCTGTTCCCTGCTAACCAGTGCGTAACCACCCTCTGGGATTGTGCTGGCAGGTCCGGGACTCCGCTCAGTCCTTCCTAACGGTGCACGTCCCGCTCTACGTATCCTACATTTACGTAACGGCCCCGCGAGGCTGGGCCTCTCTGGAGCATCACACCGAGATGGAGTTCTCCTTCTTCTACGATACCGTTCTCTGGAGAACAGGTAGGTGGGAGGCATTTTGAGGGGGGCTGGGGAAGTTGTTTTATTCTTATTTTTTTCTCAGTTCTTAGCTGCAGTCTTGAGCACGGGTCGTGCTCAAAGTAAATAGCGTGCAGGCTGAGTTCAGATAAGGCAGCAGTTGGCAATGCTTAGCAAAGGAGCTGTCACAGGCTCTCCCTCTTAATCCAGATGGTCACTAGCTGCAGGAAAAGGCCTATGATGTCCCCTAATGCACCATGGCCAGCTGGAGGCTGCTTTACTCTCTATGGCAGTTTCGGCTCCACCACTTCCCAGTGATTTCCTTGTGGGAGTTGCAGTCACATCCCTCAGCCTCCCGACCGTCATCGGGAGCCCTGCAGTAACCTGTGTCTGCTAAAACTGTGGCACTCGCAGCGGGGAGCTCCGTATGGCTGCTCTCCTCTGCTGGGACTGAGGCGCAGAGCTCCCCTCAGGGCCCGCTCTCCTCCGTTCTTGCCGCACGTGCAGGCATCCAGGCGGACAGCGTGCTCTCCGCCCGCCTGCAGATCATCAGGATCTACATCCGCGAGGACGGCCGCCTGGTGATCGAGTTCAAGACGCAGGCCAAGTTTAGAGGTAAGAGCATGAGTCCTGGTGGAGAGAAGGAGCACCTAGATTTAGAGCTGGCAGTGCTGGCTTTGCGCTTGGAGGTCATTTTGGTTCTTCTGGTCACATAATGTTAGTCTCCAATCAGTCCACTTCTATAAAAGTATCAAACACACCGTGTGGCCCACTGTGACCTTCCCAGGTATTCTGAAGATCAGAATCAGAGGTGAGTCTGATCCACCAGGATACCCGATGCTCAAATCTCTTCATCCCTTGGCTTGCTAGCGCTGCAAAACCAACGCGTAGATTCGCTCTGTTGCTAATTGCTCCGGTTGTGTAATTAAGATGAACTTTCTTACATTCAAATAAGGGAGTATTGGCAAATTTCATGTTAATACCAAGCCTCCTAATGTGCTTATGCCTAATGTAACAACTTGGCCAGGTGCTTAGCTTGTCCTCTCAGTAGTGCTGGCGGCTTTGGGTTTAGTAATTTCCATTACCCACTAGATTCAGAGCCTTAACCTGACAAGTATCTTGTGTATCGAGCGAATTCACCCTGGTCTCTTACCCTGGCCAGGGGTAGGCCAGCTCCCTGCTCCCATGCACATTAAATAGGCAACTAGAGAAGCACAGAAGTGCATCACAGCACCAGGGCAAATCCCTGAGGGATGCCCTGTCCTCCCCACAGGGCTTTTTGTAATGGAGCACCACAGCCTGCCAGATGTGAAGTCTTTTCTAAAGCCACCAGAGCACCTGGGAGGCATCGAGTTCGACCTGCAGCTGCTGTGGAGCGCCCAGACGTTCGACTCGCCCTACCAGCTCTGGAGAGCCACCAGCTCCTACAACAGGTGAGCAGGGCGGGTGCAGGTGCCTGCAGGGCTTCCTGCAGCCCCACAGCGTGGGGAGCGGGGAATGCTTGGGGCAGCGGCACCGCAGGACCTGTTCGTGCTGACAGCCCGTTCCTCTGCTCAGCAGTGCGGCTGGGGCTGCTGGTGTCATTGCCACCAGACTGTGCGCATGTGTGCGCGTGGCTGCTAAACTGCACCTGGTGGCATTCGGTCCTTGTTCCCTTTGCCCTTCAGCAGCTGAATTTAGCCTTTGCCTTGGTCCATTGCAGAAGTAGAAAAAAAAAAATCACTCCATCCTGTAAAATGCATTTTTATAGGTAGATTCCAGGGGTGACCCCATCTCCGGCTGACCCCATGAGCCAGGGGAACAGCTCGGAGTGGGTTTGGTGAGCGCAGCACCTCCCGTCTCTTTGCAGGAAGGACTACTCCGGGGAGTACACGATCTTCCTCATCCCCTGCACCGTGCAGCCCACGCAGCCGTGGACGGAGCGCGGGGACAAGCGCCCGGCCTGCACAGCTCACGCTCCCGAACGGTGAGGTTGCGCCCGTCCCGTGGCACGACGGTTTGCGCCACCTCGAGCTGCTGGCAGCACCCCGGCCCTTCCCAAAGAGGGAATGGGGAGCCTGCCCTTTGGCCCAGACATCCCCCTATGAGCGAGACTGTCCCTCAGGAAGGTGGTAAAAGAGAGTCCCCAGCCACCAAGGCCAACAAACCTGGTGTCACCTCCCGGCTTCGAGCAGCCGCGCGGGGCCCTGCGCCCTTCCCGGAGACGGGGACAGGGTGAGGGCGGGCAGCGGCTTGGCTCACTCGTAGCCCAAGGCTGTAGCGTGAGTGCTGCTCTGCAGGGATAGAGCGGGAGGGAGGAAAGGACAACGGAGTGGATGGGTCACCAGCGGGTGGCTTTGGAGCAGCCCTGACGCCATCCCTCCTTTTTCCCCTCGTCCCCACTTTAGATTTCTGATCCCGATCGCCTTCCAGCAGACGAACCGCCCAGTCCCTGTTGTCTACTCCCTAAACACCGAGTTCCAGCTCTGTAACAATGAGAAAGTGTTTCTGATGGATCCCACCAAAGCCGAAATGTCCCTGGCAGAAATGGATTACAAAGGGGCTTTTTCCAAAGGTAGGATTTGTTTCCTTCCTGTGCCGCTTGTATCTAATGCTTCTGTCTTTATCACTTGGCTTCTGTGACAGAGAATGGCAAGAGCCCCATTTGGTTTTGTCCCTTTTGCATCACCCTGTAGCATTTTAAGGTTGTTGTGGGTCACTATTAGCACGAGCAGTGGACAAGACAGGAATGTGCTTTTGGCACCATATTCTGTCACCTGTACGCACAAATGAAAACTCATCCATAAACAGATCCATTTCTCCTTGATGCATTTGGCCCTGGGGATGGTTCTCCTGCTGAATTTGTCTTGTCTCCTCCCTGAGACCCTTCTTCTCCCAACCTCCTCAGGTCAAATCCTGTATGGCCGGGTGCTCTGGCACCCCGAGCAAAACCTCAACGCTGCTTACAAGCTACAGCTGGAGAAAGTCTACCTGTGCACCGGCAAGGACGGCCACGTGCCTTTCTTTGACCCCACGGGAAGTGTCTACAACGAGGGCCCCCAGTACGGCTGCATTCAACCCAACAAGCACCTCAAGCACAGATTTCTCCTCTTGGTAAGATTTATGCTGTCTTTATCTATGTGTATTTCTTAGCCTAAAGGATAAAGGGATGAGGAGAAAAAAAAAGTAATGATGAAGCAGACTTGTAAAAAATCCCAGTTTTTCTGTTTATACCATGGCATGGACATGAGTGAACTGGCAGCATAGAAAAGCAGATTCATTCATTGTTTGCCCAGAAATTCCTCCTCTTTGTGTAAAGCTGTGCTTAGCTCGCAAGATGCATTAGCTCTAATTACCTGCTTTGAAATTAACACTTGCCAGTGCCCTCACTGGCAGCCATATAATCGCTTCCAGGACAAAAGTGACATTAATGGGTTTGGTCCCGTCGGGCTGGCAGGCATGAGCAGGCTGGTTAATCTCTGCTGCTCGTGCTTGGTCCAACAATCCTCCTCCTGAAATGGTAAGTGCTAAACCGCTATGCAGGGATTACAGATCCCACAGGTTGTAAGTATTTTCTGTGCTGTAGCCCATGAATGTCCATGTCCATATGGGGGATAGGGCAGAACGTGCAGACACCTATGATTGTGCAAGGTGCCCTAGAAGGGCCTCAACCGTTTGTACTGGGGTTTTGCAGGAATGCAAAGGGCTAAAGGGTTAAAGTTTGTCTGGAAAGTAGAGGAAGGACTCTACTTTTAAGACTAGAGAGGTTTCGTCCCCATTGGGATTAGTACCAGGGTGGGTTTCTGGGCTGGAGGGGATATCTTTGAGGGGGCTCTGTGTGTCCTGAGGCCACCCTTGAAGGTCCGCGTGCTGCGGCCGTGTTGCTGGTAGCCCCTTCCTGCGCTCAAAGTCTCTCTGCCTTCCAGGACCGAAATCAACCGGAGGTAACCGACAAGTACTTCCACGATGTCCCTTTTGATGCCCACTTTGCCTCGGAATTATCGGCGTTTCAGTCGGTGAGCAGCATGCCCGGAGTCGACGGGTTCACCCTCAAGGTGGACGCTCTCTACAAGGTACGCGGCAAGGGATGTGGGTACCCAAAATTAACCTCGCTGCCCAGGTGGCCCCAGGTGTTCCATGAATTATATAGGCTCTGGGATCGGACATGGCCTAAAAAATCCATAAATGTTAATGTAATTAGAATAAGCAGCAAATGCTGCAGCAGAGAACATGGAGATGGAGAACTGCCCTGGTTTTAAGCTGTTTTGGAGAAGGAACTTCTCAAAGCTTGAAGACACACAGCTCTTTAAACACAGCTCTTTACTGTTTCTGAAGGATTTGTTACAGCTGCCAAAGAGTCGGGAAGGGTGAACCCCAGGCTGGGTCCTAAATACTGCAGCTGTGGTAGAAGCATTGGGAGCGCTCGTGTCAAGAAGTGCAAAAGCCAAAAAGCTGCTCCAAAAGTGCAACTCGCTCTATCTAACTTTACCTTAAACCAAACCCAGCTTTATCTAAAACGTGTTGGTAACATTTTCCACATCCGTGTGTACTTTCCTCAGGTGGAAGCCGGGCATCAGTGGTACCTTCAAGTCATCTACGTGATCGGCCCCGAGAGCGCGGCGGGGCCCCGCGTCCAGCGATCCCTCTCTCATGGCTGGAAACGCGGCCGCAGGGACTTGGTCGACGGCGACAGGAGGCAGATGCTGGACGACTCCTTGGTCTACGACAACGAGGGCGACCAGCTCAAGAACGGCACCAACATGAAGTCGCTGCTCCTGCAGATGGAGGAGGCGGTCGTTGCCGCCTCCTTGCTGCAGTCCGGCGCTTCCCTCGGGAGCGCGGTTGCCGCCGTCCTGCTGCTGCTGCTGCTGCTGCTTTTGGGAGTTTGCCTCCTGGCCAGGAAGTGCAGGAGGCTGCGGAAGAGGAAGGAGGCTGCAGGCGGCGTCGCCGAGGAGCTTCCCCTCAACACCAAGGTGGAGCTGCCCCAGGGAGCCCGGGCCGCAAGCAGCCACTACTGCACCGTGAGGAACATCAACGTCCCGCGGGAGAGCGGGGCTGCCTCCCGGCCTCCCGGCAGGAAGGTGAAGCAGGTGAACTTGGAAGTCAAAGTGCACAGCAATGTGCCCGATGGAACAGAGGTTTAACGGGGCATTAAACCACGCTTTTGTTTTGTAAAAGCTTTTTATAAATTTCAAAAAATGAAGAAAAAAAAAACCAGGAAAAGACAAGGAAAACTGTGCTGGCATTTTTATACACGCCTCAGAAAAAGGGTTGTCTCCTGCTGTGGGCGATGCCCATGGGTGCAGGGCCTGACCCTCTGCTCACGCCGGAGCTCCCTCCTTGCCCCAGGCTGCGCTGCTGGAGCCGGGGGCAGCCGTTGGGATCCCTGCCCTGCTCCCTCCCTCCGGGCCTTGTCGCCTCCCTGGCACTGTCGCAGGGGGCAGGCGATGGGGATCCCTGGATGATGCTGTCCCACGTCCGAGAGCAGCAAGCGAGAAGGAAGACCAGGGCGTCGCTGCTGAGGAGCGGGGCGACCGGGGGCGGTTTTCTTGGCCGTGTGGAGGAAGATGATGCAGTTGGGCGGCCGCTCCACCCCGGCACTTGGGGGTTCAGGTTTGCCTGAAGGGACACCCGGGCCCCCTGCTGCGCCCTGTCCTGCGCCCTGCGTCCCCCCGCAGGGACCTGGCCCTGCGTTGAAACCACGTGTGCCTGGGTGGCCCGTCCCTGTGTGTCCCCCCCCGTGCGTTCCCGACGCCCTCGTCCCGGGGGGTGCCCCGTGCCGGCAGCTCGGGCTCCGCGGGGCTCCTCGGGGCTCCTCGGGGCTCCTCGGGGCCGGGCGATGCGACCGCGCGGGCGGCGGC
>JAWLRI010000274.1:4958847-4979575 GCA_034781795.1 Crypturellus tataupa
TCATCCAGGTCATTGATGAATAAATTGAACAGGACTGGACCAAGGACTGACCCCTGGGGGACCCCACTCAACACAGGTCTCCAACTAGACCCTGCACCGCTCATCACCACCCTCTGGGCTCTGCCACTCCTCACAGTGCCAAAGGCTGGAAGAGGAGCATGGTGGGGAGCCCAGCCCCAAGGCACCGTGTGGATGGGCCACTGTGTCATCTGAGAGCCTCAGGCACCTTCGCTCTGCACCCAGATTGGAGGAAGGAAACCTCCTCTTCCCTCCTGCAATGACGGTCCCCTGGGAAGGCACAAGCTTTCCTGGGTATCTACCACACAGAGAGCCTTGTCTCTGGCCCGGGGAGCGGGAGAGTCAGTCTGGTGTGCCTGCAATTGGAAATGTATGTGGGAAAGGCAGGAAACAGGGTCCCACGGGACAGGACTTACCTGGGTGGAGATGGTGAAGCCCAGCACCTGGAAGGGGAAAGGGGATAGAGTGAGAGGCCATGAACTAAGGCCCAGGATAGGCAGCAATGGCCCCAGAGCACAGAGACACTGCAGGAAGCACAGAGCAGCAAGCACTGATGTGTCACCCTTGGGCACTGGCTGCAACTGGGGGCTCGCACAAATTTCAGGGCAGACCCAGAAATGCCCAGAGCAGCTGCAATGCAGACACAGGAATACACAGAAGGATATGGGCTGGATTTGCGGCTTGTCCTGCAGGTACAGATGCCTCCTTGGGTTTCCTTGCTACGAGGTGGCCTGTCACGATTAGCTCCAGCTTGGGGCAGATGGTACCTCCGCGCGGGCGGCCCCGTGCACCCACCTGGCAGCTGGCATGGTAGTGCTGCAGGATGCGTCCCATGATGTCCCGCTCCACGCGGGCCAGGAGCTGCTCCCGGGGGGCGCGGAGCGCGATCCGGCTGTAGGCCAGCATGAGCGCCGCGTGCATCCCCGCTCTCTTCCCCTGCTGGTATTCCTGGGCCGGGCGAGAAGCCGTGAGGTGTCAGCCCTGCACCTCCGTGGGCCTCCGGTTCCCCCTGCCTCCTCCCAACCAAGGAGCTGCCCCGCTTTCCGTGCAGGAGCCGCCTTGGGGCTGCTCCTGGTTTGGAAGAGAAAATAAAGAAAAAAGCAACCAAACCAAAACCCCAAGCAACCAAAGCAAAACCCCAAGCAAACCAACAAAACAAGCAAACAAGCCAAGACACCGGGGATACTTCACCTTCAGGCGTTTGAAAGCCCCTGACACCGCTCTCTCCTCAATGGAAGCCCCGAACTCGTGCACCGCCTCCAGGGCAAGGCAGAAGTGGCTCTCGGCAGAGCCGGCCAAAACAGAAATCATTCCCTGCAGCGCAAGAGAAAGGGTGAGGCGGCCTCCGGCGGACACTCAACACAGCAACCTCTGAGCGGTGTCGCCTGACAGGGAAATCAGAAGAGCCCCCAGTACTCCAGTGGGAGACATCACCGCTCCCCAGGGAATACGGAGGGGCTCTGGGGAAAGCAAGGACAAAAGAGGAAACTTGCCTCTCTCTCAGATGCCTCCAAATAATTTGTTCTTACGAGATATTTCTTTACTTCCCCACGGACATAGGGGAGATGGTGACACGCTGCCAGGGACAGCCCAAGAGCTTTATGCAAGAAGGCCTGAAAGACACGAGGCCATCGCAGACACGGTCACGCTCAGCCCAGCGGGACAGAGCCGAGCTGCAACGCACCAGCCCGCACAAGGCACAGCCGGGCCAGCCGCGGTGCCCGGCCGTCCGGCCCAGCCTCACCGCCCACTGGCACGGGCAGGGAAACCCATCTGGGAAGGGACAGGGAGTCAGGGAGCCTGGCCTGTCCCCAGATGGCAATAGCTGCAGGCAGAGCCCTGGGCCGTGGTCTCGCGCGCTGGGAACGTGAGCAGAAATGGGGCCTCCTCAGGGACCCACCTGCTCCCGGGACAGCCGGGGGTAGCTGCCCCGCTGCTGGTTCAGCTCGAAGCTCAGGCCCATGATCCAGGCCTGGCTCTCGATCGTCTCCAGCGATGTCCTCAGGAACTAGAGGAAACACACGTGGAATCAGACCCTCCCGGGACCCCTGGGCCAGGGCTGCTCGGCAGGCGCACGGCGCTCCTGGTTGCTCCCTCCCTTCAAACGGGCAGTCTGAGCAACGGGCCTCGTGGTGCACACGTATCCTGCTGCCATCACTTGGGCTTAGTGAATCTTACCTTTGTGCCAGGGTGGGTTTTCCGAAAGGGACAGCCCCAATTCCCACCCTGCCTTCACAGCAGTGCTCTACCTTAAGCAGAAGGCGCTCCCACTCAGCCGAGTCCAGGCATCCCTCGCTTCTCTCTGCAAAGCCACAGCAAGAAAACACTCCGCGTTACTTAGCTCAGGGGGCAATTTGGCACCCAAAAACCCTCACAGTCCCATGTCAGAGGGGGCAAAGCAGTGAGGCTCGAGCGCTGATGCCAAACTCTTTGCCCAGCCCAAAACTCCTGAAGGAGCTGGGGACAGGGGACAGGGTCGCTGGGTCAGGTCAGCCACAGACCTGCTGGTCCCAATCTCCAGTGCTCAAGAGGAGAACAAGCCAGACCACACACGCATCTTGGCACTAGGACACATTTCACCCAATCCCAGGATCCCCAAGTCCATCCCTCCCAAACACCCATCCAGCAAGGATGCTGGAGAGCTGCAAAACCTGCTCGTGGTGGTGAAAGGCAAGAAATGTCCCATCCCATAGGAAATCTGTTCCTGTGCATAAGCACGCACTCCCTGGAAGGGCAATGACTGCAGAGAAAGCTCTGAGAAACCCAGGGCTAATTCCCCTCCCGTATGCCCGGGCGCTGCCTTTTCCTGCCTCCCCTTTGGCCTCTCCAGCCTCCTCCTTCCTGGCGGCACTGCACCTTCCAGGTAGCCAAGCAGGAAGGGGATCTTCACGGCCCACACCATGCCCACGGCATTGTGGATCTCTCCGGACAAAGCCTGCAGCAGCCGCAGGGCAGGGACGCCGCAGCCGCCGCCGGCATGGGGAGCAGCCGCCACGACCTGCGGGAGGGCAGGCGAGAGCCGGGCTTGGGGCGTCTGGAGGAGCCACAGCTTCTCCCGGGAGGGTGGGAATTGGCTCTGCTCCAATCTCTCCTGGCACCTCAAAGCCCCAAAAGTGCTTTCCCCAAGGCCCCTACTCACCAGCAGGCGAGACAGCAGGGCCTGCGGTGTCGGCAGCTTGGCTGTGAGGAGGAAAAAGGCCATTGAGAGCCGTGTGGCTCACCCTACCCTGTCCCTTTCCAGGTCAGGAGGCCTCCAAGCAGTCCACAGGTCGGTGATTGCCACAGACTTGTCCTGGGCATCCCTGGGGACTGAGGAGACGGAGGTGCAGGTGGCTGCAGCATGGCTGGAAACACCCCCGGGCTGCAGGCAGAAAACTGCAAGCGCTCGAGTGCGGGATCTCTGCTGGGCGTGAGGAAATGCAGCAAAGAGCTCCCTCACCCCAGCCACAGGGAGACGGTTCTGCCCTCCCTCACTCCTGGCCTCCTGCCTGGGCCTGGTGGGCAGCAGAGTGACGCGGATTGCCCTGTGCCCTGGCTCACAGCCTGGCAGAAATGTGGCAAGAGTTTTGGGTTCCCACCTCGCTCCCAGGAGGCTACGACATCAGGCTCCTCCTCTGCATCCTCATCTCCTGCCCTCTGCTGCCTTTCAGCCAGCTCTCGCAGGCAGCGGGACAGGGGGACCAGCGTGCCGGTGTACTGGCCCGGCACCACGTACTGGAGGAGCCGCGGCCACAAGAGCTGCAGAGAAGAACAAGGCAATTCAGCACATTGCGGCTCCCACCTCAGGGAAGGCTCAAGGGCTCGTTTTAGCTCTAGCTTGGAAACAACAGTGCATTTTCACTCACCTTGTGCATGTAAGGGCCTGTTTGGGGAGCAGATTGAGTAGGGAGGGGTAGGGAGGAAGCAGCAGGGCACAGGACGACTTACTTTGTCCATCCCTCTGACAGAGACATCCAGAGAGTGCAGGATGTCCAAGCACAGGGCTTGAAGATCTAGTTCTTCCTGTGCTTTTGCCTGAGAAAGGTTTCCCTGTGCCTGAAAGACACGGTTTGGACAACACCAGCACCAGCCTGCCCCTGAGACAGGAGGATGAAGCATGAACCACCCAGCACTGCCGTGATGCCCCCCTGGGAGCACCCATCTCTGGCACCAAGCCAACGCAAGGAGGTTGCCCTGCAGTGGGGCTGCGTTCACTAACAGCACTGGCCGTGCAGCCCTGCACCCTGGCAGGCTTTCCCTTTCCTTGTCCCCAGAAAGGGCCAATGGGTGCCCAGAAGTAAAGCAGCACGCAAGGAGCCCCTCACTGCAATGGGCTCCAGACAGAGTTGGTGACTACTGCTCATCCCTCGGGGCCAACAGTCAGCGCTGGAGTCAGACCGGTTACATGCTAGTGGGAGGCCAAAATGCTCCCCCACAGTAATAGTGATGGGAGACTCTGCTTAGCCCTCTGAACAGGCCACTACAACTGTTGTGGCGAGCCCCACAGGGGCTCCCGGGACACCCCAGGCACAGGGTGAAGTCCAGGCGTCACCCTCCGCCCTCACCAGTCTGCTGGAGGCCTGGTCGAACTTGCTGAAGACATTGGCCACCAGCTCCCAGGCCGAGCAGCTCTGGACGCTGCAGCTGAGCAGCTCCTGGGTGAAGTGCAGAACTGCCCTCGTCACCTGCCGTGTGCGAGATCGCAGTTACCCCCGTTTCAGAGGTCTGCTCAAAAGCTCAGGGCCTTCACACCCGGCTAGCTCACGTGGCAGCTTCGACAGCAACACAAGCCAGGACAAACCCCACCGCCCTCACAGGGCCAATGCCTGGGCTCCGGCCCTGCTCCCGGGAGCAGGGGGCACACGGAAAAGCTCCCCTAGACTTGAGCCCCCATTGGCAGCCCTGCTAACGCCTGGCCAGGCTCTGCCCTGAGCTCGAGGCCTCTCTGCCACCCATCGTGGTGCAGCTCACCTTCCTGCTGGGGTCTCTCAGCACACCGTGCACCGCCTGCACGAGCGGGGATAGGCTCTGTCCTCCCTCCGCTGCAGGAAAAGACGGGGAGAGGATTGTGTGGAGGCCGAGCCCTCCTTTCCGCAGGGATCTGACAACGCTCCCAGCTCGGGCGCGTTCACGCCTGGGCAGGACAGAACGCAGGGGACAAGACTGTGATGGCCGAGGAAGCAGCGGAGTCCTCGAGTCACTGTTTACAGGCACAGCTGTGTGCCTGACAGGTCTGATGGATTGTTACAACAACACAGAGCACTGCAGAAGCAGGATGGGTGCACGTAGCTCATGTCCCTGCCCTGCCACTGAGCATCGAGTGCTGTCACTGGTGCATCGCCATTTGCTCCCTCAGATCCCTGTCCCCGCAGCTGCAGAGCAGCTTGGATGGGCAGCACACGCTTTGCAGCTTATTTCAGACATTTGCACGTCACTTGCAGATGTATCTGCCCCCAGCCCAGCTGCCCAAGCCCCTGGCCAGCCTCGCTGTGCCCCGTGGCACTGACCTGTGGAGCGCACAAGGGCTCTGAGCAGATCCAAGGCCACCACGCGCGCGGCCTCGCTCCTACCGCCCAGCTGTGACTGCAGGAACGCCACCGTGTCCTCAGGGCAAATTCGGCCTGCGAGGGAAAATTGATGCTCTCTGTGAGCCATGCCGGTCTGCCCCCGTTTCAGAGGTCTGGCAGAGAGCAGCCAGGGCACAGCAGTGTCACACTGAGTGTCTCCTCCTCACCCAGCAGCTGCACACAGGAGGACAGCTCTGACCGGTGCTCCCCGCTGGGATGTTTCGTTTCATCACTGAGCTGTGGGAACAGGATGCATTTTAGAAAAGAGCATCAGGGCTGAAGGGCATGAAAAGAGACCACTCTCTCCACTCTCGTCTAGGTATTTGGGCTACAACCCTCCAGAGCCCACAATAGGAGGTGACTCCCTATTATCTGCAGAGACTTGGCCTTAGGATAAGTCCTGCTGGAAAGACACTCTGTCCAGACATGCAGCAGGGCTTTCCTGCCAGCGTGAATCACGTCTGCTGCAGCCAGAACAAACGGTACGAAGTCAGGTTGCTCTTACCTGGCTGTGCACAGCAGTGCCAATGGCCTTAGCAGTGTCCTTGGGGATGATGATCTCCACTTCCCCCAAAATCTTAAGAAAATAATGGAGACCCTGGAAGGAAACAGGGGAAGAAGAGCAGGGCCATCACGTAAAACAAAGTTTTAGGAAAGGGAACACGGCATTTCTGTGACCAAGTCCTTAACTCTGGTGCACAGGGAAAGAAACAAACCTCTTGCACGGGGCTTCTTGTGTGTCCTTCCAGCATCAGCTTTAGAGGGTCCTTTCTCTGGACAGGACCTCACTCCCCTCACACCTCCCCTCCCCACCAGACGGGGCTGGACAGGGCCCTGCCGTTACAGTAGAGCTCTTGCACGCTCAGCACCCCAGGGACAGGGGTTGAGGCTTCCCCTTCCTGAGACGACGGGGCCCTGGGGACACTCAGCTCCCTTCTCCCCCAACCTGGACTGCTCCAGTGCCTGAAGCCTCACTTAATCCTTCTCTTCCTTCTCAGGGGTTCCAGTGCCTCCAGGCACCCTACAGACCCCCAGCATCTCACAGCACATGTACAGACCCCCATGGCCACGTTGTGTCCTACATGACAGCCCACCTTGGTCACCCACAAAGTGTCCTGGACATGCTGATACTGGCTCAGGAGCCAGGGCAACTGCTCCCACACACATCTGTGATGCTCCTCTTGATGCAGGAGAAGGCCCATCATGGCAGCCATCGCCCCCAGGACTGCCTGCTTGACCTGCAGGGAGGGCAGCAAGATGCTCTTCATGGGGCCAAAGGTCCTTCCATCACGACACGATCCGACCTCCCTGCAAAGAAGCATTTTCCTGCTTCCCCTGGAGAACAAGAGCTTGCTCTGGAGGACAAGAAACATCTCAGCTCCTGCCCCACTGTCCAGCCCCGGATTTGGCTGGTTCCCAGCAGGGCAGCCCCTGGCACCCTGCTCCTGGGCACAGGCAATACCTGAGGCTGCAATCCTGCTCACTGGCTGTCAGCTGCCCCCATCCACACTGCCCCCACATCAGTGGGGCTCAGCTTTGGGCACTGCATCAGACCTCCTGCTCCCACCTCTCCTTCCGCACATCCATCCCACACAAAGAGCCAGACGCTGCTGCCGCCATCGCAGGGTTGAGGCAGCAGCCGCTCTCACCTCCTCGTCCTCGCAGCCCTGCCAGCTCCCCACCGCGTGGCAGAAGAGCGGGTAAACGCTGCTGCAGAACTGCGCCTCCCGCATGCGCGGGAAGGTGCATTTCTCCCAGCTGCGCAGGTAAGTGTTTACGGCCTTCGACCACTGCTCCAGGACTGCAGCGAGAGAAGCCAAGATCAGGTCAGAGCCAGTACTGGGGAGGAGACCTCGCTGCGCTGCCCCAGCCTGGGCACCGAGGCTGTCCCAGGCCTCCCCCTCCTCACGGGGCTGCCACTCACCACTGCAAGCAGCGCACAGGGTCCGGCTGCTGCCCACGTGGCTCCGCATCGCGTGCAGGGCGAAGAACGTCATTCCCACGAAGGGGACGCACCTCAGGGCTGCGGAGCGGGCAGGGCAGATGCACAGGGCAAACCCTGAGGCGGCGTGGGGGGATGAGCCCGTGGGCTGCTGGGCCCCGAGGATGCGCTGGCGGGTCAGGGAGGTGCCAGGGCTGCCTGAGAGGTTGCCTACTGGCATTGGGGGGGCTCATAGGGCTTGATGGGGTGCTGGTGTCTGCCCTAGATGGGGAACAGGACATCCCTGTGAGGGGCATGTGAGGCCACCTTGGCTCTCTGACTGGCCCCGTCAACAGCACACTGGCATCAGGACTATTGCTGGGCCCGTGGCCAGCCCAGGCAGCAAGCAAGGGGCCCCAAAACCTTGCAGCCTCCAATTCAGCATGGAGCATTTGGGGGTCAGTATAGAGGATCCCTTCTGCTGGCTACCACAAGCCATCGCCCCGAGGCGAGGGACCCTACCGTAGCTGCTGGCCAGCTTGCCCAAGGTGATGAACACAAAGTCGTGGGAGAGCTCGCCCGGGGCTCGCAGGTGGCACTGGAGCTCGCACATGACACTCTCAAAATGCGAGCGGGCCAGAGCCACCAGGACGTCGCTGGCGGCCGTCTGCACATCCTGCGTCACACCCTGGTGAGGGCAAAGATGCCCCCCTTAGCGGGAGAAGGGCCGAGGAGGACAGACAGGCTGACCACACCAGCAGTGACCGCCTGCCCCCAGCCCTTGGCTCCTGCCTCCCCACACAGCTCCAGGTATTGCTCCCCCAAAGCCACCACAGTGGTGAGTCCCCAAGGCCTTTCCCTCCAGCAAACATTGCCGATGTAGAAGTCATAACTCCACATATCCCCACTCTGCCACCGGCCCCGGGCACATGTGCCACTGATAGAGAGGTATTCCCGCTCTTCCCTGCTTCTGCAGCAGGGCTGGATATGGCCTTTTCTCCCATAGAGGCACATCCACCAGGAAGGCGCTGTCACAAGGGGCCTGGGCACCTCTGACAGGTTCTACCACTAGAGACATGTCTTCAGAGGCCTCCTACATTGGACAAAACTGGGTTCTTGCCAGGCATCTGTAGCTGCCTTCGGAGAGCAGCAGCTCACCTGGGCAGCTCTCATGTCCTTTGAGGCCACTGCGATCAGCCTGTCCAGGACAGCGCCCTGCAAGTGGCTGTTATCATCCTGCAGGAGGTTCTCCAGTTCTCGGTAAGTCTCTTCTTTGTCGCCCTGGGGAGAAAGCAGAGAAGGGAACAGGTTGGCCTTGCTTTTCCTTATCTGCAGGATGTCCCAGAGCTGCAGACATGGATCCTGCAGACATGGCGTCCCTGTGTCACCTCCGTTCCTAGTAAGAAACCAGATGGGACAGCAAGATAGGAAAGTGTTTCTGAAATGCAGGATAAACTCGGCAGGGCACAAGGCATCACCCTGGTGTCAGACCTCTGCCGTGTAGGCGCTCTGCAAATGCGCTTCTTCCGTACCAAGGAGTAGGTGCTTCCTCCAGGCATTGTCAAGTTCCAGCAGAAAGAGCTATATCCTAATCCTGCTTGTGGGATGACATTTGTAGACTGTGCTAGGAGACATGCCAGGCGTCCCCAAATTAACTCAGTGACCCACGTCATCTCCTCTGAGAGGTCCACAGAGGGAAAAGCCTGCTAGGAGCTTCAGAACTGCTAGGATAGTAATTGCGGACAGGGCTGGATACAGCTCTGTGCCCAGGACTCTGTTGAAAAATGCACCCATTGAAAAGAGGGAAGCTAAAGAAAAGCAAATGGCATCGTTCTTGAGGCTGGAGGGAGATGGAGGTAGGTTCTCCCTGGGGATACATCACCGCTCCTTGTGCAGTGAGGACCCCAAGTGCCGTGAGACTACCCAGACTGAAGCGGAGGGTGGCTCTGGGCAGGAGAATAGAGGTGCTGAAGAACTGTGGGTATTCAGGCCCAGAGGCCGTGGCTGGGCCTGCAGTGTCATTTACGCAGTCGCCAGCAGCAGCATTCGCAGCTTGCACCATTCGCAGGAGGGCAAGAACGCCCTGGGGAAACCAGGGGCCTTGCTGGACCCCTGCAAACCCATGCCCAGCACAGCATGACACCCTTGACTCACCTCCTCATCTTGCAGGTGGTTTAACAGAGAAGTCACGCGGTCAGAAAAGGTGGGGACAGCTGCAGGGACAGAGTCCGTTGCCTCGCTTCCATCCTCTGGAACGGGAAGTTGGGAACAGCAACCTCCACAGATGGAGACATCTGAAAACAGGAGAAGCAGAGGGGGAGCATCCGCTCTGCTGGCCTCATTTGCCTGCACTAATTTAGGACAAATATCTCCCCAGCCTGGAGAGAAAGCCTCTCTCCTACAAGGAGATGCTGAGAGAGCTGGGACTGTTCCGCCTGTAGAAGAGACGACTGAAAAGGGATCTTATCAGCATGTACAAATGTCTGCTGTGAGGGTGTAGAGGGGCCAGACACTTCACCGAAGCACCCCGGGTAAGGACAAGTGGTACCAACTTCCAACACAGGAAGCTCCTGTGTGAACATAAGGAAAACTCTTTTTTACCGCAAGGGAAACAGGGCACTGGAACAGGTTGCCCTAAGAGTCTCCTTCCCTGGAAATACTTAAAAGCAATCTGGAAACAATCCCAGGCCGCATGCTCCAGGTATGGCTGCTTGGGCAGGAGGTTGGACTGGATGATCTGCAGAGACGCCTGCCAACTTCAACCCATCTCTAATTCTGGTGTTCAGAACCAGAACTCCAGTTCTGGAACAGTCCCAGCCCCTCACATCCGAGTGCCTGGAGTCTCCTCATGGTGCCAGGCCAGGGACGGCGCTGCTCAGCCCCGCGCGGGGACAGGGCTGGACCGCGTTGAGCCGCTCCATGGCGCCGTCCTCATGGCCACAGAGTCCTGCAGCCCACGAGGCCCTGCCCTGGACACGCCCACGGCGCAGGGCTCAGCCCAATCAGGACCTGCTTGGGGACACACCCCCTGGCTGCTGGCCAATCAAGGCTTGCCCCGGAACCCACTCGCACGCCTCACAAAGGCCTGTCGGCCAATAAGGACTCTGCGCCTTGGACACCTCCAAGCTCCCCGTTTCCCACCATCTCTCCAAGGGGCTGATCACCATCTTGGCCTGAGCAGCGGCTCCCAGCCCCTCCAGGTCTGTCCTCACAGCCAGACATGACTGGTCTCCAAGGGACTGAGTTGACTTTTTCCCTTTTTGCCTGAATTTTTCCGGAAAAGCCTTGTGCAGGTTTGTCATCTGTGCACGTGTCTGTGTGTGTCATTCTCTGTATCTCCTCTACGTAGCTGAAGAGCTCTGCATTTGCTCCTGGGCAGCTATGCGCATGGTTAGAGTCCTAAGTGATGTGTTTTAGGTTACCCTGCTTGAGTAAAGAGTTGGACTGGATGATCTTCAGAGATCTAAGTTGAATTCTTCTCCAATTTTGTGAATTCTCTTAGGAAAAAAACCTTCTCTGTGCGTGCTGGCCAGACACAACCTGAAAGAGGAGTCATGTGAACAGTGACTTGTATGACCAAAGTTGTCAGGAAGCTTTGATCTAAATAATTGTGATATACTCATTCACATTGCTTGTGATGGTCCTCAGCATCACATCCCTTTCTCATATCTTGTTTTCAGTGTGTGGGACATAAAAGACCTGCTATTGGGAAAGGCCTTATGCATCTTTCTTGACCAAGGACAGAACTGGAGACTCTGTGTGTAGCTCCCTCTGCTTCTGAGCTATTCCATACTGACAGCTACACCACACACTACAACACAGCGTTCCAGGACCAAGGCAAACAACTGGGGACACCTGGAGAACAGAGCAGCTTGGATAACTCTGAAGCCAGCACATGCTTGTTCAAACACTATCTGTTCCCCAAGGGAGTATTTTATCCAAAACATGCAAGGACTGAAGATTTCAAGTACTCGAAAAAGCCATTAGGGTCATAGGTGATCCAGGTTAGAAGGAATTCCAGTGGGTCTTTAGTCCCATCTCTTACTCAAAGCACTATCAGCAGTAGGATCAAGGCAGGTTGTTAAGGGCTTCATCTAGTTGCATCTTAAAAAATTCAAAGGATGGAGACTGCAAAAAACTCTCTGGAGAACCTGTGTTATTCATTTTATTATGTCCAACTGATGGAAGACCTTGTCTCTCAAGAGCAGAAATACAAGGTTGTGTAGTTTTCAAATGACCAAAAGACACTCTACACTTGGGGCTGGCACATATAATCTGGTCTGGCTAATATTTAAGTCTAGTTAATATCTAACTCCATTTGTCTGTCTTAAGTCTGTCCAAGCCCATCTCAGGCTCTCTGTCTGTCTGCCTAAGCCTATCTAAGTCTATCTAAGTCAAAGTGTGACTATGTTAAAGTGTAACAACACCGAAGTCTGTCTACACTGAAGTTTGACTATGCCGAAGTCTGACTAAGCCTGACTAAGCCTTTCTGTATAAGCCTGTGAGTCTAAGTCAAAGTCTCTGTCTAAGCCTGTCTAAACCTGTCTAAGCTTAAGTCTGTCTGTCTAAACCTGTCTTTCAAAGCCTATCTAAGTCTAAGTTTGTCTAAGTCTACCTATGTCTATTTATCCTAAGTCCATCTAAATCTGTCTATCTATCTAGAGTGTATCTAACACTATCTAATTCTCTCTATCTAAGCAGAAGTTTGTCTAGGTAAGCCTAAGTCTATCTATCCAAGTCTGTCTGTCTAAGTGTATCTAAGTCTGTCTATGTAAACCTGTCTATATAAGTCTGTCTGTCTAAGCTGGTCTATATAAACCTGTCCATTTAAGCCTGTCTGAGCCTGCGTCAGTTTCCCTGTCTAAAACTGTCTCAGTCTGTCTGCCAAAGTATGTCTAAGTCTATGTAAGTCTGTCTGTCTAAGTCTACTTGTCTAAGTATGTTTCAGTCTCTCCAGGTCTGTATCTCCAAGTCTAAGTCAGTCTAAGTCTGTCTGTCTATCTAAGTCTATCTACATCTAAGTGTGTCTAACTAAGTCTGTATGTCTAAGCCTGTCTAAATTTAAGTCTAAGTTTGTCTACCTTAAGTATATCTAAGTCTAGGTAAGTCTGTATATGTAAGACTAAGTCTACTCATCTGTATGACTAACTCTGCCTAAGTCTATTTAAGTCTGTCTGTCCAAGTCCATCCAAGCCTGTCTGTTTGTCTAAGTCTGTTTAAGTCTGTCTGTCTATCAAATTCTTTCTGCCTATCTAAGTCTAAGCCTGCCCGTCAAATTCTAAGTTCATCTAAGTCTATTTATCTAAGTTTGCCTATCTAATTCTAAGATCATCTATCATATAAGCCTGTCTAATTCTGTCTATGCCTGTCGATACCTGTCTAAGTCTGTCTATCAAAGTCTAAGTCCTTCTAAGTCCATCTATCTAAGTCAAAGTTCATCTGTAAAAGCCTGGCTAGGCCTGTCTAAACCTTTCCAAACATGTATTTGCCTGTTTGTTTAAGCCTGTCTAAGCTAAAAAAAGTCTATATCTAAGTCTATATAAAAGTCTGTATCTAAGCCTAAATAAGACTATCTAAGACTATCTAAATATGACCTAAGTCTAAGTCTAATTAAGTCTATATAACTCTAAACATGTCTAAGTCTATATAACACTAAACCTATTGAAGTCGGTCTAAGTCTAAGTCTTTCTAAGTGAAAGTCTGACTAAGTTGTCTAAGTATATGTAAGTCTAGCTATGTCTACCTAAGCCCAATTAAATCTAAGTCGAAGACTTTCTAAGTCTAACTGAGTCTAAGTCTGTCTAAATCCAACTCAGTCTGTTTAAGTCTAAGCCTAAGTCTATTTAACTCTAACCCTAATCTAACAAAGACTGTCTATGTCTAATTAAATCTACCTAAGTTTAAGTTTAATTGTTTAAGACCATCTGTCTAAGCCTGCCTAAGTCTCTTAGTCTCAGTCTGTCTAAGTATTACAAGGCTTTATAAGTCTGTGTAACTCTTAGCTTAACTAAGGCTATGTAAGTCTAAGTCTAAGTCAAATTAAAATCTGTCAAACATGTCTAAGTCAAATCTGTCTAAATATGTCTAAGTTTGTCTAAGTCTAACCACAATTATGTTTATTTAAGTCTAAGTCTATGTAAGTATAAGTAGGTCTATCTCAGTCTAAGTCTAACTAAGGCTGTATAAGAATAGCCTAACTAAGTCTGTCTAAGTCTGTATGCTTAAGTCTAAGTGTGTTTAAGGGAGAATAAGTTTATCCAAGTCAAAGTCTAAAAAAAAATGTGTAACTAATTCTATCTAAGTCTAGGGCTTTCTATGTCTCTCCAAGTCTAGCCCAAGACTAAATCTGTCAAAGTCTATCTGAGTAAACCTACTGACAGATGTCTGTCTTAGCTTGTCTAAATCTATGTCTAAGCCCTTCTAAGTCTGTCTAAGGCTGTCTAAGTTTCTTTAAAGCTAAGTCTAATTAAGTCTGTCTAAGATTGTTTAAGGCTAAGTCCATTAAGTATGTATAAGGATAAATACGCCTCCATGTGTCTAAGGGTAAGTCTGACTAGGTCCGTCTAAGGCTATCAAGGTTAAGTCTATGTAAGTCTGTCTAAGGCTACAGCTATCTAAGTCTGTACAAGTCTGTCTAAGGCTAAGACGATCTAAGTTTGTCTAAGGCAAAGACTGAATACTTCTGTTTAAGGCTAAACTGTCTAATACTGTATAAGTCTAAGTCTAGCTATGACCGCCTAAGGCTAAGACTGACTAAAACTGTCTTAGGCTAAGTCTGTCTAAGACTGTCCAAGGCTAAGTCTACCTAAGACAAAGTCTGACTACTTTTGTCTAAGATTAAATCTGTCTAACTCTGTCTAGTGCTGAGTCTATCAAAGACTAAGCCTAAGTCTATTCAAGCCTGTCTAAGGCTAAGTCTGACTAAGTCAGTGCAAGGCTAAGTCTGACTAGGTCTGACTAAGACTGTCTAAGGCAAAGTCTGACATCTGACTAAGCCAGTTTAAGACTGTTTAAGGCTAGGACTAAGACTGTGTAATGCTAATTCTGACTAAGATGGTCTAAGTCTAAGTCCGACTAAGACTGACTAAGAATGTCCAAGGCTAAGTCAAACTAAGACTGTCTAAGGCAAAGTGTGACTAGGGCTGTCTAAGGCAAAGTCTGACCAATACCATCTAAAGCTAGTACTGACTTAAGACTGTCCAAAGCAAAGCATAATAAGACTGTTTAAATCTAAGACTGACTAAGGCTGTCTAAGGCTATGTCTGAGTAGGCTGGTCTAAGAGTCTCTACGGCTAGGACTGACTAACACTGTGTAAAGCTAAGTCTGACCAAGTCTGTCTAAAGCTAAGTCTGATCAAGCCTGTCTAAACTGTTTAAGGCTGGAGGTAACTAAGACTTTCTAAGTCTAAGTGTATCTAAGCCTGTTTAAGGCAGAGTCTGACTAATTTTGTCTAAGATTAAGTCTGTCTTTTGCTAAATGTATTTTTTTCTGTTTAAGGCTATGTCTGTCTAAGCCTGTCTAAGGTCATTCAGACAAACGGTGTCCAATTCTCTCTGCAGCTAAGTCTGACTAAGACTGTCTGATTCTGTCTAAGCCAAAACCTGTGTACAGCTGTCTAAGGCTGAACTGCTAGGGCCTGAACAACAGGCGCAATTTGAAGTTGATTTACAGATGGACCCAGTACTGCCTTTGTAGAAGTAGCCAAAATTTGCATGATGCTAAATGCACGTAGGCCTGTTGGACTCTTCATGCTATCCTGCACATAGCCTTATTAAACTGTTACTTTTGTAGTCTCCCGTGCAACTGTTTTGACCTCAAAGGGAACCCTGCCTTCCAAGACCTGGTCTCTGACCAAGTCCTAGTCCCGGATGATAGGGAAGTGTGCTACACCAGGTGTTACCGCCCACAAAGAAAATACACGTTATCATGATCCGCTGACTTGGCTCTCTAAAAGCTGGACCCTCTTGCCGTGACTTTGGAGACCTCAGTTAGGAGTGGGGGGTCAACTGCGTATGACCTCCCAGTTGCCAGGAAGGTTCTCCAAATCCTCGCTGCAACAGGGGCTCCGCAGTGACTGCAGATCTGGATGATGGTAACATATTTAGGCAATGAGTGATGTCCCTTAATCACTATTCTCTTTCTTGTATGGTAATGGTTAGGTGCATTATCTTGCTTCTTTTGTCCGGTATTAAAACGGAGCACATAATGAGCCTATTGTCTTGATGTATCATTCTGTATTGCCTTAATATTAATAGTAAACCAAGACCAATCTTTCCACTGGTGCCTAATTCTTTCTGTCGCTCCCATCAATTGGCAAAACATAAACTGTCATAGTCGGCAGTATACTCTGTAGTGAGTGTCGCATTTCACTCACTTTGTTACAATATTTTGCTTAAGTGCTCTACAAAATTCCTTGATCAGTGGCATTTGACCTCCTTTGTGTCTCAATCTCACTCTGGGTAAAACAAAGAATCTTCCTGGCTCAGGTCTTCCCAGACCAAAACATAAACTAGCGCCATGGGCAGGATTTGAACAATGTCATGTTTTAAATCTAAACAGAATGTTCCCCAGGCTGCTTCCCCACATGAACGCGTAGATGCCAAACCCAGGTGGAGACAAAAATTGGAGGTAGATGCTAATGGACAACATGTGAAGAAGATTGAAGATTTTAGTCAACACGAAGTAACTGCTATAATCAAAAGGTTTGAGCAAAGGCCAGGAGAGTCCCTGCTCATGGGATGTTTACATGATCGGGGAGCATCAGGGATAACCCCAGACACAGGAGAGTCTAAGAAATTCTTGATTTTGAGCCCTGATTCTTTTGTACAGGATGCATTTAGAAATAATGTTCAAGAGAGAAATTTGTTGGCCCTGGCTGCTCAGGGATGTAATAATAAATATCCTATGGAAAACGACTGGCCAGGATCTGAACATCAAACTTTGCAAGATTGTGTGCAGAGAATAAAGGAGGACAGAATGAAGCTGGTCAATTTATGGGTGATGCTGATACTCTAGTGCGCAATGCCCTGTCAGTTACCACGAGGAATTTATTAAAACTTATTAAAACCGCCCCACAAGCATATAAAAATGTGATTATGACCCTTCTGATTAACGAGACAGAGAACTCTTAGATGAAGCAACCGAAAAAATACAGCAGATGGGTGACCTTGGTGAATGGGTTCCCTGGGGTGGGGGTGCTGAGAGTTGAAATAATCCCTGAGGCAGTGAAAGGATGTGTGACTAACCATGCCTAAGGCTATGTCTGGCTGCTTCTGTTTAAAGCCACATCTGCCTACAGCTGTTTAAGGGGAAGACTAGGTAAGACAGTCTAAGGCTAAGACTGACTAAGACTGCTTAATGCTATAGCTGACTAAGTCTGTCTTAGACTAAGACTGACTAAGACTGTCTAAGAGTAAGGCTGACTAAGGTGGTCTACGATTAAGGTTGACTAAAGACTGTGTAAGTCCATCTAAGGTTAAATCTGACTAAAGACTGTCAAAGGCTAAGGTTGACTGTCTAAGGCTAAGGCTGACTAAAGACTGACTCAGACTGTCTAAGGTTAACACTGACTAAAAACTGTTTTAGGGTAACACTGACTAAAACTGTCTAAGGCTAAGGCTGGCTAAGACTGTCTAAGGCTAAGGCTGACTAAAACTGTCTAAGGCTAAGGCTGACTAAAGACTGTCTAAGACTAATACTGGCTAAGTCTGTCTATAGCTAAGTGTGAATAAAAATGTCCAAGTCTATTTAAGGCTAAGACTAAGACTAAGGCTAAATCTGACTACAGACTGTCTAAAGCTAAGGCTGACTAAGATTGTCTAAGGCTAAATCTTACAAAAGACTGTTTAAGGCTAAAGCTGACTAAGGTTGTCTAAGGCTAAGGCTGACTGACACTGTGTAAGTCTATCTGAGGATAAATATGACTAAAGATTGCCTAAGGCTAAGGCTAACTGAGACTGTCTGAGGCTGTGGCTCGCTGAGACTAAGGCTGATGCTGACTAAGACTATGTAAAGGCTAATGCTGAATAAGACTGTCTAGGGCTAATGCTGACTAAAGGCTATCTAAGGTTCAGGCTCACTAAAACAGTCTAAGGCTCAGGCTGATTAAGACTGTCTAAGCCTAAGGCTGAACAAGGACTGTCCAAGCCAAGGGCTGACAAAGACTATGTAAGGCTAAGGACGATTGTTTAAGTCTATCTAAGGCTAAATCTGACTAAGACTGTCTAAGGCTAAGGCTGACTAAGACTGGCTAAGCCTAACGCTGATTAAAATTGTTTAAGTCTGTCTAAGGCTAAGGTTGACCAAGACTGTCTACAGCTAAGGCTGACTAAGACTAAATAAGACTGTCTAAGGCTAATGCTGACTAAGACTGTCTAAGGCTGGCTAAGACTGTCTAAGGCTGATGCTGACTAAAGACTGCCTAAGGCTAAGGCTGACTAAGACTGTCTAAGGCTAAGGCTGACTAAGACTATCTAAGTCTATCTAAGGCTAAATCTGACTAAAGACTGTCTAAAGCTAAGGCTGACTAATACAGTATAAGGCTAAAGGCTGACTCATACTGTCTAAGGCTACAGGCTGACTAAGACTAAGACCGTCTAAGTCTAACACTGACTAAGACTGTCAGAGTCTAATGATGCCTAAAGGCTCTCTAAGGCTAATGCCAACAAGACTGTCTAAGGCTACAGGCTGACTACAGACTGTCTCCGGCGAAAGTTGGCTAAAGACTATATAAGGCTAAGTCTAAGACGGTCGAAGGGTATCTGAGGCTGAGGCTGACTAAAGACTTCCTAAGGCTGAGACTGACTAAGACTGCCTAGGGCTAAGGCTGAATAAAGACTGCCTAAAGCTAAAGGACTGTCTAAGGCTAAAGATGACTAAGACTAACAAAGACTGTCTAAGGCTAAGGCTGACTCAAGATTATATAAGGCTGATGCTGACTAAGACCATCTAGGGCTAATGCTGACTGAAGACTGACTAAGGCTAATGGGGACTACGACTGACTAAGACTGTTTATGGCTAATGATGAATAAAGATTGTCTAAAGCTAACACTGACTACGACTCTCTAAGTCTATCCAAGGCTAAGGCTGACAAAATATTGTCTAAGGCTGACTGAAGACTGCCTAAGGCTCACACTGACAAAAGATTGTCTAAGGCTATGGCTGACCTTGACTGTCTAAGTTTATCTAAGACTAAGGCTGACAAAATACAGCCTAAGGCTAAGGCTGACAAAAGACTGCCAAAGGATGAGGCTGACTAAAGAATACCTAAGGCTGAGGCTGACTAAGGACTGTCTAAGAATATGGTTGACTAAGACCAAGTAAGACTGTGTAAGGCTAAATCTGATTCAAGACTGTCTAAGGCTAAGGCTTACTAAGACTGACTAGGACTGTCTAACACTGATGAAAGAGTGTCTAAGACTATGGCTGACCATGACTGTCTAAGTCTATCTAAGGCTAAGACTGTCCAAAACTGACTAAGACTGTTTAAGTCTATCCTAGGCTAAATCTGACTAAAGACCGTCTAAGACCAACGCTGGTTAAAGACCGTGTAAGGCTAAGGCTGGCTAAAACTGAATAAGACTGTATAAGGCCAAAGCTGGCTAAGACTGTCTAAGTCTATCTAATGATAAATCTGACTAAGACTGCCTAAACCTAACTCTCAGTAAGACTGCCTTAGCCTAAAGCTCACTAAAGTCTCTCTGAGGCTAATGCTGACTAAAGTCTATCTGAGGTCAAGGCTGATTAAGGCTGTCTAAGTCTATCTAAGGCTTAGGCTGACTAAAGACTGCCTACGGCTGAGTAAAGACTGCCTAAGTCTATCTAAAGCCTAAGGGTGACTAAAGACTGTCTAAGGCTTAGGCTGACTAAGACTGTCTAAGTCTATCTGAGACTAAAGCTGGCCAAGGGCTGCCTAAGGTTAAGGCTGGTCAAGGCCGAGGCAGGTCAAAGCTGAGCCTGACTAAGGCTGACCAAGACTGTCCAAAGCTACAGCTGACCAAGAGTGACTAAGAGTATGGTTGGCTACCTCTGGCTACTGTGGGCTCTGTCTAAGGCTGCTTAAGACTAAGACTGTCTATAAAGACTGGGCAACAACCCAGTCGCTTGAGCATCCAACAGGAGCAGGCACACAAACACAAGGCACACAGTACCTCAGATTACAGCTTTTATTATCTCTGCTTCTGCACAGGGGCTCCCCACTTTCCTGGCAAGAGGAAGAGAATAGTGGGGACATTCCAGGCACCGCTGAGCCCCAGTCCATGGCGGAGAGCTGGGGGGAAGGGGAATCTAAGTTCTTGTACAACTACTAAGCGTGTGATCGTCCCATGTTACAATTCAACTGGTGCTCCAAGCCGGTGAACAGCACATAAGCATCACATGGTACAAGGTACAACAACTAGCAGAGACTGTGTGCGTGGTGTACATGGCAGGGACATAGCCAACATGCAGTATAGTACTGTTAGGTCAGCACACCTCAATCATCTGGCCAGTCCTCATCATCCATCTCCTCGATATTCTTCCACATCCAGTTCAATACACTGTGTAAGCAAAGGCCACCTCTAAGTCTGACCAGGACCTCAGATTTATTGAGTAACAGGACTTGGGTAGGCAAGGTGCACCAGAAGGACATTCATCTGCCACAGCAAGCAGGGACCTGTTTCCATTCCTCCTCAGAATGACATAGAGCTCATTTCACACGTATTGGCCAAATTGCAAGTTCGGGCTTCCGAAGGTTGCCTTGTTTTCTATAGCTGCTTCTATTGCAGCTTGGGTTTTTTTTTGCCTTTCAAACTTTGAAAATAACCATAATGTCAGAGACCGTCTCTTTTGCTAATCATGTGTTGCAGTAGTGTCTATTACTTCATTTACTCATAATTAGATTTTTTTTAACAAGGTAAGAGCTGTAAAGGAACTACTTCTAATCATCTGCTTTACGGAACACCTATTTTGAATGGACTATCACAGCACCAACACATGCGCTCTAGTGGGAAAAGGCAGGCAAACTTTCTTACTCTAAGAACTGTAACGAAAAGCTGTGAAGTTTTGGGCACTTTTGCTGGGGTTGCCATCATTTTGTATCTGCAGGGTTTCAGTTGCACATTGACCTTGCGTTGGCTAGTGATCTTTTTATATGCTACCAAATACTGCTACAAGAAGAGACAAGACAAACACTCAGGATTTTGCTTCCTAATTGCCGTAGCCCACTGGAATTTGCCTAAAGACAGCATGGGACACCAGGTCCAC
>JAWLRI010000274.1:4979675-4991329 GCA_034781795.1 Crypturellus tataupa
AACACTCAGGATTTTGCTTCCTAATTGCCGTAGCCCACTGGAATTTGCCTAAAGACAGCATGGGACACCAGGTCCACCACAGCAAGGCTATTTAAGCCTATCTCGCATTGAGCCATGGGTTAATCATTCAGTAATGCTGTGCCCAAGCTGCCCCCCGCCCCGTCCCTGAAGGCAATTGCCCTAAGTATCCACTCCCAATAGGCAGCTCCAGGGACCACAAGGCAACAGGCAAGTTCTCATCCAGTCAGCAGGTGGTGCTGCCTCACCAGAAGACACATGCAGAAGTATTTTATCGTGGTCTCAGGACACTTACTGTGCTTTAACTCATCTACAACAAAAATGTTAGTTTTTTTTGGTTTAAATACGTACACTGGCCACTTATTAGAAGAGAAGGAAGAGAACTGCAGGCAGTCTCACTGACTTGGCCCGTTGCCATTTCCGCAACCCATATTCTGAAGAACTTGTTGTCCCATCAGTTGCCAGGTCACAATTTTTTACCTCTGGTAGCCCAAACCAAACTCTAGGAGCTATTGCACTGCTCTGCACAAAACTGGAACCCTGGAATTTGCTTTGACCAAGCATTTTACAGTACTCCTGAGTTGCCAGTGAGTACCAGGGTGTTTCTGTGCATTTCACTGAGAAGATCAGTCAGAGCACTTTGGAAATGTAGGGATCCAGTGGGTGCTGCTGTCAGTCCCTACAAGCACTTTCAGCATCTAAGCAGAGCCCAGTCATATTGTTTGTGTGGCTTCAGACATACTACGATACTAGGCAGAGCTTACTTGGACAGGCCTGCACGCTCCTACACAGTTGGGAAGCCCTATATGGCATTAGAGAAGATGCTCTCAGTTGAGCCTAACACCCGTGCCTGTTTTTTCTTCTGCCTTGCTTAGTATCATATCCTTATTAAATCAAACAGTTCAAGTGCTTCATAACAGAGAAATCATCACCTAGCCCTCCATGAACTAGTTGTATAGAACAAATACTTGCCCTTACCAATTTCTTAACAATAGCCCCTGTGTTTAACTCAAAAATGTTGAATGAGGTAAGCACTTGTGCAAGTAGCAACAGGTTTCTCCTCACAGGTCTGCTTTCAGCTTGAGAAAAATCCTCTGTTGCATCAAGTTTTTCAGAAGACACACTAGAAATTGGCAGCCTCTAGAGAACAAGTGGAAAAGGTCAAAACACACTAGTCACATTTTCTTGGTGCCTCTTGTATATTCTCTACGAGGTATTTTGCACTCCCTATTAGGGAACAGCTTTGGATATTAGCGATGTTACTTTATTTTAGTCCTCAAAGCCCATGAGGAGAGACAGCCTTGCTCGCAAGGGAGCCAGGGAAGGTGGTTTTGCAGTCAGCTCCACGGATGAAGAGGGTCACTTGTTCTATATCAGGGTTCATGTGGCTTAAAAGTTTTCTCACACTCCTGCCTTGATCTTCATCCAACACATACTAAGGAAGCAAGTCATATTTCTGCCGTAATAGAAACTGACAGTTCGAGTTATGTACTCACTACAGCTAATTGTGTTCAACCAGTTGGAAAACTGTCAGTAAAACATAATCTGAATTGATCTACTGAACAAAATGCATAACAGTATGCTGTTTATCATTTGGCTTACTAATAGTGTTATATCATTTGATTCCTGCGTTAGGATGACAAGAGCAGAATCAGAAAGAATTGTCAAGCAAAATTCTATAGGAAATAAGCGGTTAGGTGGTGTTAACTAGTGTGTTTGCAGCACAGTAGCGCTTAAAAATGCCAGTGACACTAGAAGGAAAGAAATCCCAAAGCTATTCTTTTTCACTGCTGTATCTCACGCTGCTGACAGACTGTATGACCTTTAAGAGAAAGTTGTTCCAAGGTGCATCCTGTTTAGTGATTACACCAGACTGCAGGAAACTTGGGTCTAGAAGGTAACGCTAGTCCCAATTCCCTCTTTCCCAACACTTGGCAAAAACAAACCTTGATGTCATTAGTGGGTGGATATCCAGGGGCTTGTTTTAAGAAAGCCTTTTGCTAATACATAAAACTTCCTGTAGATTGCTCATGTTTGGGGTAGTGTTGCTTTCTGCTGAGATGCAGCCCTTGGATTTATCACCAGGAAAACCAGAGAATTCTCCTGCCTGGCTTTCCTTACTGTTACGGTAAAAGCGCACTGGAATAGGCTACCCAGAGAAGTGGAGTTTCCTTCCTTGGAGATCTTCAAAACCTACCTGGATGTCATCTTGTGCAACACACGCTAGGCATTCCTGCTTGAGCAGGGCAGCTGGACTGGATGATCTCCAGGGGTCCCTTCCAGCCTCAACCATTCTGTGATTCTATTTCTTATTACAGGTCAACATCTGGATTGACTTACCACCTCAGCAAGGTAACTTCAATGGTTGTCCAAAACAGGGTGATTAGGTTCTTAGGTACTTCATAATGTAGTTGACTGCATTTGTGCAAGTTGCTTTTACACAGCAGACACTGCAGTTAGCTTTTAAATAGACAACATTAGTCGTCTGCTGCACTTTTTTCTCATCGAAGAACCTATTGTTTGCAATACCTGCTCTAAGTCCACCATCAATACATACGGTGGTCATCTCCAGTATTCAAAATACTGTCCAGTCAAAGGGCAAACCAAGGTCATACAATTCTGAGGTCAAAATCCATGAAGTGACTGACTAGAAAGACTTCAAATATCCTGAATAAGAAACACAAATTTCAAAGCCCTCAATATTTATTCATTCCTCATAGGTAACGGCTCCGGAGCGGACGCTCGCGCCGTGAGACTCTTCCAAGAGAAGCTAAATCGGTGGCCAGAAGTGAAGAGTAAGCCCCAGAGTGGGGAGAGCGAGGAGGCCTCAGGCCCAGTGGTGCTGGCACAGCGGGGCGCAGTCCGCAGGGTGGATGCCCCAAGCCCTGCGCCTACAAGAGATGCCCCAGCGAGCGCGGTTAGCGCGGCAGTGCGTGCAGGCAGGGTGTGCGAGCCCGGCGAGCTCCCCGGCGTTACCCACTGCGGCAATTACTCATCGGAGAGCCGCATCAGCACTCACTAAGGAGGAGCTGGGCACCCCATCTGAACAACCGGTAAAGCACGAGGTTGTCCAGGGGTGCCATCGCCTGACACTCCCTTGTTTACTACAGGCCTCCTGACCAGGGAGAGGAAGTGAATGAGCCCTTCTACAGGCAGCTGCAAGAAGCCTCACGATCCTGGGCCCTGGTCCTCGTGGGGGATTTCAACCACCCCGATGTCTGCTGCGACATCTGTCTGACTTGGACGAGGGCACAGAGTGCAGCCTCAGCAAGTTCGCACATGACACCAAGCTGGGAGGAGTGGCCAACACTCCCGAGGGCTGCACTGCCATGCAGAGAGACATGGACAGGATGGAGAGTTGGGCAGAGAGGAACCTCATGAGGTTCAACAAGGACAAGTGCAGAGTCCTGCTCCTGGGGAGGAATAACCCCAGGCACCAGGACAGATTAGGGACTGACCTGCTGGAAAGCAGCTCTGTGGAGAGGGATTTGGGAGTCCTGGTTGACAACAACTTAACCGTGAGTCAGTAATGTGCCCTCGTGGCCAGGAAGGCCAATGGGCTCCTGGCTGCATCAGGAGGAGCATTGCCAGCAAGTCGAGGGAGGTGATCCTCCCCCTCTACTCAGCTCTGGTGAGACCTGGAGTATTGGGGGCAGTTCTGGGCTCCCCAGTACAAGAAGGACATTGAGTTTGTAGATAGGGTCCAGCGTAGGACCACAAAGATGATTAAGGGAGTGGAGCATTTGTCGTATGAGGACAGACTAAGCAAGCTGGGCCTGTTTAGTCTGGAGAAGAGAAGACAGAGACATGTTCAAGTACCTGAGGAGTGATTGTAGGGAGGATGGGGCCAGGCTCTTCTCTGTGTTGGCTGGTGACAGGACAAGGGGCAGTAGGTGCAAGTTGAAACACAGGAAGTTTAATCTCCATATGAGAAGAACTTCTTTCTTGTGAGAGTGCCAGAGCCCTGGCACAGGCTGCCCAGAGAGGCTGTGGAGTCTCCTTCTTTGGAGATCTTCAAAACACTGTGCCACCCTGTGCCATGTGCTCTAGGCGTCCCTCCTGGAGCAGGGGGTAGGATTAGGTGATCTCTACAGGTCCCTTCCAACCTCAACCATTCTGTGATTAAGTGATTTAAATAGTACTAGTGATAAGCAAACCAGTTCTACTAGAAAAATATAGCCCCCTCCATTAAAAATATAGGCAAAAATGTTAACAATTTACCAAAAACTAAGCTATAAGCTCCTCAATAGCAGCTTTATTCCAGCTTAAATTTTATTTCTAACAGCAGTGGTAGCTGGCACTATATCAGCAGTGGTCAATTAGATTTCCAGTGTTTCACTAATTTTTTGTTTGTTTGCTTGTTTTTTGCTGCCCAAAGCAGACGATTGAGAAGCTTATACTTACCTCAATACACTTACTTCAAGTTACAGGAAGAGCAGGTTATTCCAGCAAGAGCAAGTCAGGATTTCATAACAGCAGCCAGCAACAACAAGGCTTCAGCAGAAAGAGACACAGATGCATCGCACCTAGAAAGACAACCGCAACAGAGCTGATGAGATCAGCCAAGGTCAGCCACAACATAATGTTCACCCACTTATCCCCTATTATAGGACAAATCTGAAATCTAACCAAGCGATTCGGAAAATAACTCCCACAAAAATAAACACGCAAACACAACACAGAGAAACCAAATAGCAAGAGCTTAAATAGAGCTCATGGGTGCGTGTTAGAGACCCGAGATGTCAGGGTAATTACCACCACTTGGTGCCCTTGTAGCCCTATCAATATACATGCCAGGTGTCTATAGTAGTTTCTTTTACCTATGTACGGACATGGAAATTCACATATGGGAGCTTTACTCAAGCCACTGGAGCAGTATGAAAACTTCCTGTGTCTGTAATATCTGTGATCCAGTTGTCTTTAAAGCATGTTACAGGCATGGGTACTGGGTACTTCTCCAGGTCTCTTGTGAAAGGCAGCCTAGAAAAACAGAGTTATTTTAGGTCCTAGTAGTGTAACATAGCAATATTATAGGAAAGAAACCACAGCAATATTAAGTGGATTGCAAGCCAGAAGAACAGAATGAGATTTGTCTTTGCAGGATTTGGTGATATTCTTCAGTGCCTGTCAAGTTTCCACTTCCTTGTAGTACCTTCAAACCTTCACTATGTTGCTATCTATATGGAGGATTTTTTCCGAAGGCCTCAGAGGACTCAGTTCTAGAATTTAACTGAACAGTCAAATTGCCCGGCTACATTTGAAAATTGTATCTTTAATGCTTTGTCCAAATATAGATGTCTCTCAGCTACAAGGACGGTAAGACTTTCTCAATTTATAAACAGAAGTTATTCTATTCAAATCACACATGTCGTTTCCTGGAATGGGAGAAGGTATGTAATCTTGTGCAGTTATAGAAAGACAAAATGTGCACCTAGAGACCAGCTAGATACAGAGTTGTCAGAAGATAGTGTCATGGTATTCTGCTTAAATGCACGTGACATATTTCTATAAAATTCAGATCTCATTCATGTACCTTGTCTGCTGGTGCAAGGATTGCATGACAGAAACAGAAGAAAACCACCTATGGAGCTTCTCTTTCGTCTTCTGGATTTAGATATATAGAGAGTGATTTTGCCCTTTCATCAGAGAGAGCAAAGTTTGCCTAGTATCGCAAAGCAAGAGGACAATATCTGCAACAGCAATAACAGATAAAGGGAAGACACATAATGTTCTGCCCCAAGATTTACAGGTGCTTTGCCCAGAATGTGCCCTCCCTTTGCTGCCCTAAAAGCAGAGAAAAGGGGATGGGGTGTAAGCCTGTAGATGTGAGAAAGAGTGAGGAAGTTTGTCTAGCTGAAAGGCAAGATGAGATTTAAACCGTTTGACTTCTCATGCTCTGAGTTCTCTCTCCACGGATGCAGAGGAGTTGGCACGGGATGGATGGGCTTCTTTTTGCCCGCTGGGTTTGCCTGTTTGTAGCAGATGCTATGGCCTTACACTACATAAATTCTGGCTTGTTTGTAGGGAAGGCGGGTGAATGCCAGAGACCCTTCCATGAAGCTCAAGAGACTGCATGCAGCACTGCGAGTTAGAGCAGGGTGTTGTGCACAGGGGCTCAGGGCTCCCCTCCTTCTGCTTCAGCCGTTTATGGCACAGTCACAGGCAGCAGCTGGTAACCGAGGTTGTTCTTGCTGTGCAAAGGCACCTCTGTCAGACACGAGCTAAGCACACTCAGCATTACTTCGTGAAGATTAGTCCTTACAGGTTTGCCCAGCTCCTTGTTCAAATATAGTTCCTGTACATAAACTAATAGCTACCCAAAGAGTAACTGCCCCTTATCAGTCCTGATAGATTAGCATGCCATTTCTGGACTTGCTGGCTTCACCGGCTCCCTGAAATCCCCCTTTACCTCGCTTTTTATATAGGGGAAGTGACTCATAATATTCTTTCATTTCCCTTTTCTAAAAGGAAAATACTTGTTGTCAATATTTAAGCAGTTTGGTTGTATTCTGCATAACTCAAGCTGGCTGACAGCTTTGCAACAAAGCATTTTATTCGTTGGAAAACACACCTAAATGGAAGGAAACCTTTCTGCAGGAGACTTTCTGTTTTAACGAGGGGAGGAAGAAGTGTTTTCTCTTTCCCAAAAGAAAATGTTTTAATCTTGCAATTGGGACCATTCCTGCACTTTGTTTCATCGTAAATTAGAGCATGCTAGCAAAGTAGAACCCGGAGGAGATATTTCAGGGTTAGCAAGACACAGTATTTTTGTCCTCCCCAGAGTGTTTTTTCCCTCCTGCCCTGGACCAGCCTGGGAAGAAGCCAGTTGTATAGTGACTGACCTGCTAACTTAACTACCTACCCGTACACTGTGGAAAAGCCTCGTTATCTCTGGGCGCTCTTCTGAGAGACAGAGAAAAGGAACGACCTGCATACAGTCACTATGGCTGCGTGCTTAATTGCCCTAAAGGACAGGGGAGATCCCCGGATATCATTTCCCCTTCTCCAAAGCTGATTTATATGGAAAAACACCCAAAGAAAAAGATGCAGGGAGCGTGCTGTGTCTTAGAGCCTGCCTCGGCCTCTTCTGGTTGCATATGGTGCTGTTTTGTTTCGGCTAAACTCCTGAACTTCGTTTCTTCTTGATGGTTTTTCTTCCTTCCAGTGCTCTGGAGTTCTCCTGAGCTCTGTAAGATACTTCTGTGCTCTAGGGGGCATGCATTTTCCAGCGCTGGTGGCCGATATTCCAGCCTTTCTAAAGGCTCGGAAGATGGGAGCAATGAAGTGCGTGGGAAGGACCTTTCTGCAGGAATCCTGTTATGGCTGTGCAGAGTCACTTGTCAAGGACAATAGCTGTTGGCAGAGCCCTAACATGACAGATTTGGGAGTGCCGCCAGTGAAAGCAAACTCCTTTGTGGCTTATGCAATGTTGGGCTAGCCTGTCAGACTCAGATCAACATTGACGGCCATCTGAAAACTGCCTTTGAGCATCATTCAAAAATAAAAAAAAGGCTATTCAGCAAAAGGGATAATGGACCTTGCTGTGCACTCACGGCAACAAAGGCAGGTTGAGAGTGCGTGTGTGCTGGAAAAGCTTCGCACTGCAGGCAACAATGGTCTAGTCTGCTGAGAGTGAAGTCTTCTTCACGTGTCCTCTCAGAAAGCTTCAGGACCGCAGAGACTGCATGAAACGGAGTCTTTCAGCTTCAGAGCTTTTGATTATAGTGCCGTGTTTGTACTTGAAATTCTGCCCCTTTGTGGTAGCAGGGGTCACGGGCTTAGCTGCATTAGATGTAAGAAGATGACTTGCTTTTGCACAAGAGATCTTGTGGCATTTAGCCAACTAAATGGACAGTTGCGACTGAGGTCTGTGAAGTTTCAATTATTTCTTCAAGTGTTTGAGTTAGGAAAAACAGCGCTTATTGATTCTTACCCTGTCATTCATTCATTCATGTGAAACACTGTAGCCTGTGAATGCCTGGAGAAAGGGCTACTACATGTCTGCAAATGATTTCAATTCACAGGGGGAAAAAGTTGTGTGGCTGTGACCATGCCAAGCTGCCAGTGACATCTGTGGCCTTTCTCACTCGTGATCACAAGCTCTTATCTCTAGCCTTTTGCCACTTCTAACCTTTCCTCTCAGTTTGCTCACAGCGTCGTCATTAAAAGCCACTAAAAAGGAGCCTGTTTCTCTTGCACTGAATTAAGATAAACCCAATGAATGCTATTTTAATTCTACATGAGAGCTTGCACACAGATATGATGTGATATAATCAATTCATCTTATATTAGTGCCCTGAGGTTGGATGAACCTTTCTGAGTGTCCCGGGGAAACCAAGCTGCCCGGGAAAGCAGAGACAATTTCACAACGGGACTAAGTGCCTCCAACTATGTCGAAGTGCATTTGCCACAGAAGATTTATGGGCATTTATGTGCTCTTTTAGCAATCATGTGAGAAATGACACGTGTAGACTACCCATGAAAAACGTGTGCTCCTTCCCTGTTACCCAACGGCCAGACCTGGTTCCTTGAGCCAGTCGCTCGTGCGGTTGTAGGACAAGCTGCATGAGGCTGTGGTCTCATTGTTGAGCGAAGCTGCAATACTTGATGTGCTGCTGAACGTGAGCTTTATGTTGCTGACTCAGCAGAAAGTTAGTTTTCTTCCATCTCTCCCTAGTTGCCTGGAATTTCATAAAAAAATATATTTTTAGGTCAGCATTAAAGCATTTCCTCTTTTGCTGGAGCTTCGTTTGTGGTGAGTCTTGTGATAGTTGAGTGTACGTTTGTGGCTTTATTTTTTTCCTTCTCTAAGTTTTAGGAAGTACTTATGAAGTAGTGAAATGAACAGGTGCAATGTTATGTAACACTGTTAAGTTTTACATCACTGCACTAATGTTTGCTGGAGATATTTCTGAACCCCCTTGTATGCTGCCCTGTACTTTCAGTGTACTTGAACCTTGAAGTAGTGCTTTGGAGCTTTAAACTTGGCAAATGAGAAAAATCTCTAAGTAACCTGAGCTTCTTGGTGGTGTAAGTGCCAGCAGAACTGCTTTTTTAGCGCGTGTGTTTGTTTCTGGTGTTTGTTGTTCATCTTCAAACTGGCAGAAGATGTCTGTATTTCTTAACCATTGAACTGGGAAGCCTGAAGATTTTGCCTAAGTCACTCTTATGCCTGGGAAACGCTGGATGTCATGGTGGAAGAGCCAGTAATTCTTGCTGGCTTGTATTTGGGCTTTGGTAAGCAGATGAAAGGCAGCCATATCCAGCGGTAATTAAATAAATAACAGGTCCTGCGGAGTTTGTGAGTTCTATCAAATGTTTACTCAGAGTTTATTATAGCCCTGAATTAGGCTGTAATTGAAACTCGGTGCTATAAGGTGAGGGTGATGATGTCACTCTTGTCACAGGGTGACTTCAGCCCCAGAGCAGGTGACTGCGGTCATGCAGGTCAATGGCTACGACATGATATTCCCTTCCAGGGCTGCAGCTATTTCTTGTGCTGTAACTTATCTCTAGCAGGGTAGGGGCTGGTCTGTACTTTACACAATGTAAAGATTTTCCTGAAGGATTTATCTAAGTCAAGAGAGCAGGATTTGTACTTCAAAGTCACAGGGCTTCGGGGACAAAGGTAAAGGAGCCTGGCGAGGCTAGCAGGGAGCTAGTCACACCCCTTTGATCTACCCATATCTTATCTGTTATGCTGATTTAAGATCTCTCTAGGGATTGGCCAGGTGACAAGTTGTTGGTTGTGTAAAACTAAGCCTGTCAGTCTCGGAGTTCCTTAAGGTAAGCAAGTCTCAGGGGACTTTAATCCTAGAGGATTTAGGGAAAAAAAGAAAAAAAGAAACAAGGAGGAAGAGTGAACCCTCGCTCTGGGGAGAGGCAGGCTACAGGGGTAGGGAGGAGGCCGGCACTGCCCTATATCCCATCCGCAGGGCCCCACATGTTTCCAGCCCCTGAAGCGGGAAGTCGCTTCCCCCAAGTCAGGCAGGAGCCGGAAGCAAGAAGACTCTGATCCACCTGCCTGTTTATTTAAGTAGAACCAGGTCTGTGACTGCCTGCCTGGACTGTGCTATGTTGCACTTGGGTAAAGCACGGTTATCCTTTCAGGACAGGGAAGCTCGTTCCAAGCCTTTATGAGTAACTGGCCTTCTCATATACATTTGCCTATTGCTCTAGCCCCTACCCTAGCAGGAAAGGCGGCTAACCAGTTAAACCCTGCAAGGTTTGCCTCTCTTCTCCCACGTCATCTGCTTAGCAGCTGTCTGAGCCAACAAGGTCCTCTCGACCCAGAGACTTTGTGCCATTGCCATCCTTAACTTGTGGCAGCTCTGGGGAGAGCTGCTGTCCTGAGAGGAAAACTGGTCTAGCAGTTTTCCTTTTCCAGCATCAAAGTGCTATGTTGCTATGTGGTAGGAGTTTCTGAGGGCTGTGATGGTAACCCTGAAAAGGCAGGCCCATATTTTGGCCTGTGAAATATTCTACTGTGCCTCTGGTGTGCAAAAGGACACGTATCCTTGGCTAAACGGGTAAGCACATGCATTCAAGGTTATATGGAAAGTGCTTGGCAAAGAGAAAGCATTAATATCTGTGAGGTTCAGCAGCCTTGCTGTAGCGCCTCTGTTTTTAGGGCCTTTAATTTCGATTACCTCAGGCTACCAAAGAGCCTCAACTGTTCATTCCCTTCCATGCTGTCTATCCCCCTTTGTAACTGGAAGGAAAAAGGACTTTCCAAAATGAGGTATACCTTAGAAATCTTTGCTTGCTGTAGTGGTGAGCCTAGTACAGACAGAAATAAACTGGCACGGCACTCAAGTGTTTAATTGCCTTGTTTTCCTACGTACATGGGAAAACGACTGTTCCTCTAGAACTGCTTCTCGGTGCAATAGGCTGCAAGTCCTTCCTGACTCTCGCATCCGGCGCTGGCTTCCTGCCTTCAGATAAAGTCAAGTTTATCTATAGAATTCTTAGTAGTGGAGGAACAAGGGCAGCAGTCACGAGATGTCGTGGTACGAGCTATGCTCACCCTGTTTTGGTGGTGAGTGGACGTTCACCCAACTCAGAACTAAGGATGCTTTCCCAGGGACAAGTAGAGGCTCTTTCCAAGGGTAAAACGATGTCTGGAGTCCCTGCACACAAGCCTGCCATGCAGAATGAACTTTACGTATATGAAACACAACGCAAGAGGCAGGTTAACCGTGTGGTCCAATACTTGGTGTGAATGATAGCTATGGGGGATAGCTAGTAAAGAACATTGGGACTCATGTTCTGCTTGTTATTTTGATTGTGACATGTTTTTTAGTTCTTAAAATCATTTATTTAACCATATGTAAGCACAATCTTTTTCTACATGAATTGTGCACTTTGCTTGTGATCCACTGTTTGACCAGAAATTAAAGGTCAGGTTCAGGTTGATGGTACAAATTTGACTTTAAATGATGCTCTGCAAGGCCTTCAGGTTTCTAATTAGAGCTATTTCAACACTAGCAGAAGCCTCAGTTACAGAAGTTGGGAAAAAAATGTAAAGCCAAGGTCTTAGAAAAGGCTATGCTAGCCACGAAGATTATCCTGAGAATGGATTTCACTATTTATCTGTTAATCTGCTTATTGAACAGAACTGTTTTTTCCTCTTTAAG
>JAWLRI010000274.1:5000052-5023306 GCA_034781795.1 Crypturellus tataupa
TAGTCTGTTAACAGCTGTTTTGGGAGGGGGCGGGGGGACTGGGGACCTGCTGCAGTGTCGTGTGAAGTTACAAAACTGTTCTCTGCGTGGAAAAGAGTAGGATTTCTTTTTTTGTTGTTGTTTTTCCTGGAAAAATGTCTGCAATATATATGTAGCTGAGGGGAAAATGCTTGCTGCACATAATGTTCCCAAAGGCTCGGTGAGAAAGCAGCTGTTGAAAATGAGCACCCGTTCGGTGCCTTGCCCACCCTCCTTTCTTGTGGCAGCTGTGGCAGGTTGGTCTTATCAGGCACCAGGCACAGCCTGACCACAGGGTGCTGAGAACAGCCTATTCCAGAGCAGAAACCAACAACACTGGAAACCACCGACTGAAACTCAGTGGAGATGTTTTAGGAAGGAGAAAGCTGTCCTTGAGCCAAGCTCTCCACTCTGGCTCTGTGACCTAGGGAAGAAAGTAAGCTTTATTTTTCCTGCCCTCTGCTAACAGCTGTAGCACTCGATCTGACTGTGGTTCAAGTGGGAAGACGGCATGTAGGCCAGGCAGCATTGCTGATCTGAGCAGGGATGTGGGTTAGGTCTTACCTTTACTAGGTGAACTAATCTGAGTAGAAAAATCTTTTTAGAGCTGGGTACAGAAGGCTTTCTTCCAGCTGGACATGGAGGGAGCAAGTCGCAAAAAAAAAAAAAAAAAAAAAATCTAAATCTTACCTTTTAGACCCTCTGAGAAAAGCTAACTTGTGCCTGTGGAAATGGTGCGACAGCAAAAAGGTAGCTACAATTTCAGGGAAGGAGAGATTTTTGGAAAAGGGACTGACTGGAAGTGTGAAACGGAAGTAATACCCTTGCTCTCGAGCAAGTGGACACGAAGGACGGGGAAGAGGAAGAGAGGGGTAAGACTATGTAGAGAGGGAGTGTGTGTGTTGAGTGGGGCCTGATAAGAGCTGTACCTGGAAAATATTAGCATCTGTTTATATCTAGAGGAGGTGAAATGAAGGCTGCAAAGGGACCTTACTAACTCATCCTGCATATTCTTTTACCCCACAGCAGAACTATCTATACCTGGGTGTCTTATCCATTCTAAGAGCCTTTCTGTTCAGGAGATGCCATCATCTCCCCCAGGTATTCATTTAGTACTTAATTATCCTTCAAGATACAAAACTTGTCTGTGAAGTTTAACCTGAATTTCCTTTGCTGTAACTCAAGTCAGTCATTTTTTTGCCCTGAATGAAGAGAGCACAGGCTGTGTTCTCAGTGCTCTTGTAACTCAGAAGATTGAATGCAGTGACTCTTCCCACTCCCTGCCTTGGTCTGCACCTGCAGGAAATATGCTCCTCAGCATTTGTGTTGCCATCCTCTGGACTTTATCCTGTTAGGGCAACATCTTATTTTGAGGTACAATGCACTGACTGGAGGCAGCACTCCTTGGATATAGCAAAGGGAGGGGTTAATTTGTGTATCTTGCATGCTGCACTCTTGTTAAAGCTCTATCTGCCCCTTTTGAAACCACATGATAGTGCTGGCTCGTATCCATCCTGCAATCTACTCTAATCCCTCGAGCTTTTTCTGCAGAGCAGCAGAGGGACTGGTTGCTTTTCCTGCCGCGAGCACCGTGCAGCACCTCGTTGTCTGCACCCAGCTGCACTTCTGTTTGCACATCGGCTCTGTTGATTCACATCATACTCAGCTCCAACTCTGTCTCTCGGTGGCACACGCAGTCTTTCCAGCTCAGTGTTGGATGTAAGAGATCTCAGCTCCATTAAAACTGACCATCCAGATCTCCTATGAAAATGCTGAGCAGTGCTGGGGTCGAACAGCCTGCTCTAGAACCATCCACAATAAACCTTTCCATGGACAACACATTAATAGAAACTAGAGTTTTCCATCAGGTTCTATGCTTCAACTATGTTTTCATGTAAGTGGTTTCTTTTGCCCATGAGGCAACCAGGTTCCAGGCAGGACGGGGAATGTTGTCCCCTGTGGAACAAAAAGATTTGATTTTTTTTTTTCTCGTATGTAGTACAAAGGGTCTTCCCTCTACTGTATCTTCCTTGTAGTGTTCCCAGGACGTAACTTAGATCAGCTGCACCTTTTGAGGCATCCTTGTACTGAGTGACCCTTGAATGCCTGTGGACTTGGACTTGCCAGAGACTTCATGAGGGTGCAAAACTAGTGCAACGGAGGCATAAATTCTGCTTCGAGAGGATGGTTTGTTGTGATTAGGTGTGTCAGGCCAGCCTGTTCTTACTGCCCTAGTGATGTGGGCTGCTACAGAAGGGGCACTTCTTGCTGCACTGTCAAATTGGTTCTCTTTCTCCTTGCCTGCTCAGAAGAAACAGTGTATTATTGTCTTGACTAAATGAGAAGATGTCACTTTGGTCACAGCATTTTTTTTCCCCAGCAACCGGAGCTGAGACCAGTTTCTTTACATGGTTGCTGACTAATAGGCTTAGCATTTCCCAGAATCCTTAAGATTTTTCTTAACCAGTGCTGCACTTCACTAGAAACGAACTTCTTTGTGCTGGCAGTTTAGCAAAGGGAAAGAGCAACCTTCTGAGACTGAAGTAGAGACTCGTGCAAGTCACTACAATGACTCTGGGGAAGAAAAGTGCGAGTGTTCTTTCACTATGGAATTCCAGTGACATCTATGGACTAAATGATCATGTTTCATAGCAAGTTTTATTAGCGACCAGTGTCTGTCTAGTGTGGCTGTGTAGGGTAGCAGTTTGTCCCAAATTCACCCCTGTTGGAACAGAAAGACTGGATTTTTTTTTCTCCTATGTAGTACAAGTTTATATGTGCATCCCTGAACAAACCAGCCAATAAAAGGCTTATGACTGGGGGGGCCCCTTCCCTGGGGCCTCCGAAGGCTTTGAGCATGGATGCAAGTGAAGTCAGACTTGTATCGGGTTGGGCGAGGGAGATGCACAGCCACTCTGATCTGTTTTGAGGGGTAAGTTCCTTATGACTTTCTCTGCTTCTCCTGCCTCAAGGGCTCTATGTTGACCTAGGTTTTCCTTCTTGCCTTTTCTTAGCATGGATGCAGGAAGCATGGTGTGGGACTGGCCTGTTGTCACTTGTGGGGTGTAGGGTATTTTGCTGGCCTCTGGGTTGTGACAGTCTGCTTGGGACCTCTCCAGGTGCAGAACAAGTGGAAAAGTCATTACAGGCTCAAACAACCACTTTACTCGAGGCTCAAATGCAAGCTGTATTTTTGAGAGAGGCAGTGGCAGGGTTGCCAGACGACCTTGCTCTTGCTGCGCTTATCAAGTGTAGGGAATTTATGACTCGCACTTTCCCTTTGCTGCTTCATGATATTGCGAGCTCTTATCCAACCTACTATTACAACTGCGTGATAAGTTGGCCCCCGTGCTAGTAAAGAGCATGCCAATGAGGCCAAAATCTGTGATGGAAGTAGTGCTTAATCTAAACGTGCAGAAATATTGGACAGATGAGATCTGGCTTTGCTGAACGTGTTGGTCTTGGCCTCCTGTTGCACACCAACTTGGGAAGGGATCTGCACCGAGGCATCCCAAAGCTGAGGTATGAATGTGGATTCCTCTGCCCCAGCCTTTCCACTTTTTTCAGTAGGGAGTTTGTGTGCAGCCTATCTTCAAGGTCAGCCAAAACTGAGGGAAAAGAGTTAGGAACTTTTCTGCTCTTGCACCCCACTCCCGTTTCTTGCTCTTTGCCTTCATTGACTTTGACTCCAAATGAATAAGGCTAGAGTTGACATTGAGAACTATGGTTTGGAAATTATTTTAGGGTCTTCAGAGAGACAGAATCATAAGTCCAAACAAAATGTCTTTAGAGCAATGCATGTTATTGCCGGTCCTGTATGGAGGAGTCATAATGTTACCCCAGTTCTCCTTTTGACGTTTTGGAACCTCCTACCTGTAGCATCAATCATAATCCTGACGGTTATCTGCATATATCTGAGGTAAAGGCAGGCTACTGGATGCTTTTCATGTCCAAGATAAAAACTATACAAGTGATATGGAATAGACCTTTAATTGGAAGGCCATCAGCTTTGCCTGAGGGGGACTAATAGTGTTTCTGCTTGATTTGCTAGCAGTAATGAGCTCGTGCCACTTTCATTTTCATTTCTGAGAGATTTGCCTTTCTAAGGGGGAAAAAGTGTCCTTTGCTGTGTTAGTTCAGTAATGTGAAGCTTCTGAGAGATGGGGCGTTTTGGTCTTGTTGACTCGATCCCAGTAAACACACAAATCTCATGCAAGCTGTTCACTGTTTGAAACTTCAGCTCTAGAAATTGTATGATTAAGAGAGGCTTTTGAGCAATTTTAAATATGCCTCTTTGATTGAAGAGAAGCTGAAACCACGATTTCTAAAAGAAAAAAAAAAGCAGAAAGGTAGGAAATATTCACACCTAAGGATGGAAAAACTATGACTCTGTGTGTGAATTCCCTGGCTTAAAAAAATTGTGGCTGGACTGCCTAAAAAAGCATGCTTGCGTCATGAATGTGGGAACATGGGCATCTCAAAATAGGAGAAAGCATGGGATGTTAAAGAAGTCTTCTCTTAAATGAACTGTTTTTTGCCCTCAGATCAGTCCAGAAGTTTGCAGTCCAGCAAGCAAGTGTACCAGTTGATATTAGACATTTATGTACCTTAGAGCAGTCATATGATAAAAAAGTCTTTTGGCCAGAAATCTCTTGGAGTAAGTACATGTAAGGATTTGGAAATAGTATATCTTTATAGGGAGATGCCAAAGGAATTAAGTTAAGAGTTGAGGCTGTTGTTGGGTTGTTCTGCTACCACCATCAATGTAGAAAATGTCTATTTTGTAGGAACATCTGAGTGTACTAAATTATTGGCAGAGACTGGACTATGAGCTGAGTTACTGCTCTGTGAGGGTACTGCTGTCTCTCCCACTATTGCCTCCAGCTGTCCCTTGAAGAGGAATATTTTGATGCTTTTTCTAAGGTGATGGGTAGCTGGGGTGGCCAAAGAATATCTATGTCTTAAGTGAACACTCGATCATGTTTTTCTCATCCATAGCAGCGTTGCACTGTATTTTATATAGCAATCACTCAAACTACTTCTACTCAAGGAGTTCTGTTATAATAATTTTTAAATGCAATTCCAGTCTTAAGCTACTGAAAGTAACCCGAACCCTACGAAATCCAAATGTTGAACTGTTCCCTATGTATCTCGGTAAGGCAAACCCCGGCAGCTGACAAATGGAAGCTTCTTGTTTTTCAAAGTGCAAACATTGAAATGGGGAAGCTGACATTTCAGTTGGTTCTCACATGTGGAAGAATCTTTCTTAAAGTTAACTTTACTCCCAGGTGAGATCGCAGTGGAATACAATTCTACGTGGTGTGAATAACTGCACTGTGGCCTGTCCCTTGCGGATATGAGATGAAACCAAGTCTCCCTCCTATTACTACATCTCCAAAATGAGTATTTCCTCTTGATTACTCAGTTGCTTTGGACATGGATAGAAAACATAAACAGTTTCTAACAGACTTACTTTTCAGGATGAAGCATCTATTAAATTTCATGGGAAAGCTATGAAATGACTTCATAAGGAAGTGGCTCTTAGTTTGACCCCTGAAGTCCACAGCCTAAATCTGTTTTTAAAGAGCTGTTAGGCAAATCAGAACATGATGTAAAGAGGGAAAGTGTATTCAGGCCTGTAATCTTTTGCCTCCCACATGCTATAGTTCTAGGGCTCTATTCTGTCATATCAGTTGCTCTGACTTAAAGCTTGCTTTGGAAGCGACACCATAGACATATGCCTTTGAGAAATGAATCCTATTGTCCACTCTGGAGTTCACATAAAAGAATTTCCCACTTGAAATGATGACTGGTTTCATGCTTTCAATTTCACCAGTGTAGACTGATTGCTGGAGAGATGGTCTATAATAAGTGTTTATGAAGACGCTTCTTGGGCAGATCACTAGAGAAAAGCCCTCAAAAAAGTGAGACTCTGGGCCTACTTTGACATTTTTAAGGTAAGAAAAGAAGTATTTTTTTCCTGAGTTAAATAAAAAACTGGAAAACCTTTCTGAAGAGCAGATGCTGAAAGTAAACAGCTTTTTACAAAGGACTTCAACTGCATGTCATCAGCTTCTTTCAGCCCTACCTTTAACTCACTGTCAGTTTATTGTCTGAGCAAATGTGGCACATTGCCTCTTGCTTGCACTTTGACATTTGCATGCATTCTGTAGCAGCTAGCTCCTTTCCTGTCTCTTGCCTGTTTTTCTTTCAATGCTTCATCTTAACTCATCTGCTTTCTGTTTAAAACTTGCAGAGCGAAATTTTGCAAAACCTACTCTAATAGAAATAGGTACTGAAAAATGCTCTGGGTCAGTTATCTTCCCAAATGTCATAGCTTTAGATGTAGAAAGCCTCCAAATGAGCTGGCTAAATACTGTTGCTATTTTTCAATTGTTTTTGCTGTTCGTCAAGTCTTGATACGGAGCCAGCCCGAACTGGCAGCAGATTGCTGGAACAAGCCATGGGGAAAAGCAGCAAAACAGTCATTTATCTTGGAAACAAAAGCATTGAAGATGGAATGTCTGAGTCTCTTCTCACTTGGACTGGTATAAAATAGGCACATTTCCCTTGAGATCAGGAACAGGACAGCAGAAGGAAAATTCGGGGCTTTTATGCTGTTTCCCTGAGTGAAAGTAAAATGATGCTTTTTTCTGATAAAGTAGTATCTAATTTTACCTCACTGGGCAGGAGGGGAGGATTGCTAACAAATTGTTACTGCAACTTTCCATGGTGTTTTCTGTTCTTGCTCAGGGTACTTACTCCCTACATGGCCAAGAGTTGCTTTAGACATAACAGTGAAAGGGACAGCAGAGTTGGATAGCACTATAAATTGTGCTGAAAACCAGAATTCTTGTCCTGGAAAAACTTGAGTTGAATCATCTGCAGAATGACATTTGTGCATCCTGCAAATGAGCTTGAATCAGTTCTTTATGCCTTCTGTCCTAACAGAAAGTCGGAGCAGCTGTTGATTTAGCGATATTTTGCTTGCTTGGCGCTGGTGTGAGGTCAGAATCAGTGCTCAGCTCTTTCCTGTGTACAGAAGAGCCTCATTTTGTAATAATTTCATCACGATTGCCAAAATGTACAATGCGGAAGTGAGAAAAGGCTGAGGAAGTATCTCTCACCAGGGCTTAAAGGGAAACTCCACGGTTTTGAAAAAGCTGTTTGGAAGAGCTGATGATTCAGAATAACACCTATGAATTTCATAAGAAATTGATCTTGTACTCATGCAACTCCTATACAAGCAGAAGTACTACGGAAGTCCCCTGAACGAACTTATACCTAGGGAACTGAGTCTTTGGGAATGAAAGGGATTTTTCCATGGGGCCATCCAGTGAATGGGTGGAGATTAGGAAGACCGAATTCAGTATCTCAGTCATCTGAGCATGGCATATGCTGTATGCAGGTGCCTAGCCTAAATTCAGGCATATGCTTGGTGTGCAATATTCTTGTTTGAGCTTTTGCAGCTGCCTTATTTAAGAGATTTGACTTATGTGTAGATGCATAAATATATATATCGAAGTAAAGTAAGTATTAGAGGAAATGAGAAATCTCAATTAGAGCAAAACTGATATTTTTGACTACAAAAATATATACGTTAAAATAAGTATATATCCTTATATATCCCATTAAAGGTGACTGTCTTAAAGCAGCTCTTAGTTTTTGGGAGGCTTGATATGCCTCTTTTCCCCCTCTACCCAGAATTAAATATTATTGACAGAGCACTGACTACTTGGGAGTTGCCCAAGTTTGCTTAAAAGAAAGAAAATCTTTGCTTGTGTGGAACCAAGCTGAAGGTGGTTCCTAGGTGCTGCTAAGTGTGCCTATGTTTTGGGCAGTGTAACTATATTGTAAGCTTGAGCATGGTTGCTTTGCCAGGTAGATGGGATCCAAAATGACCCAGTGATCAAACAGTAACAAGTGAAATACCTTTTAAGTGCAATTTGATCTGAGAGTGCTGTTTATCTTCTGTATGAGTAAACTGACTTTTTAATTTTATTTTAATTGCCTTCATGATGAAAATGCAGTAAGGTCAAGTAAGAATTGGGACTGTGCTACCTGCTGTTGAAAGAGAATTGGAGGTTCTATTGGGGGTGGCAGTAGGAGAGAAGGATTAAGAAAGGTATAGGTATAGGGAAAGATTAAGAAAGGTATATTTTATGTTTGCATAAAATGTACCAGGCCAGGAATGGGATGGGAGTCTTTATGCTCATACTTCTCATTTCACCATTTGAAGCAAAGTGGCTCTATAGAGAAGAGGCTCTGCTAAAGGGGAAGAGTAGTAATGTAAACGGAGAGAAAGGAAGTGGGGAAGAAGACAGATGTAGATTCTGTTTTGTGTCAGAATTAGATTATTTATCTTAGGGGATGAGAAATGACTTAGTAAAAAATATTCACAACTGCATAGTCACCTCCTGCAAGTTAACAGGGTCTGGAGGAAAGCGTGGACTGACCTGGAAATGCACTGTATTTATATTTTGTGTTCACACAGACTAAGAACTGACAATACAAATGGTGAGGATTAAAAAAAATAAGAAAACTGTTTTTGGATGCTGTGGTTCAGACTGAACAGATACTTTTGAGCTGCCGCATATTTACTTAGCTGGTGAATCCTAGATAGTTTTTGGTTGGGAGGAAGGAAAATAGTGTATTTTCCTAAGGAGCTCTGTGATTTGTTTCTTGTCTGCAACTGTTCCTGATTATGATAATCAATAACCACATCCCACACGTGTTACTTTGATATGCAAAGGCACAGATAATTGAGTTTAGAGGCTAAGATGATATGCTTCTGTTAGCAGGGAACGCTTTCAGTTCAGGTTAAACAAATTCCTTTGCTGTGTGTCAAACGGGCTGGAAAAGCTGAGTTAGGTGCTTTACTCCGTTCCCACGAGTGTCAGTGAAGGCCGAGATCAAGTTTGGCCATGTCTAGACAGTGGTGTTAAGACATTATGCTGGCATGTGCCATGACGTCCTTCTCCTGAACCCGAAGTCCCTGAGTGCTTCTGATATTGGTACAGGTAACTAGCTGCTATCAGGAAGCTGCCTGGAATATCAAGAGACAAGAGTTAAAACCATAAGCATGTTCAATATCAAGATGCAGCTTAACTAGCTATTTATTTGCTTTATTAAAAAGATCATTTTCAAGAAGAGTGATGTTGATATGTAACTTAACTAAAACATAATTTCCCTTCAAGCAGGTCAAATGACTAAGAAATGGGAGGATGTTATCTTCAGTAAATATTTGTTTTGCAAAACAGAAATCTTATGTTGGAAAACCTAGCAGATCACCTGAAGATGTTACAAAACACATGAGTGAGCATATAAGCAACTTCATGTTGCTGGCAGTGCTGTTTGAAGCATCCTGACTCTATGGAGGGATAATGCAAAGCCCACTGGAAACCATGTAACAGCCTCTTCAGAAAAAAAAAAAAAAAGAATCAGAAAGCAGAGAACTAAGACCTTTTGGTGTTCTGAGGTTCAGTGCCACTGGTAGGTGTTGGAGATAGTTTACTAGAAGTACAGGACTTGCTTTATTCTTAAATAAGAATAAATCCATAACATAGATCCATATGATCTATGTTTTTCAGAGCAGATGGCAAAATCAGACTCTTTATAAAGTCTGAGGTTCGAGCAGGATGCAAAAACAAGAAGAGCACCTTGATCTGCTCCCTTTAAGTCCCAGGCACAATTCATTGTGCTGTACATTTAGGCACCTGAAATACTCTACCGGAAAGCAGGATGAATATGTAAGGTGTACCTGTAAAGCTTGTGAGTCACAGAAGAAATCTGTTTATCCTGAACAAAAAAGCATAACCTGAAAAGAATTTGCAGATATGAAGTAAGCTTTCCTTTTTAAAGCAGTCTTGTCAGAATTAGATCAAGGGGAGGAACTGAAAGGAGCATTCTTGAAGGGGTAGAGTTGCTGTAACACATGAAAAATGCTTTCAGGAGTAGTTATTGCAGAGGTGCAGAACTGAGTACCTTAGGCTAGCCACCTGCTCTCCATAAACAGCCTAAGCAGAAGTGGAACCTTTCGTCTTAGTTTCCAGATTCGGGTGTTCAGATGCTGTGGCAAATGATTCCGTGGGAGTCCTGTGGCTTGGGCATCAAGGGCACTCCTCTGTTTGCAGCTGCTACTGTCAGCTGCAGCACAGATCTGTCAGGAGGATGGTGGGAATTCCAGAATAAATCGTGGTGGGAACTACAGATGGGGACAGCAGCAAAATGAAACTCAAGAGAAAAGGGGTGGCAGCAGAAGAGTGCTGAATGTAAGTGCGGGAGAAAGCTGAGGAGCAAGAAATGCAAGTTATATATAAGAGCTGAAGAGAAGCATGACATACAAGAGGTGTGGAATAATGGTGATTCTCCTGAAAAAGACACAGCTGAGAAAGTAGGCTCAAGGAGATAACTAAGTGTATGGCTTGTGAGAAAGTATGCTAAATCATCCAAAGGCAACAAGAAACGGTGTACCACAGATTACTTTGTCTACCCTACCTGTTTCAGATCTGCAGCCCATTCTCTCTTAGAAGGGTACTCATTATTTGATCACGTCGGACTGATTGCCCGCCCACCCACCAAGAGAGATTTTCTCCCTCATGATAAAATGCTTTTTTTCCCTTCTAGGCAAAACGGTCCTGTCTGTATTTGCAATTGCCTGTGTTATGGACAAGGGTCTTTTCATTCTGAGGCTGTGTGAGCTATTTTGGCCAAGTACACTGAATGAATGCATTTATTGCTCTTCTAATGCAGTTTCCTTTTGCTGGACGCTCTATTTTTATACATTTGAGATTAAATAGCCCAACAAATTTTGGACTGAAATATTACAGAAGAGATGGAGTGTCCTGGCATACATAAAATATTCCCATGTGCTCTCTATTCCATAAGGAACATGAACATTGTCATTTACTTGGAGGTTGTAGAGAGATCTACATGAATTTCAATGACTTAAAGTGAGACGGTGGTACAGAAGAAATCAAATTCTAGAAGGGAGGTCAGATTGCAGAGGTTCACCTTGGTTCATCTCAAAGCAAGTAAACAGCTTGATTTTTTTTTTCCAAACCTTGGAAATCAGGCTATTTTGGTAAGTATCTATTTATAGAAATATGTATATATGCTAAATAAACTCAGCTCCTGAATAGTAAAAGCTTCTTTGGGACTCAGTCTTGTGAAAGAAAATAGCCTCCCTCTCTAGAAGATTTAGGAGCGGGGGAAACTTGTGGACAAATAACTTGTAAGCCATAGATAGAAGGTAGAGCAGCTTGGTTATCTGTCTCCTCCAGACCAGCATTATATCTAACTTCCACAACTCATCTGTATAGCAAGTGAGCCTGTTCCTGACCCTGTTATTTCTTTTTATGTGCCTTGCTGAAAGGGAACTTCCTTTCGGTGCTGCAGGGTTTGTGTGAAGCGACTGCTCTGCCCAAGGGCATGCCGAGACAGGTGGATGCAGGCTTGAGGGGAGTTCCTAAGAAACCTGCTCGTGCTGTAATGTCAATCTCTTTTAAGAAAACATTATGTAAAAATGAACACACATCAAGGGTTTACCTATGGGTGTGTTTTTATAACACGGTTGCTCCTTCCCCACCCAAGCTGAGGGTGAGGGAATCATGTTCAGGCTTGCATCAGCATGTGGCATGTCCTCAAAACACAAGCACGGCTTTGCTTTCCCAGCTGGAGTTCACTGCCAAGTCAGACAGACAGACACACTGCAGAAGGGTATGGGAACTTGTATGTTATCCAACTGAGAAGCGAGCAGGCAGATTGGCTGCTGGTGCAACCCCCATATAACTGTTCACAGGCACGTGCTGGTTTAGGGCACCATATGTACTTGATTTGCTTTGTTACAAATAGCTCAGGTAAGCCTGTAAAACTCACACCAATGGGGTTTTGATGTCTGCAATATCAATGCAAGCTATTAGTGGGAAGGAGGACTTGGAGCAGGGAAGATGCTCACGTTTTCCTTATCATATATCTTAGTGCTGGTTTCCCAATAAACAGGCAGTGGAATCTGTTGTAAGTATTTAAAAGGAGCATTGCTCAAAGAACAGCATCTAGGGGTTAGGTTCTCAGGGCAGCAGGTTTGGGCTGAGAGAGGACTCCTGTTTTAGGCCTTGATGACTTTCAGCACCTTCAAACATGAAGGGACTGCTCATCCCTATCTCCTAAGTGCTGGCTCTTCTCAAAGAACATTACTGGGAAGTAGAACTGCAACCTTGTTCTCTCTTGCAAAGGCAAACTATGCTTCACAGGCACAATTCCCAGCCTTGTTTCCTTGTTTCATTTCATACTTTTGTTAATGTAACTTGTTTTTCCATCACCTTGGTTTAAATTGTGGAATTACTAGGTAACACCACAACTGTGGAATTAGTAGGTGATAACACTACAATCCTTTTAACTTTTAACTCAGACTGTATTCTGTTCTTTGCTACAGAATAATTCCCATATGCTATGTGCTTCTCCAGTATTTGAGAAATTACTTTCCTTCAAATGACTTCACCAAACAAGGGCAGAGTCTGCAAGACGGAAATGAGAGGGGTGGATAAACAAGGGATGCCTGACAAGCTACAGCAAGCTAGTTTAGGTCTAAGATGGATGCAAATAGTCAGCTATAAGTTTTTGCATATATGTCTAGCATATTTCATTGCTGATTTTTAAAGGAACTCTCATTTGAATGAATTTGAGTTGATGTGATATTTGTGCAGGAACCTGAGCCTTTTATTCTCCGTATTAGGGTGGGAGGGAGAATGAAGAAGGAAAGCAGATCTTATTTGTTCAGCTTCAATGTGATACTAGGAGTTAAAGTGTGCCTCTTCTCTTAACGTGATACATTCTGTCCCAAGTACACTGTCTGTCTGGAGGATAAGGAGAGGGGAACCCTATGTTTGTTTAAGGTATTAAGAATCTGTAAGCTTAAAAGTATGTGGAAGCCTTGTGTGGTATATGCACAATTAAATTTGGTGAACTGAAGATAAATTGATTAAAACACTGATCTTGTAATAGTTTAAAAGGCAAACACCAAGTCGTATCATATTTTTAAAAGGCAACAAATGAAGAAATACTATCTTTGTCCACTTGATCCAGCTGCCTAATTGCTAAACACTAACAAAGGTTTAATTTTCCTTTCAGAATATGGAGATGCTTGCTGGGGAATGAAAAACACTGTTCTGTGCTGTGACGGATGAACCAAGAGGGAGCTGTTTTAATGGCTTACTATCGTATTAAGCTGCTCTTTGTACTTTTGTGCATTTTTTTTCTGTAGTTGGCTAACATTGTCTGAGGTTACAAAGCAAATGACTAAAATTATATAGAGAGCAGGGCTTAATTCCCTACTTCAGGCAGGGGAGGAAGAGGGACTTGTAGTGCCTGGTTTAATCACTGTAAGCTTGGCTGGGCCAAGCCTGTCATGATAGCAATCATGGAAAGAAAAAAGGTAAAACATTCTTGTGCATTGATATCAGCTTTAAAAAGTCACCAGAGCCATCCATCTTCATTCTTTAAAGTATAAATGGTTCCTAGGAGGTCAAGTGATAATTTCTGTTGTAAAATAATGCTTTACAAGAGCCTGCCTTGTGCAGACTTGAAACCTTCTCAACTTTGTATGAGTTAAAAGCAGATGCTGATACAAGCTGCTGTTGAGGTAAATGATGCTTTTTTAAAAGTAGATTCAGTAGTGACATTTACTTCATGAATCATAATCAACTTGATAGTGACATTTCCATTGGTTAGTGCAATATATAATTTCCATTGGTTAGTGCAATATATAATTACATAAACCACCTGGAAAAAAGCTAAGATAAGATATTGCTCAGTTGGCTCAGCCCCTTGCGTCTTTAGTAATATGACTGTTTCTCACCTGCAATATATTGGGCAATTTATTCTACCTTCTTATATATGCTGTGTGTTCTGTACTTCAAAGAACATCAAACCTTTCTTTATCCACTTCATCAATGACAGGCAAGCTTGTATCCTGCTTTAATGATGCTACACAGGCTTTTCTTTCCTGAAGACAAAGCATATTCAGGGCAGAACTAGAGCACGATTCAGCCCAAGATTTGAGTTCCCATTAGATTAAGATACTGTGGAAGCTGTCGTCAGGTTGATAATCTTTGTACTGTGTTTTTATTATTTTTATTTTTCTATTTGGTCCTAACCCTACCTCAAATGTTCAGTTCTCCCTTTTCTGCCTTGGTGACACTAGGGGACTGGTGTGGCAGGGCGGGAAGGGAATGTTATCGTGGGGCTCACTGCGATGGCAGAGTACAGTATGCGCTGTAGCCCTTACGGCAGGGAGGGACTGCACGAGAGCCTGTGTTCAGTGAACATCGTGAATTTGGTGTCTTACAGAAAACCTGGCTCCAGCATTTCTGTCTTCAAGGACTTGATATTTTCAAATACCTGTGGTCACAGAGGTAATGGAGGCTGCGAAGGATAAGTTTTCTACCACAAAGGGTAGAGATTGCCTTTGAAGGCTAAGCTTACTCTTGTTTTCATGCCTAAATGATGCTAATGAATCCAGACACTGGTTTGATGTGGTAACCCAAGACTAAGCTTCAGGGACAAATGCTTCTTCCTGGTGTGTGTGTGTTTTTTTTTTCCCCAGAAAATAAAGCAAACTATTTCAATCATCTGTCACACTGGCCAGTGCTGTTAATTTCTTTAGAGCAAAGACTACCTATTTGATGTATCTCCAAATCATGTTACTTTGAGATTTTGGATGATCTATGATTTTTATTTGATAACAGAATGTAGCTTTGAATCTCAAAGTTTAAAAGAAAACATACCTGTCTGTAATGCTTCTGTTACACGGGGCTAGCGTACACCTGGGGTTTGTGTCTGAGGCAAACTGGAAGTGAGTTTTAACCTTCCTAAATGTGTACATGTTCACTGGGTACACAACAGCTCAAGCTGATCATGGGTTATATCACACCCTCCCTACTGGCAAAAAACTGAGTTGGTATCATTCCACAAATCGAAAGCTTTCTATTATATTCAGGTGGTGGGGCACATGAAAAATTTGAAAGTCCAGGGTGCTAATACTAAATAGTTCTAACATGTTAGCTGTGGGCAGTTTTCTGCTTCATTAAAGGTGCCAAAGGAGCAGGGGGGAAGTTGTGCTCAACTGCTCTTTGTCCATTTATAACACGTCCCTTGTGATCTTTGACTACACAGCCTCGCCCAGTTCCTGATTCCCTAGGGGCCACATGAGTTCCTCCATGTGTTGGATCTAGACCTTACCAAGCACTTTAACTCTATTAGGTGGTTAACTGTATTAGGTAGAACAGCACTTATTCCTACACATGGTAGTAAAACCTGGACTTGGTACAGTGTGTATTTGGGCTGCCCCCTCAAAACAACCTGAAGACCAAAAGTGAGGCTAGGAATCTGTACTCCTCCCCACTTTGCAGCTCCCCTGCCATGCTGATGAGCAATTTTATTGGCATGGGAAAGGCAGTGCAAGCCCTAAATGCTCCCAACTAATATTTCAAACATATTCTGCCATCATTCTATATTCAGGGACATATCTTTTTCTGTTAAACAGATCCCCTTTCCTTCTATAGCTAAAGCTCATTTTCATGTATTTTGAATGCAAACCTACGTTGCTTTACTCACTGAAATTCAATGAGTAATGACTTCTCAATTGGTACAGGCAAGTCAGGTTTACTGCAGTTTCAAGATCATTCCCACCAAGTATATAGGAACGTAATGATAAATGAAGTTCCACCTGGCAAGGTGGAACTTTAGTTCATAAGTTATTTCATATTTTTGTCAAGTTGCTTTAACAAATTGGATCAACTTGGTTCTCAGTAAATGCATGACCATGTATGTTAGAAACGAACCTGCTTTTCTGTCACTATACTCTAACTACAATGATGTGTATTTACAAATAGAGTTTAATCTGTTCTAAACTGATACTTGTCTATTTACTCTTAAAAATAGTTTCTATACTGCTTTTGACAAGAATATTGTGCTTAACCACTCTTCTATTGCTTCATTCCCTTCTGCAAAGTCTTCCCGGGAGCAAATTCTGAGGAAAAACTGATTAACTTCCTCTAAATAAAAACATTTCCAAGCTGCAAATGTTACTTTCTTTTCTCTTCTGTTCTTCAAGAGAATGAGTCCTTGAACCTAAGTAAGGCATTTCAATATACAATACCCAAAACTGCGTGTAGTACTCCAGATGAAATAGCACAAAATTAATTGCCTTGGCATCCTATAGATGTTCTTTCTCTTAATTTGTTTGCTGTTTTTCCAGTGCTACTCTATTGTCAATTCCTATTCAGATTGTGAGCTGCTGCAGCCCTCAGATTATTTTTGATTGCTGCTTTGTTAGATGCTTCTAATTTAGTATGAGTGTGATTTTTTTTCCTTCTGCATTAGTTGTTGCACTTACGTTTTTTGAATTTTATCTTACTGTTTTCAGACCAATTATCTGTTCATAAAGATCACTCTGATTCCAGATTCTACCCTCCAAACTCCTTGTAACTCTGAGTTATGAGTCATAGTCTGGAAGTGTATGCTTTGCACTATTTGAGTAAAAGATTAATAGTAATTAACAGTAATTAACAGTAATCTTGAATAAAATCCACTCTGGGGAGGACTATTGCAGTGCCCTAGTTCCAGTGGCTTCTCAGTCTGGCAGTGGAACCTTTCCACATATTTATATGCCCCTTTAATAGGTTTCTATCTCACATTCTTATATTGTTTCCTTACTGCCCGTCTTGCATGGTATCAGACTATTTTGCTGCTTAGTCTATAATGCCATATCTTTCAGCCTTGTCCTCAGGCTGTAAGTAACAAGGACTTTTTCCTTCCCTTCAACTTAAAATACTGTGTAAAAAGTAAGTATTTGTAGCATAGGGATTGATAACCAGTGATAATTGTACAGTGTTCTAATACTCAAAAAATACATGGGCAATAAAAGTACATTGTACATTTCACTGAACCAATATAAGAACAAAACCTGTATCTGCAAGTAGAGTTAAAAGAATATGACATGAACTAAAAATAGCTTTTGTGCCTCCAGTGTTGTGGCCTTTCCCTGACTTCTTACTGTTACAAGTAGTTTTGTGGCATATTAGTTGTTCAGTGACACATGCATTTTCTTGTGTGAAATCATGTATTACACATTGATGACAGCTATGTGAAGTTCTGATTTGTATGGTGCCCAAATTAAGAAAGCACTCAGATTTGCCTTTCACGATTGTATTCATATGGGTGAGTTATATATAGTTAGGGATAATTTCCTAGTCTGTATTAATCTGTATTTCTCACCCTGTTGGTTACACTAAATATTGACTATGGATACTGGGGTCAGGAATTTTCTAACAAGATGATCTTTGCAATAGCTTTCTTTGGGATATTATCAGTTTGACAAAATTCTTGCGACCAAAGCTTCCCAAAGTCAAAGGAGATGCAAAAGAGGCTTTAAGGTTTTAAGAAGCAGTGCCTTGATATTACAGCATGTATGAAAGCAATCCTCTGAGTCTGACACAGTGTCCCTCAGAACTGAGAGACAGGGACACCCTAGCATGCCCCTAGATGGGTGACTGGTCAAGTTCTTTTCTCTTCCAACTCTAAACAGCAACAGGATTGGGCTTGGTGGGCATCTAGCTACCAGAAGGACTGAGGCTTACTACTGACTAGCTTCTGACCTGCCTCTTCCTAGACCTAGGGAGTCAAAATCCAGCTCCTTTCTGCCCGCACAAGCTACAGGCAGTGAGGGCTGCCCTCAGCTAACCCAGCCATGTACCAACCATCTGGGTGGTTGTTTTAGCGGTGGGATGGGTAGCATACTTGGAGCTTCTTAGCTGAGCCATGCCTGGCATATATTTGAATTTAAACTCCTTTTCCAGAACAAAATACTTGGCATCCAGTTCTGCTGCTGTTTTGTGCCTGTTGTCTTCTTTTTTGGGAAAAAGACTCTTAATGCTTTATAGATAGTACAGGCTTTAAAAAAAAATGAAAAAAAATAGATGGGTTAACAAAACTGAGAGCAAAAATTCCAGCTAAGATGATCCTTCCTATTTTCCAGTTCTAACACTATGTTTCATTGGACTTATTATTGTATTTACATTTCTTCATAAGAAGTGAAATTATGCAGCGTGCATATGTAATGATCATAAGTGTTTTGATTTCATGGCCTGAGGATAGCAGTATTATAAGAGTTTTGACCAGAAAAGGTGTGCTCTAAAGTCCTCCTGTCTGTTTTTCTAAATCAGATGTAGTTGGGAGATTTTTTTGTTTTGTTTTTAACCCACTGTAAATGATATAATACTACAGAGAAGCCAGCTTCCCTTCCCAACTATACACACCTTTTCTCTTTTTGTTTATCTCAGTAGGAATTGTAGACAAAACAGCTACCCAGCAGCATAGGGCTGGCCTTGAACTTCAGGCATTTTAATTTTCTTCTCACAAAGTTTAGGTTTCAAGGAGAACAATGTATCATCAGCCAGATAGCCAGGCGCTATCAGCAGGCCCTTGAAAAAACACATACCGCAGCTTACCAATTGATGAAAACACCACGTTTCCATCAGGCGCATAATTTGGTGAAGGAAGTCATTTTCAAAGACTTATTCATTAAATGGCTTAGCATGATGATTTAATCCCAAAAGGCTACACACAGCACAGACACAAACCAAACTTATTGTATATCTCTAGTACTACCATTATTTAAGGTCTTCAGAGGAAATGAGAAATTGGATTATGGTTGTAAGTGAGAAGGAAATAAACTAAACAGGTGGTGAGCTGGGAATAACCAAGAACTCTGCTCAAAGAAGGTAGGAAAAGGACTGAGGAACTAACCGAAAAGGCTCTCATAAAGCCAGCAGGAATGTGTTGTTACCAATCGAAGCAAAAGCCAGCGCAGTGTGACAGAATCCCAGTCCTCTGGACAGACTTAAGAGACTGTTGCTCTCCAAAAAATGATACAGAATATTAGTATGAAGCAATTTATCTGGTCAAGATGCAAGCAGTTCTGAGCCGTTTTCTAGCTGTTATATTCCCTATTTCATGATATTTATTTAGGAGACTGTTTTTGCAGACAAATGTGCCAATATCTTTTCCCCATTTTTTTCTTGCTCTTCTCATCTGGCTATGGGTTGTCACATCAAATAGCAATTTATATTCTGTCTGGTCCCAAACCCATTTCTAGTACAAAAGAACAAATCTCACATGGCAATCAATGATTCTTGACCTCAATGTCAATGAGGGTTGCACATGGTCTCTCCAAAGCTGAATTCAACAATTCAGTTGTACCGTGTAGATCAGCTCCCTTCCCAATTCTTCTCCATTTTAACATCAAAAATTGGTAAACTATTTTACAGCACTCCTTGTGTTTATTTCCTGCTTAAAATAGTTGGTAAAAACAGATCAAAATTTGCCTGTATTCCCCAGATCAAAACAAAGATCGAACAAGGTATTGATGCTGTAGTTCATTTGTTCCAATCCCTCAGTACTAAGTGATTCCAGTCCTGCTCTTTTTTTTCCTTTGCCAGCTTTTCACAATATACCAAAGTCTTTACAACACTTAAGGAAACCACGATTACTGTTGCTGAAAGAGAGAGCTGAGCTATGACTTGATCCTAGGAAAAAATAAAAACCAAATCCAAAACATTTGTCTCGTGGGCTTTTCCTAACTTTTAGCTCACCATAAACATTTTGTTTGGTTATATTGTGTCTAAAACAGACTCCATCAGGGTCAGCAGCATGAAATGAAGAAACATTATTTATTAAGAGAGGAAGATTGTACTGGTTTTCCTCTGTGTAAATGCTGTTTCTCACGGTTCCCAGAGGACCAGAAGGAAAGCAAATATAAAACAGTGATGAGATAAAAGGGGAAAAAAATAAAAGTGTTTTTTAGTATAACTTTCTCACTGGTAATGCCTTGTTCAGGCTGACTGAATTGTTATAAGGCAGAAGATTTACTAATTTACTGCAAGAGCTACTGGCCACTTGGGAGTCTGCAATACAAAGACAGATCTATTTGCCTTAAATGAAGGTGAAGAATAATTAAAAGAATTATACTTAAAAAAAGTATTAGTACTGAAGAAACAGTACAGAAGGTTATTCTTTAGCGTCTAACATTGTAGCCTGGGTAAATGCATCAGTTGGGAGCATTTTCAAAATAACATTTATGCAGGGAAGCGCTTCTAATTCTTTAGCAACTCTTTTGTAAGTAACATTATCGCATGGAAGTTTTTTTTTTTCCCCTTGGAGGATTGATTTGAAAGCATTTTATGTAGTGCCTGAAGAAAAGAGTTAAAGAAAAGTAGGCAGAAGATGCATAGAAATTTCTGGAGGTGAAGAACATGCTTAAGGCTACCTAACAGCAAAGGGATCAGGAGCAGATGTGAAGCACTGATTCAGCACTGTATTAGTAAAGCAACGAATACATTATCTGGCAATCTGTGACCTGTCACTATCTTGCCGCTGAAAGGTTAGTTTTGTGGAGCTATCTGTGAAAGAAGATTCATAGTGGGTATCATATCCTGCATAAAGACAGTAACTGGAATAATTTACATTCTGTTATGGATTTTCCTCTACACAATTAAAAAAAAACAAAAAAAAAAGGATGGGGGCAGGCAAGCCACACCATTTTAGACCCCAGGCTATGAAAAGAATGAGGCAAGACCATCCAATATTGTGATGGAGACATACAAAACATGTGACGGCTACTTTTTTGCCTTTTTTTCCCTATTATAGTAGAGTAAAAGGTCACCTTTGATTCTACAATCATAGAAAGCAGAGACAAACCTTTATTGCTCTTTCTTTGGTAATGAAAGCTGAATATCTCCTATGTTTGCACAAAACTTAGAATTGAATGTCTAAGAAAGAACAAATATTTACTGAAGAAAATAATCAAAATAACTGCTTTGGACCAGCTTCTGTACCTTCCTTGCTCTTGTTTTTTCTCTCTCCTCACCCTGGGCTTCATAATTCTCTCCTTTTTGTCAGTGGATGTTTCATTACACACCCAATGCTTTGCATCCACCAAGGGAAGTATACTCATTTCTACTTTCACTTTTTAAAAAATCTGTTTTCTGTTCCTTTTTGTAAATAAAGTGAAGACCTTTCTGGTCTGTTTGTGATACTGCAACTGTGTCAAGTGTACCTTGCAAGATTTGGGCTGGGGTCCTCCTCACACCATGCTGGCATCTGATACAAAAAGACCGATTATTCGGGTGTAAAGTTTGCAAGTAAACGGGCTGTAAAATATGCTAGCTCTTGTGAAGCTCTTCAAGATTACTCATGAGGCACTAGCCATTTCTGTAGTCATCTATGTGTCTCTTAATCACCACAGGCATTATGATACATTTATTTGCCAACTATGTCCAAGTAGTTAGCCTCTACATTTAGTACGTGAAGACAGAGATCAACAGTGTTAATCATGGTATAATGAGAGTGTTTATTTAGTCTGACCTGTAAATAACACAAGCAGTAATTTCACCTTTCACCTTAAGCAGCACAAAAACAGATGGAGATGGGGAGCCCAAACAAGTAAAATTTAATCCACTCAGCAAAAAGCCAATGCTAGGCTCTTACAGCAACTTTTACAGAGCGCATTATTTTTTAATTGAGGATGAGCAACATTTTATTGCTTGCTTGCAGTAACTTTATGTTCTTTTAACCTAGCTCCATTTCTTTCAAATACATAATTAAAATCATATTTCTAAAGAGCTCGGGCACACAGCGCTATAAGAATGTCCTCATTACAAAAATGCTGCTGATCATGCCATTCTCCTTGCACTACTCTGTTCCTTTCATGTGCAGTCAGAATACCTCTCTTCTAAAGAAAAACGTGAATTAGAATCTCTACATGCTCCTGAAAAATTGATCTCCAGCTACTGGAAGGAGGGGAATGACTGCAGAAAGGGGACTTCTAACGAGAATAGCTTTATTTGCAACTTCACTCTACGACAACTTGTCGCTTCAATAGAGAAATATTGTCATTTTCTCACTAAGCTGGAGTATGGCAATACTGTTAAGTTAAAGATAACTTGACTATGGAAATATTAACCCAAAGATTTCAAGTTTCTGACTTCTCATGAGGTTTTACTGACTGCTATTGCTGATCATCTTAAATTTAGAACTTTATTTGGAAATGCTTACACTAGAGATGCCAAAATGTGGCCTCATTTAGTCGTGTGAGAGATTAACTGCAACTCCCATATCATTTTTCTTTTTGCTATTTGATTTAATCTTCTAAGGGCAAAAATGATACATTGTTTGTATGTATGCAGATGGGACCAAGGAAAGCCCAGAAAAACAGGTTTATATCCAATTTACCTTTTGAAAGTCTTCCCTCCCATCATTTTTGGATGAATAGAATTGCTTAGTTTTACACTAAAACTGTATGCCTTTTGACATTTTGGGTAGTTTGAAATTTGGTTTCAATCTGAGTGTTAATTTCCACTGAAAATTTGGGTAACACATTATTTCGAAATGCGGGCTGTTTCCCCAGTTATGTTTCTAGAGAACTGTGACAAATGCTGCCTGAAATGGCCAACTTGACATCTAGCAACATGGTGATATGAACATACCTTTTGGTTGCCATCACCCTAGCTCTCTTTTCAACCAGGGCCACAGACCTGAGTGAAAGGCTGTGAAGACAGGGCTTCTTGCGGTTCAGAAAACATGTTTTTTAAATCCTATTTCCCTGGAAATCTCAGGTAAAACAAGTCTCAGGTGGGAGAGCTTCCAGAAGTGCTTTGCCAGTTAATGTCTATAGGGTGGATGTCCATGGATGGTATTTTCAGCTTTGGGGGATGCACACTCTTCTATCCGGATTCATGTTTTTCTACTGTTGTTTATCACTTTTTTAACCCCTAAACTAGTGCATATATGGAACCTCCCTATTATAAATTCATAGACACTTGTGTCAGTAGAAGTGTTTCTTGCACTTCTGCATCCGAAGCAGTCTACGGACCTCAGCAGGCCTAATCAGGATGTTCAGGGCCATTTTTACCTCTCGAGTGGTCTGAAACGCCTTCCCATCACCATCCGAAGCCAAACTCTCCACAGCCGCCCTCCCGGGGAGCACCAAACACCACGGGTGGCATCTGCGAAGCAGCGACCATGGCTGCGCTCACCGGAACGCTGAGCGGCTCCGTTTGCCTCACGCGCGGCTGCTCGCTGCTGCTCTTACCCACAGGCGCCGCAAAACCGCTCCGTGAAACCGCCACGGGCCGCCGGGGAGCGCGCGCGGCCGTTGGGGCGCGCGGCCGTTGGGGCCCTA